>JANEYF010005871.1:0-600000 GCA_029963845.1 Rhamnusium bicolor
ATTAATAGTAAATAATATTTAGAAACTACGTATTTTGTAGTTTCTGAAATATTATGGTCTATACAGTGTATCCCACGGATGGACATGGACAACTATGCTTGTAGACTTTCTTATTTTTGATTTTTTGATAAAAAGTCATTCTTCATGAAAACTATTGCTTGTTCTGAAAACTTGTCTGCCATGTTCAGAATTACGATTTAATATACAGTGTGTCCCGAAATGAAGAAAATATAAAATCTTACTCAGAATAAGGTAGATACTTTTATTTTAATGAATAGATGGAAATTTTATAAGAAAAAGTTAATCAGTATTTTTTGACAATTTTTAATTTTTTTCTTAGGCAAAATCTATCATTCATCGTTAAATAAGTGTTGTTAAATTAGGTTGGCTGTGAGTAATTAAAGTTACATCGACTAATATTTCACTATTTGATGTATGTATTGCAGCTTCAGAATAATTAATTTATTTCACTGTTTGACATTTTTTATAATTTAATCAGTTATTGATTATATGGATGAAAGTTCATATTAGTACTGCATTTGGCATTACAAAAATTTTTCTCTATTCATTACAATAAAGGTATTTTACTCATGGTAAAATTTTATATATTCTTCATTTTGGGACACACTGTATATTAAATCGTAATTCTAAACATTACTGACGAGTTTTTAAAATAAGCAAAAGTTTTTATGAAGAATAACTTTTTGTCAAGAAATCAACAATAAAAAAGTTTACAATAGTTAGGTCGATCCGTGGACACATTGTATATTTTAAGTACTCTTTGGTCCAGTACAACAGTAGACAATAAAAACTATAAAATACAACAGTAGACAACAAAAACTATAAAATATTTTTCATTTAAAACAAGACACGAATATTTTCCATTTCTGAATGATTTGGTTTTGCAATAATAATATCATCGAGTTTTATCTACAGCTAAACATAATTTATGTTATGGATATGGTTTTCGTGATGATAAGTTAAATGATATTAGGTAGTCTAATCAATAAGTTGAAAATCGTGTTAATTTTTGCTACTGCTCGTAAAAATATCAGCGAGGGCTCATTCGATTTGGAATGATGTCTAGAAAAATGTGCAAAAGTTTCAAACCCGCACATAAACAATTGCAAAAGTTATAAACAAATTAAGATTAAAAAAAAACAGGAATTTCGTTTTTTGCAAATAACTCGAAACCTATTCATATTTAAGAAATTTAAAAAAAAAATCTTAAAAGAGGAAGAAATTTCCAATTAAAAAGTCCCGACTCCGGAACTCTATCTCTATTATTAATAATTTTCATTTAGTGTTGAAAATAGGGCTCCGCGCGGCGAGTGCTAAGCCGCTACGATGTTTTGAAATCGGGCGTAACAAGTAAAAAAATTGTCTGTCATTAAATTTATACTATTAAAAATTTAAAAAAATTATGGTATGTTTTAGACACTTAAAGGAACAATATCCCATTGAAAAAAAAATTTTTCACTGATTTTTCATAAAATGAGCGTTTTGTTAATTAACACATTTTTTTAGAGTTCGTGTTTATATTTCAAGTCGGATAATTGTTAAACAAACGCCGTTAAAATTATGTTGCTTCATGGAGACTTTATGACAAATATACTTTATGAGATTATGGCATTACGATGTTATTAATTCTTATTGTTTATTAGTTATTAATTATTTAATTTAAGAAAAAACTAAAAAAATTAAAAAAGAGGTTGAAAATTTTTTTCTCTAATAAATAATATAAAATGATAATGAAAATATTGAGTCTAAATCAATTAATAATTAGTATTAATTAGACATCATAATATTTCCCATCTTTCCCGTTTCTTTAAGGTTAGGATTTTGTAGCGTGAGAGAGAAGGCATTTATTTTCGGTTTATTATAAATATTTAAAAAACTAAATACGACATGATATTTAAAACCTACTGATGGCTTATTTGCTATCACTCTAGGTTCAAAAATTGTAATTTATTGCACTCACTAAAGATAACCTACTATTTTAGAATATTCAATTAAGAAAATGCTAAATGAGCCAATTATATCACATAAACAAATTTAGAAATGGAAATCCCTTATACCTATTTTCGTACGACTTTATTTGTCGCTTTAATTTTAAAGCGGTGTGTATGATGTCAGAATGAAGGTAGCCTCACATAGATACACTAATAGTACTCGCTTATAATAAATTGTGACCTCTTACAATGATCCTAGCAAATGACAAAACATGTTTTTGAATAACAAATTCCGTTGTGGGCGCAAGAAGCCGGGATTTCAAAACTACTTTCCTGTGTCAAAATTAAAGGGAATATGTTGTACTTCACTTAAAACTGTACCTAATATATTTTTGCACATTATAAATTTAATTAGATTTAGGGCAGGGCAGCTGCATTTTTCTTAGGGATTTTCAAAAAAATATAGGCATGTAATTTTCGAAAATCGAATAATTCCTGAATTAATAGTAACTACGTCAATCTATGATGGACATCCTACTAATAAGCAAAACTTGCATTACTAATCGACTCAAAAATGGTGACAAAAATGAACAATAAAAAATGGATTTTGCCTCAAATGCCGAAATAAGAGATACGAAAAATATGATTTTTATGCAAAATTTTGCTACTTATTAAAAAAATAACACAGAATGCTCTCTACTTGTATGTAAACTATGGCAGATAGTGATACATTCTCTTAGTAAACAATTTAATTTTTTGCAAACTTGGTTTGGTAAGATTTTTTTATACAGGTTGATTCAACATAAATTCACCCCCTTCTAACTTCGTTATTTATGATCGGATTTCAAAATTCTCAAAAATCGATTTATAGGGTTTTTCCCAAAGATTTTTACACATACATTAAAAAAAATTATTATCTGCAATACTAAAGGCTTTACGAATATAAACATATTATTCTTAAATGGAACATTTTGAATTTTTTTTTTGTAAATCATATTCATCGTTTCTTTCCGATTTCAGAAATATACACTTTTACAGACATATCTATCTTTCTTAGTTTGGCGATATGGCTCCAATATAATTTTATGTTATTGATTGAGTCCTCAGAACAATAATTGAACTCAAGTAGGCTTTGATATTTATTGAAACAATTATTATCTATCTATGTTAGTCAAATAAATAACCAAATATTTTCACCTGTTTTATTTTTATTTGTTTCATGTACATTTAATTGGTTATTTATTAAAAAATTCCGTTTAGTAACTTCTGTTTCCTTTTATTTACAAATATACGCTGTTCAACTATGGATTGAATTCAATTGACGCTGATACTGTTATTGAAAAGATATACTATCAAATATATTCAATTAATTCTCCATTGATCAATAATTGTCAAATAAATATATGGAATATAGATAGATATTTTGACATAGATTGATAATAATTGTTTCAATAAATATCAAAGCCTACTTGAGTTCAATTGTTCTGAGGACTTACTTATTATTTATTTATTAAGTACCATCAGAGCTGCCGAACAGGAAAATCTGTTTCGGCAGCACGTCGATAAACCCCAGCATGGTGTCTTCTATAAGAACATAGAAACACTGGGTTTATCGACGAGGCTGACCTTCGCCTTTCTAAGGTCGGCCGGGCTTAAGTCGGAGACCGAGGGATTCATTATGACCTGCCAAGATGGTGTTATCAACACCTTGGTCTACCGTAGCCGCGTGTGGCATGTAGAGGTTCCTGATATCAACTGCAGTACCTGCCATCAGGCGCCGGAATCGCTCATGCACTTACTATCTGCATGCCCCATATATGCGATTTCGGCCTACATCCACCGGCATAACGCAGCCTTACGAGTGCTCTACTACCATCTAAGGCACTCGTACGGGGTAGACCAGACACCAGTGCTGCCTTACGTCCCCGGAGATTTTGAGTCGGTTGTCGAGAACGAGAAATGCCGGATTTACTGGAACTACTTGTTTCCGACTGTCAGGCTAATCCAAGCCAACAGCCTGACATAGTCCTCCTCGACCATCAACTCAAGGTGATATATGTCATCGAGTTCTCGGCACCTGCGGAGAAGAACATCACCTTGAAGGAGGAGGAGAAACGGACCAAATATCGCGATCTCCGGTACGAGCTCCAAGTGCTGTACCCAGGCTACTCGGTAAAAATGGTCGTCCTTAAAATCAGTGTACTCGGAGGGATAAAGCCTACGCTCCTCTCGGAACTGAAGATCATACCGGCCTGCCAAAAATCAGCCGAGTGGCTGGCAGGCCAAATGCAGAAGGCGGTCATTCTGGGTTCTCTCTGTCTGCTTAGGGCACACGATTCTGGTATCTACAGTCACTAATATGGCGCAGTATATATTAGGACCGGTCTCACTTTCATGACGTCAATTATTTTTTTATTATCCCTGTTTAGTCTGCTATTCCCGGCCATCACAGGGTACAAACTTCTAGACAGGGAATAGACTTTTCGTACAGTCTCGTTAGTGTGTTTTCCGAAACAGAGTCCTTTGTCCAAAGTTACGCATAAATATTTCACGTCCTGTTTGGTTTCAATTTGGTCCCGCCTCCCATCGAAATAGGTGTAATTAATCTATTATTGATTTTTTTTCTAGTGAAAACAATAGCCTCTGACTTGGTGACGTTCACCTTCACCTTCCACTTGGCGAAGTACTCCGACTCTTATCGAGATTGTACTGTCGCTTGACATCACTGACGATCCTGACGACCTGCTGGGTCGTGCTGCGCCCCTTCTTGAAGCCGAACTGAAAATCGTCATCGATTTCAAGATCATCCTGGGCGGCGTCTAGCCGCGTCAGGATGACCTTTTCAACCAGCTTAAATACTACCGGACGGTAATTAGAAGCTGTTTTCGAATTTTTGTTAGGTTTCAAGATGGGACACACCACCGCGCCCTTCCACTGACTAGGCCAGTTGGACAATACCCTTTCTTAGCAGATTCTTAAATAGCTTATGATCAATACCGTCCAATCCTGACGCTTTTTTGTTAGCGAGCGACTTAACAAGCTATTTTATCTCCATCATATATCTGTTCTAATAGATATATGATCTCCATGGGCGTGGCCATGATTGCTAAAATTTGTCGTCGCGTCATGGGAATTTGTACTCCATGGTTGTATATTTGCGAAAATGTATTTTTTGCATGATTTTTTTAACGTGATACTTTGTTCAACACAGCGTATCTATCTAGTGTGTAAAAATTCAATATCTTGGTTCATTAAAGAGATAAATGGATCTTTTCATCGGCAACCTATAATTTTTATATTTTGTTTGGAATCTACATGAAAAATAATAAAAGGTACTTTATGTATAATACTCATCTGAAAATATTCAGTTTTCGAGATATTTATCTAGATATGTATTTTTTCTCAATTTTCGCCAGTCATATCCAATATTTGAGGTTATGCCAATCATTAGCAAAAATATTTTTTGGCTAAATGTTGAGCAAGAAATTTAAAAAATTTTCGTTAATTCAAATGAAACTGAATATCATCGACCCATAAGATGCATCATTGATTATTCTCAACTTTGCTACAACATTTCCTAAAGTTGGATATTCTCTGTAAAAAAACGCACTTTCATGAAAAAATTAAAATGCAACTTCATTGGCACCACAAATGTATATAAAAAATATAGGAAGCTATTAAGAAAAACAAAGTTGCCCTCTGCCCAGAGGAAATGGGACATCCTGTATATTTTTAATTTCGTAGAGCTTGAGAAACTAAACACATCAAAAAAAAAGGTCCATTTATTTTCTTTATTAACCAAGATATTGAGCTTTTGCGCACTAGGTGGACACGCTGTATATGTAGTGTATGTCAAATTATAGTTGTTACACAAATGTCAGGTTTTCTACATTTGTGACATCTTTGTTACACTTTTCAGAGTATTCTATACCAGTGACATCTTTGTCACACTTTTCAGGGTATTCTATACTAGAGACATCAGATGTCACAATATACTGAAAGACGTCATAATGTTATTTCATCTCTAAATACTGTGTAACCGAGTGTATTGAAATAGAAATTATTTTAACGTATTTCTGACCTCATTGTACATCCTGCTCACTGGAAAATTTTAATGTGGCCACAATCGATCGAAATGCACGTGATGCAACAATAATATAAATACAGGTATGTGTGTGTGTGTGTGTGTGTGTGTGTGTGTGTGTGTGTGTGTGTGTGTGTGTGTGTGTGTGTGTGTGTGTGTGTGTGTGTGTGTGTGTGTGTGTGTGTGTGTGTGTGTGTGTGTGTGTGTGTGTGTGTGTGTGTGTGTGTGTGTGTGTGTGTGTGTGTGTGCGCGTGTGTGAGGGCGCGTGCGCATGCGCGTGCCATTTATAATACAGTCATAGGAAAAGCATAGTGTAAAACTCGCATGGAATACCCATTTCCAACTAGTATGAAAATTATAGCACTCGCCAAGGTTCGTGCTGTAAAATTTCATACTCATGGGGGAATAGTTAGCATTCCGTGCTCGTTCTACAATATTCAATTTTAGCACTTATTCGATTATTCGATACATATTAAAAATATTTTTTTTTATGGAACATAGTACAAAGGAGTCTCTAGGTACCGAGGACACGATTCTTTACCGTATCTTTGTCGTTAATATAGATCTTAAAAAATCGCATTTATTTTTGATCGTAGTAGGCGCGTGTTTTTGAGAGAATTGCTATTCAGTAGTACTAAAGAAGTCGTTTTGTAGTTATAATATGCGTCGTTAAAGTCTGATTCACATCCCATTATAATAACGAAGAATTTGATTGGAACTGAAACGGAACACACTGTATATGAAAACCTAGGAAATGTGTAACAGATTTTTAAAATATTGCAAATACTTAAATAAGGATGTGCTTCCAAAAGAGTAGTTTCGTAATCTTTGATATTTCCGTATTACGTTTTAAAGTGAATTTATTATTACATTGTTTTATTGGATCTACCACAGGAATATTTAATATTATAACACATCACTTCCGATTCTAGGTTCGTAATATTCTCATATTTTTCAATGTCGAAGTTACATTCATTTTATAAATATTACAAGGCAAGACAAGGGAAATGTGGTAAACGATCTCAATTGTTTTAACCACAGTTTATTGATTCTCACACATTTTCAATTTTTTTTATGGTTCAGTCGTGCTTAGACTGGGAACAATCAGGATTTATTATTTATATCGACAAATGTTTTGGTGTAAAATAGTCAATTTTGCACAGGTCAGGTGTTTTTGGTAACTTATATAAGACATTAATTTAATACAAATTAGGTATCCTCTTCTTGGTAAAACTTTAAAATATAGAATGAAATGTAATATAATACCGATTAAAAAATTTTGCTAATTATTATTTCCTAACTTTTACAAAAAATTATCACAGATAAGTATAACATATATCTTTTTAAACAATTATTTTCCTGGCTAAAACATGGATTATAAAAAAGATAATATACACATTATGTTCAGTACCACTGGCTCAGTAATGTCATTTTTAAATCTAACTATTCTGTTCAGTAAAACCAAAAATAAGTATCACAAAAGTACTCACCAGTTGAACAATCATTTTAAAAACTTTGGAACACCCACCGACACATGTTTCTGCATTTTTGCGTTGTCAAGATAACCCTTAGAATGCCCCGAAAGTAACTATGAATCTTAGTATATCTTAATGTAATAAATATTAATAGCTTCAGAGAACAGAATAATTAAAATTATATAGTGAAAATTCCCCCTAGGGTTAGAATAATTTAAAACAAATAATATTATTAGGTCACGTACTGAACATAATGTGCATATTATCTTTTTTTATAATCTAAGTTTCAGTGTTTTGGCAAATAGCCGGGCAAATAATTGTTAGAAAAGATATATGTTATACTTATCAGTGATAAGTTTTGTAAAAGTTAGAAAATTATAATTAGCAAAAAAATTTTTAGCCTTATTATATTTCATTTGATTTTATAAAACATTAGTAGTAATAGTTGTAACAGTTTTTAATACTAGTGCTTAATAATGGTAGTTAAATTAGTACGGTAATAATTTTAGAATAGTTTCCAAGACGTAGGAGTCTCATCATATGCAAAAAATTAAATTTGACGTTAGGAACGATTTAAAGGAATAATTATTTTCTCAAAAGCTACGAAGTGTACAACACTGAAATTTAACATTACAATAGACAAATGTGATCTTTTTAGTCCCGCTATAATTTTTTTTTTCAAAATCCGTAGTAGACTCACCATATCCAAAGAATTAAATGTGAAATTAGCCACAATTTAAACAATAATTGAACTACGAAGTGTGCTACCCTGGAATGTTTACATTATAATTAAAATAAGGTGTTCTTTCCAGCCTCTTATCAGTTCTCCCAAAAACCCACATGGGGCTTGTTATATACAAAAAATTAAAACTGAGGTTCTTGATAACTTGATAACAGCTTTTGTTTAGTATATCATTAAAATTTCAGAGTGGCACACTTCCTAGTTTTCGAAGTAACAACGTCTAGGAAGTGAATATATATTTTAATATAATTTAATTATTATAACAACCATTGACGTAAAAACATTAAACATTTTTGAATAAATTGGCCGCGTCTTCGGAGCCCATTACTATCAAATCAGAAACGTTTCTAACTTCACACACATTTTGAGAGATCATTAAAAAAGAAGCCTAAAAAAAAAAAATTTCAATGCCCTGTATTTTTGAAACCTAACGAAATACGATGTATGTTTATTGAGACTTTTTTTCGTAAAATAGAGTCCTCTCTCAATTTTCGACATCTTGGTACTTATAAGTAAAGCTGGCCGAGGTAGCTGGAGTACAGCCACGGTCTTGCGCTGGCGTCACACGTGCCGATTTAGAAGTGATTTACGCTGCAGTCTTATTTGACAGGTTAATGCGTGAGGTTGTACCTATAAATTATACATAATGTCAAATGCGCCAAAGCAAAGGGTAAAAAACGACCGTACGCGGACACAGTGAATAAATTTATCGGTGAATTTCCGGATTTATTCTATGACGGATGCAAAATAATTTGTAAAGTTTGCAATCAAGACTTAATATGCTGGCACAAAATAGATCATATATCAATGCCGTGCAACATCAAAATAAAAAAAATGGCATGCCTTTGACAACTCAGTTTATGTTTGATTTATTGTTAATGTTAATAGCCTGTAATATTCCGCTACACATACTGGATAAACAACCATTTCGGGAGTTTTGGAATAAATACAATCCCCAGGTGAACTTACCAAGTCGTACATCGTTACGTAGATAAATTCCAGATGTTCGTGAAGACATTATAAATAGGGTTAAATGTGGGTTAAAAAAATACACGGCGCTGGTTATGTATTGACGAGACGACAGATTGTAAAAAAAATTCTATTTTAAATATTATAGTACGTGTACTGGACCCTCTTAAACCAACATTTCCACTTTTACTAGCTAGTAAAAGACTAACTGCGTGTACTAGCAAAATAATTACGCGTGTGGTGTTGGAGACATTCGAAAAATTTGAACTTTCAACAAGTCAAGTATTGATGTTTGTGACTGGTGGTGCCGCGACAATGCGCGTGGTAAGCCGTTCTCTTCAAAGAGACAATTGTAGGTTTTTACATGTTACGTGTAAAGCGCATGCGTTACATCTTGTGGCAGAAACGATTCGAAAATGTTTTCCAGAGGTAGATGCATTAATAGCAAATACAAAAAAAGTATTTCTCAAATCTCCTAAATGGCTTCGAGCATTTCACAGACAGTGTCCTGGTAACCCTGAACCACCAGAGCCGATTCTTACACGTTGAGGAACGTGGTTGAAAGCGGCTTTTTATTATGCTGATTACTTTCAACAAATAAAAGCTGTGATACTACAGTTCAACCCTAACGAGGCTGCAGCTATTAGGGAAAGCCAGACAAGCTTTAAAGACGTTTCCCTTGAAACAGTTTAAAAACTATTAATAGCAATTATAGAGGACTACACGACGCAATAGAAAAATTACAAAATAGTTCGTTGTCGTTAGTGGAATCGCTGCAAATAGTGGACGACGTAAATACACAGCTACAGGCTATAAATGACGCAAAAAATAATCGCGTTAGTGAAAAATTCGAGAGTGTATTACAGAAAGATCCTGATTTTACCAAATTAAGACAAATTTGTGATGGTGCATCTACAACTTCGTTAGGTGAGTTCACAGATTGTTTTACTTATGCCTGTATTACATCCGTAGATGTCGAACGGTCATTTTCAAAATACAAACATATTTTTTCACCAAAGCGAACATTGCTGACGGAGACAGCTGTAGAAACATACCTGATGCTATTATACTATAGATCTTCCCCACTTTGTGATGACGACAACCAAACTACTTCATAAATCTGCTTAAAAGGGTGAGTTTTATACAAATTTTTATAAAATGTAACATTATTGTTAAAATTTATTTCCATTTATTGTATTTATTCAAGTATTATGATATGATGTAAACTTATGAGTCATATGACGGCTCTGTCGGCCAGGTGACCTCGGCCAGCTTTACTTATAAGTGAGACATCCTGTATACAAAACTGCAAAGTTGTTACCTTTCACCGCTCGTCTCTCGTCGCTCACCGCTTAGCGCTCACCAATGTGTTTGCGACCTAAGAGGGTACGAATTTCTGAACAGCTGACTCAATGTCCTTAAAAATAACAGATCTGTACACATTATAAATTTAACTGAGCCACTCTGTATATATCATTAATATTTTCAAAGCTGAATTATATTAATATTAAATTAATAGAAAATGGCATCTTTCATTCACAATCTAAATCATTTAAAATAACTGACTATTAATTTGTTAATTACGTAGAATTTTGGGCGCTGATAAAAACTTGAGCAATCCGTTCTACTTAACAAAAAATAACGGCCAACATAATTTATAACATAACTTATATCCATTAAAATTATTTATTTACGATGAAGCCATCATAAATAAAACAAGCTACTGTACTCAGTACTTACTTAATATTATCTGGAACAAATTATGAAACATTTTTTAGATAAGTATTCGAATAAGGCGAGTATTTGTCCGCAGTGATTAAACTTATGAATGTACAAAGGTTTGACTAGTAATAAACTAAATTCTTTAAACTGTTTGTTTAAACACAGCTATTTTAATTTACGAGCGTATTTTTTTTTTTTTGTAATGCGGCAATGCGATCGAGTCTTTAGCGGGCAATATGTAATGTATACTCAATGACAGAAATCGCTTTTTCGTAAAAATATCCGGCAATATTTTTATCGTCCAATCTTTCCCAAATGAAACCACACACGTATAATAACAGTATTCTAAGAATCTAATGGATAAATCTCTTTTTGATACTAGTTCAGAAAAAGTACGGTTTAGATTAAAAGAAACTGCAATAAAAATAAATAGTCAGTATGATCGGATAATAAATAAAAGACTGTTATTTTCACTTGTCGACGTTTCGACTAATTTTTTAATCTTCTTCAAGCCTAAAAATTAAATTTAAATTTACAATACTGTATGGTTACAAAATTATTGGATAATATAATGGATTTTACATAATTTTAACAAAATATATACACATATATTATGAAACATTGAGAATGTAATAATTATATTGACAATAAATTTCGATGTGAATATCACCATATCACTTAAGACAATAAGCCTAAGAATAAATAAAATGTAGTTGATAGAAAACCTTCTGTCTAAAAAATCAGTAAAAAAAATACGAATACTAAAAAACATAAAAAAATGCATAAACGATTAATATGAATAAGAGCGAAAACACACGGGCGTTAATTCAACGCGCGTTCCACGCGCGCTAAAGTAACGCGCGTTGCCTGCCCATCCACACGAGATAGGTGAATAGGCATTAAGCGCGCGCTATCATTGTTAATTCAGCCATGGATGATGTAGAGCTCGTTTTGTTTGTTTATTTAAGTGCAAAAATAGTAAGAAAAAGAAGAGTTAGAAACCGAAAATGATGGGTACATCCTCTTAATGAAATACGATATAGCGAGGGCGCATTCTACTGTTTTTTTCCTAGACTTCGAGAAGATCCCATAAATTTTTTAAATTATTTTCGTATGTCAATTGCAACATTTGTTGAACTTTTTACCAAAATTAACGACGGAATAATTCTTACTTTAAATAGGTTATAACTTAACTAGCAATGTGACTTCATACGAACTGAAACGCGCGTTAAATTAATATCGTGTGTATGCTCACATATAATACAACGTATTTGTACAACGCGCGTTGCCACGTCGAACGCGCGTTGTGGAGATACCAAGCGTTGTCATTTTTTAACGCGCGTTAAATATGACGCGCGTTGTTCGTGTGGATGGCACAATATATTTCAATGTATTTCTACAACGCGAAATTTCAACGCGCGTCGAACGTGCGTTGAATTAACGCTCGTGTGGTTTGGCTCTAAAGCAAATGAATTATATGTATATGTCAGTTTTAGGAGGGTGGAACTTTTAAATATTTTTAATCAAATTGTTGTAAACAGCACTTAAATTTTCAGTGTCAGTTTTTTTATTAATTTCATTTTGGTGTCAATTAATAAAAATCATTTCACCAAAAAGTATCTTATGGTAATTAATTTCATGATCTAAAATGCTGACATTGTCAACATTAAAATTATAGTTACATGAAAAATTATGTTGAGCTAGCATAGTAGTAGTGTCTGTCTTATTCCTATATTTTTCTTTACATGAATTAATATGTTCACTAGTTCTAGCTTTTAAAAGTTGTTTGGATTGACCAATGTAAAATTTATTACAATCAAGACAAGGGATTTTATACACATCAGTCTGAAATCCCATAGAAACTTTATCTTTCATTGAAGAAACATATTACCCACTTTTTTGATCTGATAAAAAACTAAATTAATGGTTTTGTTATATAATTTGCGTTTTAGATTTTCAGACAGACCTTTTTACATAGGGAATTTTTATATAGATTTTATTTGAACTGTTATTATCATCTCGAGGGGATGTAGAAGAGTCATTGTTAGTGTTAATAATGATATTACATAATTTTTTAGAATAGTCATACTGACTATTTATGGACTAATATTTACACATGGATACTATTATTCTATCTGCTTATAAAAATGATTCTTCATCTAGTGGAAGAAAGTCTATCTAAAATTTGCATAATTTCGCCCATAAGTTACACTGACTATTTCCCTCACATTATAAGAACCAATGAAATAGCAAGATTTTGAAAATTTGGACCAATATGAACAAACTTTCAGCGATGATTGCATTCCAAGTGAAAATTTTGCATATAATTACGACGACTATTTCCCTCACATTATAAGAACCAATGAAATAACAATATTTTGTAAATTTGGACCAATAAGAACAAACTTTCAGTGAAAATTGCATTCCAAGTGAAATTTTTACATAAAATAACAGCTAAAATTGCATTGGGCTTGAACAGCCTAAAACGTCAGTTAAATCAATATAAAAATCGAGGATTTTTCTTTCTCTTTTATTTTCTGTGGAGATAGCAGTCTTATAGAAGCAAAGAGAACATAATTAATTACCTACTTTTTGATATTTTGGGTTTTTCTATAAAAAATAATTATTTTAAAATTCGCCTAAAAATTGTGACACGGGAAAAAAAATATACCCAGCCGTGATTGTAATAATTTGAATTGTTAATTCAGTTAATAAAAAAATATGTTTCTTGTTCTATATTTTGTTCTGGAAATAGTCTAATAAATATATTTCGTGCATTAAAAATAATCTGAAAATTCAGCATTCAAAGCGCATTGCCTTTAAAAAACCGCATTTTGATGTGATTTGACTGCGTCTCGGGCATTTTTTGTCAAAGCTCATCAAAATGAACTCGAGCAGTTTCTAGGCAACACGTTTTCATGCGCTGAATTTTCGATATTTTTTAATTCACTTAATATATTACTACAGAAAATCAGAGGTTTTAATTTTGTATCGTTATCATGACAATCATAAAAATTCCAGAAATTTTTCGCCTGGTGAAATTACACCGTTAGTGAATTAAATTTAAGTGAAAACAATAAATTAAACTATTCTTATTGTATTTTTAATTGTTTCATGAATCTAACATTAGTACATCATATTCTATTCTACTACTTACGATTCCAGCTTAGCATTTGACTGCGCAGCAAGAGAAGAAGTATCGCTCTCGTTTGTCATCGAGTATATCAGTTACTCAGTAACAAACTCGGTTTTTTGAAATTGCAAACTCATTTTATATCATGATTTATGGTTATAACGTATAATATACTGCTCTCGGAATTGAAAACCATACCGGCCTGCTAAAGATTATCCAAGTGGTTGGCACACTCTTCGTCGGCACACGATTCTGATATCTACAGTCACTAGCCCTGCAGAATGTGAGGGCTGATTTTAGTTAATTTTTTGGCGCGATTCTCACGGATTTGGAGGACTGTTTAGCATCGAAAATCCAAAAAAAGGTAATGGTAATAATACTTGTGGACAAAAATACTTTCCAAATAATTTCCAATTAATCTATGAAGAAGTAAAGATTTTATATAATATCAGTCTTTCCAGAATATCTTAAAAACGGAGATAAGTATATGAATTGTGAAGGTATATTTTCGTTATCAATTATATGGTGCTGCTTATTTCGAACTTAACCATTCCTCTATGATATCCCAACGATGAGAACTAAAGGGGTCCATTCCGTATATCAATAACATCTCTCTCTTTCCCTCTCTCTCTTCGAATTACAGTGGTAGTTACATTGATGAAAATATCTTCATTAGACCAATAATTTAGCAGAGAACAGTTTCGAAATTATAAAACAGAGTCACGTATATGGCAATTCTTAGTGACCTTTTTCTATATGCTCTCTACTTACAAGCAATTCCTAAATCGTCACAGGTCGGTTCACATATATGCGACCTTATACTACTGGTTGATTACTAATTTTTGTCAACAAAGGCACGTAAGTGCGCGTAGTAGCATTGATGATTTTAAAGTAGGTAACTTATTTAATTTCACTGTAACGTATTGGCAGAAAAGTATAAAAGAATTAAACCTCTGTTGTATTAGTTAAACATTTTAAGACATGAATAATAATAGGAACTGAATTAATATTCATTATCATAGACGCAACACTCTGCCTTCTGATGAGGCAAAAGAGGATGTAATAGGTAGATAACGACAGTCATTTATAAATTTGCTTCGAGAAATTTAAGACCAGATTGATTTTTTTAAATTATAATCCAGAAAGCTTCCAATTAAAGCCAGTGGTTTTTAGATTCTGAATTTGAAATTTTGCAAAAAAATCAGTGCCAAATGAATCATTCTGTATCAGCTTTACCGTTAATAATGTGAATGAGTGGCATAAAACTACCCATCATGGGATGAATAAATACGTTGACGAAAAGTTTTTGGAAATCAATCTTTAATTCAAAGGTTAGGGAAATATATTTAAGAAGTACCATTTTTAGGGCTAGTTTGGCCCCAATATCTACAATAATAGGTTGCTGTTTGCAGTTGTCAAGACACGAGTAGTAGTAAATAATCACTTTTAAGAAGATAAGTGTATTTGCAAAATTCAAAAACTCATAAATTGCGACGACTTCGGCTGTAAAAATATATTCTTGAGTAGGTAACATTAATTTATGCCTACACTAGTGTCTACATCAGGAATATAAAAAACACATCCTGTACCTAAATCGCTTTTTAAACCATGAGTAAAAACTGAAAGATTTTCTTATCCTTATTATGAATATTTTGAAACAGTTTTCTGTTTTCTGTACCGGAAATGATGAAATAACAGCAAATGGAGGACATTCTTTGTTTTTCCAAAAAGAGCTGGTGACATTTTGAATATAAACTTCAGGTATATTAACTATGAGTTTATATTAGCCATACTATTAAAGCAACGTCGTTTTAAAACTATACACTGAGGTATTCTCCTCTAAGATTAAGTCGAGGCTCTTTAGCTTCAACCTCCATGGTCCCAATAGGTATGAAATTCATAACACCGAGACATACCAATATTATCTTCGCAAAATATTTCGTGGCATTACTCAATTGCACATGTCCGAAGCTTGCCATTTATGCTCAGTACATCACTATTAGGAGTGAATCATTGATATCAGCAGTCAGCACCGCAAAAACATAAGCGAGTAACATTTACCCCTTTTTCACACATTCCAACTATGTAATTAATATGGCTTTTTCATAAGAAGTTTTCATTCAGTATTATGAAATGAAATGAAATGAAATGAAATTTATTAAGTAGGTCTGGCCTAATATACACAATATATAGTAATATCAAATTACATAATAGAATATAGAATATAGTTGTTAGATATACATATACATAAATATATGTAAATACATAACAAGATTTGATTTGATTTAATAAATGTGTATACACACATACATATATACATATATACACAGTCATAGTATCATAGTCATAATACAAATATAGGGTCTACATAGTACATAAATGTAAGTACACAAATTCTATTACACCCATACCATCATAAGAAGTAAAAAGTATGAAGAGGAAAAAAATATTATAGAAGTTGAAAATAGTTAATTTTATACGATATGTTTTCTATACATTACATGTTATGCGCTTAATCTACCTTATTTATTAAAAAATGGGACAGTTTTCTTTTAAAGATTGTTAGTGTTTGAGCTGTTTTTATCTCTACCGGTAACTCATTAAATTGTTTAAGACCTTTGTGAAATAGGGAATTCATCGATTTCTTGAAATTTGTTCTCTGTACGTGAAAATTGTTATTGTTTCTTGTTTGGTAATTATGGATTTCTCTATTTATTGTTATAGATCCGTTTAGATAAGCTGGTAGTAAGTTGTGATTTATTTTGTAAATAAATATCATCGAAAAATAAACTAGTCTAGTGGAAACTGTCATCCATTGAAGAACATCTAGCATTAAACCAACTGGAGTGTATCTACTGCATTTCAGAATTATCCTCATGCCACGATTTTGTAATTTTTGTAAAGCGTTCATTGAATTGTTGTCTAAAAGGTATAAAATACTTGCACAATAATCGAAGTGCGGTTGAATAATAGTCTTATACACAGTAATATTTGTAGAAAGAGAGAGATGATTAGATATTCTTGAAAAGAAGTATAGTTTTTTTTGTTATTTTCTTTTGTATATATAAGAAATGATTTTTAAATGTTAGAGTATTATCGATAATTACTCCGAGATATTTAAATTCTTTAACCAGTTCTAACTTATTATTTTCTAGCAATATATTTATGTTATTTACGTTAATGTTACTATATTTAAATTTTGTAGTCAATATCATTGCCTTTGTTTTGGTAACATTTAGTTTAAGTTTATTTATCGCTAAATACTCTTCAATTCTGGCCAGTTCATTATTCATCCTCATTACAGCATCATCTAAATTATTATCAACTACACCAATTAAAGTATCGTCTGCAAATAGATTTAAAAAGTCACAAGACGTAAATTTAACAATATCGTTTAAATAAATTATAAATAATAGAGGCCCGAGGACACTACCTTGTGGCACCCCAAATTCATTTAGACGGGGATTAGAGAACATTTTTTGTAATTTGATATCGGTCACTTAGGTAGTCCTCAAACCAGTTTAATACTATGCCATCTATACCATAATACTTTAATTTTTTTAAAAGAGTCGGCCTATCAATAGTTTCGAAAGCTCTTTTTGAAGTCCAAAAATACTGCTATGATATATCGATCATTATCAATCTGGTTGATCCAATTAGATATAGTTAATTGTAGTGCTGACTCACACGAGTGATTCTCTCTAAAACCAGACTGATTACTGATTAATAAATTATTCTTATTAAAATACTCAGAGAGTTGTATATGTACTGCTATTTCTATGATTTTTTCTATAGCTGGCAAAGTATTAATCGGTCTGAAGTTACAAGCTTCGTTTGTATTTATTATTTTTGGTATAGGTGTTATCGTGCTAGTTTTCAAATTATCTGGAAATTTTCCTGTTCGTAGTGAGGTTATATCGAGATACATCACTCCTTTTTGGAAGCGAATATTATGATATGCTATATTTAGAGATTCATAAGTCGGAAGACAATGTTTACTAAAGATAGATGACAAGTTTTATCAAAGGAGATATTTAAACAATTTTGATCACACCAGTAAGATATCATATCTATTGCATTATCCATTTTTGTAAGCAATGATTTAGTTTTTTATCTTCATTGTAAGCGACAAAATCATCACCATATTGTACCATGTTATATGAACTACTAGGACTAAGAGTATAGATGTTGTAAAGAATAGGGCTTAGTACGGAACCCTGAAGAATGTCATGAAGTACCATCCTAGGTCCAATTTTAATATTATTTAGTTTTCTGAGGAAGATATGCCTTTCTCTGTACATTTTAACAATGTTGTGATACTTGTAATTACTGAAAGAGCTTGAACTCATTTTGATTTTTATTTCAATTCCATAAGCTCATGTTAGATAGAGCTTGTGAATTGTGACAAATAATGACCCCTTGAATTGTAAATTCAATTCCTTTCGACGGTCATTTCTATTATGTAATTTTATGGTTATGATTAATAGTATTTGTTTTAGATCTACTTTTATTTTTTGCTACATTTTATCTTTGTACATACTTTGCTTTCGAAATTTCCAGTGGGACCAATGGCCTTAACTTCCCAATAGTAATGTAAAAGAATAGTAAAAAAAGTGTTGTAGTCAAATGATGAACAAATGCGTTGACAGAAAGATTTTGGAAATCGCCATTTCTCTTCAAGATTTATGATGATTTAAAAAGTACAATTTTTGGGATGTTCTTGTATACTCCAATTGATGTGACGCCTATTTTGTTTTATATGCCTTAGATTTCACACTCTTCTATTTCATTTCATTCGACAACGTACGCATTGGTTATCACTAGTTAAGAATAAATAATGTCACTGGTTTACAAGTTCTTTGTTCCTCGTATGGTGAATGATGTTTTTTATGTAGTTTTGTATGTTGAATTCAAGAAATGGTTTAAAAAGCAGTATCCCACAACTTTTTAGAAATTTAAGTTTTATTTTTGTTAAATCTATAACTTTCTTAATATTGACAATACACGAAGAATCACCCCCATCACTCATGCATATCTTGTGTTTGTACTGTTGTATTGTTTGTATTTGCATTCTAGCCCAATTTCATTGAACAGTGCATGCGAGCACAACTTCTTTCAAAATTTCCTCATGACTGCTGTAATGAATTTTTCTATATCTTAGAAAATGTAAAATGTTTGCATAAGAAATTGAAATATACTTTATTCAAATGCTTCAGAGCATTTTATTTATTGAAACGGTGTTTTTAATGATTTCAGTACAGAAAAAGTGCTACATTTTACAGATTGTGGCTAAAATCTTAAAATTTTAAATCCGTGTTTCTGAAAATTGTATATAAACATTTTCTTAAATTTCACGTTAAGGTCTACAAGAAACACCATTCAGATGTAGAGACACAGAAAGTTGGTCAAAATTTGTTGGCCAGTATCTTTAACATTATATGTTTTCTATACGACTACGAATTACTTTGTTCGCGTCATCCTATCTGATTTAATAAATCCCGTCCCTCACATTTTCTAAGTCAAAGCATTTCCAACTAGGAATGTTGCTGCGATATAATGAAATTAAAGTAAATTACAAACTAGAGCACAGTAAGAGACAATGAGGTATGTAACGATTTCCGCGCTCACGTACACTTTGCAGGTGTAAGCCTTACATCTCCTGGACGTTAAAATTCCCGAGGAAGATGCAAGAAGTGGTAATATTTCACATTCATGGATATGCGAGGCACAACCGTAGCAAAAGAACTAGATGTCATCGAGCGATTACAAGGAACGGTCGCGTCGAATATATATTAGAAAATTCTTTATTTTCTAAGCCAGTTCTTAGTACTTCCTTATCTTTTTGTCGCGTCATGCGATTTAAAATTTGATATGAATTATTTTTTTCTTAAACGTGATTCATTTATTAGATCTGTATAGTATTAACTGCAGGGATACCTAGATACACGAGTTAAATTAGTCTAAGCAATATCGTGCAAATTCGACGATGAAAGGTTACCGTCTGCCAGTCGGTAATCAAAAAGACCATATGAGTATCATACTTTTTTCTCTTCTGAAATTTTTTGATATGGCGGACGGTTACGGTGGGGGGGCAACTTTTTTTTCGAATGGTTTCCGATATTTGTCAGCATAGGTAGTTAGTTTTTCTTTTGTGGGTTCTCCATTTATTTGCCCTGTAGTTTTTATCTAAGTCTTAAGCATGCATTTTCTTTTTACTTTGTAGTTTATTTATATTCTACTAAATGAATTGTACTTTTTGGTAAATAAATATTATTATTATTATTATAATGCATGTTAACGTATTGTTTGTAGAGTATTTGTATACCTTTATCTGTAATTCTTACTTTAAATCTTTCTAACTCACATTTATTTATTAACACGCTTTTATTAGCTTCACTTGTATGTTTGTTTGTTTGTTTGTTTGTAACCGACTCTTTGGACTCGATTTTGACCCACTTTAAACGGACAGATTTAATTGAAACTTTGTACACTTACGAAGAACCGGTAACAATACAATAATTTGATAAATTTATATCATTATCCTGATTAGGATCGCCAGTACTTTCCTCACGTATCCTCTGCGTGAGAGCAAGAGGCTTAATATTGTAAGTATATTCCGTAATTTTCAGTTCGGTCGTTGGCCGAGCGGGCAAGTCTTAGTCGACGCGAAACGACGGATTCCTCGGGCGGGAGTTCAAATCCCATGGCTGAAATAAAAAAATATTTTTTTTTCAGAAATATCTGTTGGATTGTAATATGTTATAATATCAGCATCAATAAGCAATATAAATATAGTTTAAAAAAACTACAAAACACGCTTTTAAAGCACATCAAACTAAAAAAGTGAAAAATAAATATAGTTTAAAAAAACTAAAAAACACGCTTTTAAAGCACATCAAACTAAAAAAGTGAAAAATAATTATTAATATAAACTGAAAACAATAATGAACGAAAAATACTAGTATTATTGTGAAAAAAGCGTGGGGCGCTTTGTGCCATATTTTTTCGTATATCGAGCAACCCACGCTTTTTTCACAATAATACTAGTATTTTTCGTTCATTATTGTTTTCAGTTTATATTAATAATTATTTTTCACTTTTTACTTTGATGTGCTTTAAAAGCCTGTTTTTTAGTTTTTTTAAACTATATTTATACATTTATTATGTATTGCTATAAATGACCATTAGGCTACTGAATGTAAATAAATAAAAAAAGTATTGAAAATAAAAATCTAAAAACCCGTTTTCAAATAAATATATAAACATTTTTTTTCTTGCGAATATTTAACAACGAACGACTTTTGACGGAAGTAAAACCCATTAGATGTCCTGACTAATTTGTAAGAAATTCAAGAGTTTTTAACTATGCGTACGTAACTTTAATTTAATAAAAGAAGAACCAAGCGAAAATATCAGAAAATGACAAACTTAGAACAAATTGTTAAAATGGACAGGCAGATTACTTTCACTTGTAATAAATAATTCTCATATAGCTGAGCTGTAATCAGTGCCTCTCATTTTCAGAAAAAACTTACAGTTTTAAAAGCTCCTTATGAAAATCGTTAATGTGAGTACATTAACCAAAATTATTACATGATACTAATGTTATCCATCTAAAACACTGTGGACGGTCTAACATTTGAGTAAATTGCATCGATTACGAGTAGATGAAGAGTGTGCTAAGTGTTAGGGGGTCCAGAGGCGGGGGTGGGCTCTTCGTGGGAAAGTTTAACCGTCGTGAAGAAGAAGCGGACTAGCGGACCATTGGATTTAAAACGATCACACTCGGATGCTAAACATCGCGCTTCTATAGGTATCCTAAGTAGACTCTTAGCGCTACTTCCATTTCTCTGCCTGAAACTGATTCAGTTGAATACGAAATTAAATAAATTTTCATATTATTAATACTAGTAAGAAAACACTTTTGTTTCAAACCCCTTTATTCAATTATACTTGCATTTATTTGTAATTACACTTATTGAATTTTTTGATTGAACATGAAGTTAACTGTACCACCGCTATTCTTGGTAAATATTCAGCACGATTTCTATTCTATATCAAGTTATAGTTGAAATGTGTGAAATTTGAACTTACATGAGAAGTGCTCTCCTTGGTTCTTCTTTATTCTTCTCCATGTTCTTAGTCCTATTCTTCTTCTTCTTACTTCCGCTGGTCTTAGAGAAGCACGAAATTCAATGAAAGTTCTATTTTGGACCTCCCAGATTTTGATGTAAAGATTGAAGGTTGCACGCTGATCGTGTTCGAAAAAAACATACCACAGGCGCCATACTACCTCGGATAATTTCACTATTTTCAATCTGAAACGTCCATTTCCATCATAATCTAGAGATTTAAGACAAAAATACCTTATAATTTATCGATGAGAGTGCAACTATATATTTACTATAAATTTATTATGCAATTAGAAGTTCCATTCCTTGTCAAATGAATTGTTGAGAGTGCGAAAAAGATTCAGACATTTCAAGAAGTGTTCAAATAATTGGTTTTGGCTTGTTGTCATCCTGGGAAATGCTTAATAATAATTTTAGGGCAATTTCAAAATGACGCGAGGTCGGTCGTTACAAATATTTTTACGTTTTTCATTAGTTTTACACATATTTTGGAGTCTCTTTTTTTACTAACAGCATAAAAATCGTGTTGTCCACCACTTTTTGCAGTCTCGTTCGCATGAAGTATTATGACTGAGGGTGTCAGCTTCTTCATGATTGTGATGGACCAGTCATGCAGGTACCGAAATATTTCCTTGAGCGTGTGTGTTACAAGTAACTAAAAAGTGAACATTTCCTAAATTACCAAAATATTCGAGGGTCTTATGGGTTATATATATTGTTAATACTTACTTGGTTTCAGAATTAGCCAATAATTCTCTCAACATTATATGCTGATTTATGGTGGTGTTGGTTATAGGATAATAAGTGCAGTCTTTTGGATTTCGTTTTGCACGCATTTGTAGTTTTATAGACACATCTACTAAATATCTATCAAATAACAGGTGGCATCTTCAGAAGTTTTCTGTAGCAATTTATCTAACATGTGAAGCAACTGTAAGAAACAACATAACATTAATCTGCATCGTGAAAAATAAATAATAAGTGCTTACTTTTGGCTAATAACTACCCAATTTCCTGGAATTATTTTATGCGCGTCTCGAAACCACTCTACACTCTACTACCCCCTCTACTACTCCGCATCCTGGACTGGCGCAAATGCAAACTGAGATTATCTTTTATATAATACATTTTGCGATAAAGAAATGGCATCAGGCATTATCCACTGTATTTTTTTAAAATGAAAGTCAAATAATACCACCACACCCTTCACCTCCCCCTCCTTCCCCTCCCCCCTCCTTCCCCTCCCCTCCTTCCCCCGCATTCTGAAAATGACTACAAGTGAAAACATCATCGTTCAGTCAATATTAATCGATACCAATGGTGTTTCAACTTTTAACAAGCAATTTGACACGGGGCCCATTTTTAGACATCTGACAACCAAACTAATCCTCAAATTTGTTCTAACTTTCAACGTAGATTGTACGAGCGCAGATTCGACTCGAATCGATACAAAAAGTAAAGCAACGGTAGTTGCAGTCAGTAATTTGATGGGAACCCAAGTGAAATTCGGCAATCTCGTTCCGTCCTCTAACGACTTGTATATCAACGTATACGCAGAGACTATGTAATCTTAGGAGAGGGTTGTGATATACCATTCGTGGAATGTAAGCAGTTGGTCTCTTGTCTATTAGTTGTTAGGCAATTAAAAAAATCTCTGCTCTTCGATAGATAAGACATTAGTAAAAATTTCCGGGTTGGGGGTAGCTCGTCTCTTGGCGTCTCCTGGTGTTATGCAACATTTGAGTAATTTGATAGCATTTATGCATGGTACGTTTCGTAAGTGTATTTCAAAACCTCATACGCTATATGCTTTATTCTTGTTCCCAATTTATTGCCAACTGACACCAAATTATCTACGAGACAACATGTAAGATCGCAATTTCCCCATGCTAGAAAACGACTTTAGAGTAATATAAAAAATGATGTACGTGATAAACAAATATGGGTAGGTGTAGATGAAACCTCTGATGCAAGAAATATCAAGGAGGCAATATGTTAATTCGAATTTTAAATCCAAATGGGTCTTCGAACTCATATTCATCGGCCAGTAAAAGATTGAAAGACAATAATGGGGAACATGGTTGCAAACTACGTTGTATTATAATAAATATTTCGAACAAGTTAAATCTGTATTCACATTCAACACCAAGGCTTTAACACTATAATGGAAAGTCAGCAGAAATTTAACAATGCACAGGTCATTCAAGATTTGTCATTATAAATAAAAATTATAGTACCTATATTATTAAGAGATGCTATCGAAAAATTCCAAAGTATAGTTTATCCTTGCCTCAATCTATGTAAATAATGGACATAGTAAACTTCGCATTACAGACGTTAACAGATGATCCTGGTTTTCGTATTACCAAGAAATTTCAAGACGTATTAAGTAAAAATCCAGATATTAAAAAACTGCGTGACGTAGACGCAAAACGTTCATTGCAGAAATTGCAGAAATTTAGAGAGGATATTAAGAGGCTTTATTAATGATGAAGGTGTATGTTAAGAACCACAAACTGCCATTCATGAACAAAAAATAACAGATAAGTCGTTGTAATTACTTGTACTTACATTAAAAGTCCACGGTGATTCGGCGCGCCGCCGCTGGAATTCGCACATTCAACTTCTTTCAACGTCTTTACGGATAATATTCAAAACAGTTTAACACACGGTTTTCAAGACGTACCAAAGAATGATTTCCTGAACTTTTGCATGACTAGCCTGCTGTTGATGTTATATCAAATGGAAGCTAATTTAAGGGCGGTTTACAATTTTTTAAACTAAAATTAAAATACTTTAATTAATCCCATTACTTTCGTAACTCGACTTGGATAGACAGAATGATTTGTAAGCAAAGTTGTAGAGGTTTTGATTAGTGCTTCATTATAAATCTTTAGAGGATTCTCAACTTTTTTTTATTAAGTTTAATTTCACACATAGTTAATTTTTTTGTATAATTAAAAATATATTAAAACTTAGTATTCCAAAGTATTATTTTGTTTAATAATTTATTGCAACATATTTCTTTACATTTGTATATCATTATACTTCTATATAATTTAAAAATTAGTAAATGGGTATATAATTATTGGTGTATTTGCACTGAGCTTGGACGCTATAATATCTATGTCTACTCCAAAACAGATACTCACGAATATCCGTAAAACAGACAGCTAATGCACTAATTATGGTAACAAACAGAACCAAAGGGCACAGCAATCATGAAAAGGTCGACCAACTTCACGGATTGATCATTTCTGAAGTGTTTTACCTACTAGGGAAGAACTAATATAAAAAAATCATAAGTAAATTCAACATGCAATTTCTTTTTCTCTTATTAAATATACATTATACAGTGTCGTTAAAAATTGAACGCCGTATAGTAAACCTTTAGATTTTGGCAATTCAGAAAAAAATCGTTATTAGTAAAGAATAAAATAGAAAAGTGGTTTTTAACTCGAAACATATTTAGATAAGATATTTGAATGACAGATAAAAAAACTCAATAGAAATGGTGTTAAAAGCATCTATTATTTGTTGTCTCATATTTTCTGCAGTAGTTGCAGGGGTCTGGTACATAATATGTTTTATATGGCAAGAAGGAAAATCCATTTTCGTCAAGTCTGGTGATCTAGGTAGCCAACTAATGAGACCGAATCGAATCCTTGATTCATGAACAGCTAGTGCGAAATGTGCCGAAGCATCGTCGTCCTGGTACACCATATTTTCCATTAGATTTGGAGGGACATTTTGCAGGAATTGAGGCAAGTTATTATGCAAATAATACAAATATTATGCATCACTCCATTAAAGAAATGAGGCCAAATCACAAGATCGCCCACAATATCTCAACAAATATTTACAGTCCATTGACATTGTCTATCGCTTGTCTTATAATTATTGGGGTTTCCATCGCATAATGGTGAAAATTATATTGGTTTAGGCTATCAACTTGTGTGAAGGTCGAATCTTCGGTGAACAATAATTTGTGAAGTGAGAATTTGCCATCTTCATTTTAAATCTCCACTCGCAAAATATCCTGGTTTTCAAAATCTTACTTGCGATAGATCGTGGTACATATGTCTTGAAATTATGATCGAACTAGTAGATGGTTCTGTTACTAATGATTACAAAGCATTCAATGATCTTCGTCGCTTGTTCCGCTTTTTCTTCTCACATTCTTCATAATCTTAAAACAACGAGAAAATTCTTTATCTAACTGCAGGTTTAAGAAATAAAGATATAAATCCTATACCCGCTACGACCACATGTCATAGAGCTAGTTATAAAGTTGAAATTTGGCTCATTAATACTCAGATTAATAATACTAGAAGATGAATAACAAAACATAAAAAGTTGTCCGATTTATCTACATCCCACACGAGTTACGTAAATATTATCGCTGGTTTTATTCCTGTTGGTCAGAATCATGAACTCAGCACGAAGAAAACCGATCGATGCCCGATCTATCACCGTCTTGACAACAATTAGTGTTCTGTAAGACGACGTCTGTCATTTTAATCTGTGTTTTTAAGTGATTTTAAAGTTTTGTTATTTTGTGCTGTGATGAGTAGTGGAGTTTTAGTTATAAAAATTTTATTTATAAATATTTATTGAGAAACAATGACATAAGCGTGTAGTGTGCGGTCAAAGAGGAAAACTACGGGGTTGTTTATATTTTCACAGGTAAGTAAACAAAACAAATCAGAGCCGGCATAATGCGAAAGTATGAGAGCTCAGAAATAACTAAAATTAATGATAGCTTTACAGGAACAAAAACAACAACATTTCATTCCATCTGAACAGTAATAAATCCACATTTTGTCAAAAAAGATACTTACACAAAAATATTTATTTTAAATTCAATGGAAATTTCATTCATAAGGTTGCTCACAAATTGTAGATGTTTGAAAGTCAATTAATATTTTTTTAATTCAATTTTAACGGTTGTTATTAAAAAATGTGTTTATTTTCACATTTCCCGAGAATCTGGAGAGAAGAGAAAGTTGGCTGAAAGTTGTCAAAATGAAAAATGCCAGTAAGTGGCACTACGTGTGTTCACAACACTAAAAAAAGTGATTATAATATTATAAGGTCTGGATTAAAGGTGTTGAAAATCAAATGCTGTTTCATTTTTCCCCTGGCAACACTGTCACCACTTCGTCACACATACTGTGCAGGTTAGTAGAGAATTATATTGAAAATTAATAATACACTCATGAAATAATATCAAGTAGATAGATACCTACAGAGCATCAACTATTTTGTTGATACGTTACTTTTATTGCAGTGATTTAGGTTTGTATATTTCAAAGAAATCTCATATGTTTCAGCACTGAAAATTTAATTCCTTCGCCACCATCAGTACCCAAGATAGCAAGGTATGTTAAATTTAAATATACAGGGCCCGCCACTTTAAACTTCCCTGGTCATTATTTTTTTTATTTTTTAAGCAACGGCCATGTCCGGCACATCAAATTGTAGATATTTTTAAGTTCTTTAAATGTAGCGTGAAGTGATCCAAAAAACTGCACTGTATGTTTAAATTTAACATACCTTGCTATCTTGGGTACTAATGGTGGCGAAGAAATATAATTTTCAATGCTGAAACAAGTGAAATTTTTTTGAAATATACAAACCTACGTCACTGCCATAAAAGTAACATATCGTCGCTGCAAACACGAAACGACGTATCTCATATTTCGCAATTTTTCAGAATAGCCGATTTAAATTTGTGCAGTTGTTATGAAACTTATTGCAAAAAAACAAAAAACTGTTTAGGCGTTATTATGTTTCTCTCGTAAGTATTGATGTGTCAGGTGTACTGATAAGCTGTCATACCTTTTGTATGTATTAGAAATATTGCAAAAATACTTATGCTAAATAGATACGTCCATTCGTGATTGTAAATATGACTAACCCAATGGGGAAGCATGAGATACGTCACCGTTATGTTAATATCAACTATGGGTATTTTAATATTTATCACAGCACGTAATATTCAAGAAAATTAAAAACTATCCCGATTTATGATTTTTTTGAGATTGTCTTCCACCTCGCTTATCTCTTTCAAAACCATATTTAGTAATCTTTGTCCTTGCCGTTCGTACAATACGTTCAAAGATTCCTAATGTATGTAAAAATAGTGTTTTACATACTTGATATTTAGTACTATCTTTCGATAAAAAATACTGAATAGTTTTTCGTCTACGAGACTCGGCATTTGTCGTCTTTTGATTGATATTAGCTTCCTGTGTATGGTTAACTATAAACTCTCTTTGGGAGTGCAAGTCTCCAAGAGAATTAAACATCTTAAATATTTCCCTTCGATCATTGTCCGTAAATATAAAACACTGCCGTTTACCAAACTTTTTACATTGTTCGGTGTTACAACTCGGTTTTAACACTCTTGCAGGAACAGGGATATTTTTTGAAACGCTTACGTACTCTTGTCCTAAGTTTCTTAACTTTTTTTGCCAATTTTTGTTTATTATATTTCCTTTGCTTACAATGTTTATCTTCTTTTTGCCCTCTTTCAACTAGAAATTGCTCTGGATGTTCAATGTTAGCTACAGGAGGTACTATCTTGTGATGCTGATTTGTGTGAACTGGTCTGATTGTAGTTTTACGTTTAGTTGCTGTCATTTTCTACCATGATTTTCGCAAGAGGTGATATTTTCAAAATGTTGAAAACATAAAAGCACTAGGCAGTGATGGCACGAACTGAATACTTCATTGTTACACTTATGAGGAAAACTCTGCAGTATTGGCAAGAATTACCAGGATTAGTTCATTCTAAGGCGTTTATAAAATACCCCTTGAAATCAAGAACTAAGAAACTTTTAGAGTTAAACAGGATAAACCTGAAAACTCTAACAGGCCTATATACTGGGCACTGCCGACTAAACTATCATCTTCATAAACTCGGCCTAGCGGAAAACGCTGAGTGCCGTCTGTGCTTGGAGGATGATGAGAAGGCAGACCACATCCTATGCACCTGTCCTGCTGTGGAGAGGATCCGATTCTCAATATTTGGCAAAGGGCAACTGCTGCCAGAGGATCTAGACACATTCTCACCCAATAAAGTTATCAGTTTCATTAAGAGACTGAGCTTATTGGGTGAAATATCATTAGGAGTGAGCCACAATAGGCCTGCTAATAGCCGCAGTGGAGGGTCCACAAGGACCTACTCATAATAACCTAACCTATATACTTCAGTATGCAACGTAGGGTGGATCATCATCTGAATCGTAAAATGGGATGGGAGAACAATTGAAGATGACTGTGACTGATTTCTTTTCAAATATATTAATGGTTCGTCGTCCGAGCTGTCAAATTCGATAGCATTACGTATTTTATCACTTGCTGAATCTCCTGTTATATTTGCTTCAGGAACAGTAGAAACATCTTTGCTCATATTATGTGAAATGCCTTTCATATGTTTTACTCGAGCATCATCTAAATTACTAGAGCTGCTGCTGATATTATTTTCTGCATCTGTAACGCCGATAACCTGTCCTGTATACCATTTCTTTGTACAATACAAGTTTGGGCAGGCAACATGAGATACGCCCGTACAGGTTACGGAAATATCACAACCACGAAGAGACGTAACTCAAGTTACGACAATTCGTGATTGTTTCTACAATTCATTTTTAAGATACGTCACCACTATTATTGAATCAAACTCAGTATGTGTACAATATTTCCGTATGAGGTTCCGTGGGATGAAAACGCACCAGCATTAGTACATAATAAACGTATTATCTCAAAGTATGTGTTTTTTGAGTTACGTCACTTCGTGATTGTAGCGACGATATCAACAAAACAGTTGATGCTTTGTAGGTATCTATTTGATATTATTTCATGAGGTATGGATGAGTGTCTACTCAGTATATTATTAATTTTCAATATAATTCTCTAATAACCTAGACAGTACGTGTGACGAACTTGGTGATAGTGTTGCCAGAGGAAAAATGGAACAGTACTGATTTTCAAGACTGTTAATCCAGATCTTTTTTTTAAGTGTTCTGAACACACTTAGTGCCACTTGCTGGCATTGTCCATTTTGAGAGCTTTCAGACAACTTTCTCCTCGCACCAGAATCTCGGGATACCTGAAAATAAACACATTTTTTTTTAATAACCACTTTTAAAAAAATATCAACAGACTTTAAAACATCTACAATGAGCTACCTTAAAAATTAACTTTCCATTCAAGTTAAAATAAATATTTATGTATAAGTATCTTTTTTAATAAAATATAGCTTTCACACTGTCGCATTCACGCATTATACCGACCCTGATCTGTTTTGTTTACTTACCTGTGAAAAGATAAATAACCCCGTTGTTTTCCTCTTTGGCCGCACACTACACATTCATTATTCATTGTTTCTCAATAAATATTCACTAAATAAATCTTTATAACTAAAAATCGATTATTAATCAGTACCCAATAACACAATACTAAAGATTATCACTTATCACTTATCACTTAAAAACAACAGAGATTAAAATAACAACAGCAGAATAGCAGTGAAAAATACATCACTCAAGCAAACAAATTTTGTATACCTATTAAGTTTTAAGTTATGCAAAAGCATTAAAATTAATGCTGAAGCCTGGAGCCTACCCTGGTTTGTTTTGGATACGTTGATATGTAACCATACAAATTGCTGTTTATATATCGGTCATAATAATCAGCGTATCTCTTATGGGTGTTACTTATCTTTATATTATTAATCTGAGCATTAATAGACTCAAGACAGAGAAAAATACAAAATCTAACAAATTTTGACCGAGGACGTTAAATAAGAGCAGAAATCTATTGTTTTAGGCATGATATGTTTTGACCCAAATTACATTGTTTCCTTTATTTAAAATTTTTACAATTTCAGTTTTGCTATACTAGTGCCCAATATAAGCTGTCAATTTTATTTTGGTGAAATCATAAACTTATACCTATAACATGTTTCATTTGCAAATCCAAAACTTTAGCATTTAATTCTACATGAACCACACGCTTTGAACTCAATAACCTTTACTTATTAAACCGAGACTATCATTGTCCCTGATTATGACGACGACGGTGCTTTTTGTACTAACGTTAAGAGAATGTTTATAGTCGCAAAAAAACAATGTGTTATGAATATGATAAATAAAAGAGGCATTATGTTTTATATTATACAAAGATAGTACCCCCAGAACGTTTTAGCTATAGGGGAACTTTCCAATTATTATCGACAGAATTATAAAACTTTGTAACAGACTTACGTGTGGTTTACAAAATGGACAATAGTTTTTCTGTCGCTGGAGAACCACAATCTATTGTACTCGGTGTAACTGCAGTACTCCAGGGTTTATAAAGAAATTAAAGATTGTAAACTTCAACTGAACATGGATTATTCACAAACATTTCATTTGCAAGATTAACAATAAATTCAAAAGAAGATTAAATTCATTTAACTAATGTTACGTAATTGAAGGATAACTTTTGGGGTAATGAACTGATAAATTGGGAATGTAGTCGCTTTTTATTGCAGATTAGCAAAATTAATTTTGGTTGTCAAAATAACCAATTAGCAATTTTATTACGAAAGTTGACAGTTCTAACAGCTCGATTTTCAAACTTGAGCTCATCCCTTGTCAAGACAATAATCACAAATTTATTACCCATTTTAAGTATAGTGTCGTGTCTTATAATCGTGATTCGTATAAAATTGTCAAAACATATCAGCTCCTCAATCGGAAATGACCGGGATTCGAACCCGGGACAATGAGGGTGAGGGGTAAATGTCGTTACCGTTCAATCACAAAGCCACACACTCTCAATCCTTCATCAGGGCTACAAATAAAATTTACGGAAGTCTTTTTTTTAATAAAAATTTGTAATATCTTCAAAACATATAAAGATGAATTATAAAATTTATTGTTTTTGTCCTGCAATAAATTAAGGCCGGATACGTGCATACTTTATTATACAAACAGTATTTTAATATTTTAAAACTATATGTAGATTAAGTGTACACTTGTGCCGGTATAAATGAACTAATTTCTTTATTAAATGGTGTCAGTCCGTTTGTTAAAGTGTCTTGTGAACTGTACTAAATGGTAAATAAATCGAGGCATTGTTAAATTTAAAATCTTCAGCACGCGCTTAACGTATAAAAACCGTTTTCTTTTCTATGAATCTATTCAAATGGGTTTGAAGAATTTGTTACGAGCATGACTCAGTGGAACATTACTATCGGAATGAAAGGCATTTTATCAATTACACACTATAAAATCGATAATCAAATAATATTATTATTATACATTTTTCTTTTATAGAAAATTACGTTTCTGTAATTTTCTATATAGAAAAAATCATAGCAATCAAAACAACCACATACAGCAGTAAATAATAAATTTTTAGAAATCCTACAGAATCGGTAATAAGTTCAATATTTCGACAATATTTTCAAAGTCGTATTTGAGATCTACTTAAAAAATAACTTGCAAACCACGATCAAACTACAAAAATTAATGAAGATACGACGTTTTTTTTTTTGTTTTGATAAGTTTTCCGTTATTTACGATGAGTATTGCAAATTAACACACTTACAGTAACATATACATATGATGTCACAAATCACTGTTAATGTAACAGGGTGAATGATATTTCCACAGGTTTTTCAAACTTGTTTGGTCTTATTAGGATGATATTGAAATTTTTTGACCAATTCATATTTACTGATAATCTATTGACCGAGAATTGACAGTATATTAATTTAACTTAACCTAGGTACTCATGCAACTGTTTTTCAGGCTCAGGTTCATGCCATTGAACTGTGTGTACGAAGGCTGGAATATATGCATCTTACACGCAGATCAATAAAAATTTTCTCAGATAGCCAAGCAGCTATAAAAGCTCTTGGCTCCTACCGGTGTAACTCCAAAACGGTATGGAACTGTCAGAAAGCTCTAAATCATTTGGGCAAGAACAACAAAGTGACTCTGGTCTGGATACCCGGCCACTCTGGTATGGAAGGTAACGAAATAGCGGACTCCTTAGCCAGAGAAGGAGCGGGATCACGATTCATCGGACCAGAACCAATACTTGGCATATCTTCAAGTACGGCCAAGATGGCTATCTCAACCTGGGCTGAAAGGCAAACTCTCCAGTATTGGCAAGAGTTACCAGGATTAGTTCATTCGAAGGCGTTCATAAAATACACTTTGAAATCGAGAACTAAGAAACTTTTATAGTTAAACAGAATAAACCTGAAAACTCTAACAGGCCTATATACCGAGCACTGCCGACTAAACTATCATCTGCATAAACTCGGCCTAGCGGAAAACGCCGAGTGCCGTCTATACCTGGAGGATGATGAGAAGGCAGACCACATCTTATGCACCTGTCCCGCTGTGGAGAGGATCCGATTCTCAATATTTGGCAAAGGGCAACTGCTGCCAGAGGATCTGGACACATTCTCACCCAATAAAGTTATCAGTTTCATTAAGAGACTGAACTTATTGGGTGAAATATAATTAGGCGTGAGCCACAATAGGCCTGCTGATGGCCGCAGTGGAGGGTCTACTGAGACCCACTCACAACAAACCTAACCTAACCTAACCTAAAAGTCTTGACAGACTGAGAATTAACCGTAACTTAATTTAATATAGAAAATAGTGGATAGCCACACCTATTTTTTAGGTACACAATTTTCTAAAACCGTTATACTTCTTTGTGTTCCATCATGACAAAAAATGTTGTTTAGGTTTTGAGCAAACATTGAATATTCCCACGAGATCTAATTCCCACATCATCTAACTCCCACGAGATCTAATTCTAATACCCACCATCTGTTTGGGTCTCCGAATGAGATTTAATAGACCAATAAAAAGTTCTATGAGATCTAATTTCCACGATTTATAATTCCCATAGAATCTAATGCCCACGAGATAGATCTAAAACTCTGATGCTATTTTCCCCATGACATCTATCATATCAACCTGTATGTCTATTTGGTTTTCCGAATGGTTTATTATTGTAACATTTGAACACGCCAAATTAAAAATCCACGAAATGTAATTCACAAGAGTTATAATTCCCACGAGATCTAAATCCCATGAGATCTAAAATTGTAACGCTGCCTTATATACTGAAGTAATGCATTACATGTGCAGCGTTTAGAGACGTAGGGATAACTATAATATACTATACCATAAAAATGATAATTTTTTTTAATTAAGTACTTACTACTAACAATAATAAATTATTAAAAAAATATTTCAATCATCACTGAACCATATACTAATTAAAATAAATTTTAACCAAAATTCATGAAATTTTCATCATTTATCTTATATCAGAATTTCGGAAACCTTTGTAAAAATATCTGCCTCTTTTATCATGGTGATTGTATATTTCTTTATACAAACTTAAACTGACTTACCAGCAGAGGTATTTTATTAACATGAAACAGCCTCGTGTTTTCTTAAATATAAATAGAATAATATGTAAAATTTTATCGATAAATTGATTATTAATATTATTTATAATGTAACCAAATAATAAATATTTATATATGACCTATATTGAAAGTTTTGGTGATAAATCATACCGTAAATTTAAAATTTTAACGGATATAAATTGAATTTATAAAATATGTGTACGCCTCTGGACGTTATATGTGAAATGACGTCACAATTAGGTCTCATAGGAATTAGATCTCGCGGGATCTTCATTTCGGATTTTTAGATCTTGTGGGACGTTGTAATCTGTCTATTTGGAAAGCCGAATATATATATACAGAGTAATAAGTAAACTAGTTAGAATTAGATCTCGTGGGATTCCGATCATTTGGCACTTTCTTCTCAGAGTCTTTAGATCTCATTGGATTTTGAAATCGGTGTTTCTAAGTAAGCGTCCACACATTCGGAAATTCCAAGAGATATACAGTGAGATGCTTTAGATCTCGTGGGTATTTAGATCTCGTGGGAATTAGATCTCATAGGAAGTAACCATAATAATTTTGTCAGTAATAATAACATAATAATTCTCGACCAAATTGCTTCTTAAAAATACTCCTTGAAATTCATCTCAAGGTATTTTTTTAAACAATTTGGTCTACAATGTTTTCATTAAAACTTTATGAAAATATCAAAAGTATGATCCAAAAAAATATACTGATATACTGAATATTCTAATAATTACAAATATTCCTATTTTAAACGTCAATATGAATGTCCACCAAAACCAAACTTGTTTTCAGACTGTATTTTCATACCGCAGTTTTATGAAATTTAAAATGAAAATCACCTTTTTTAATGTAAACAAGTATTTTCTGTCTTTTAATTTACAGTGTCCATGTTACACAAATTAACTTAATAGGACTAAACACAACTAAATGTAGGGTTTTTATTAATATAAAGTGTGAAGTTAGCAGATTTGTATCTCTAAGAGAAGAAAAGTTATGTAGTAGGGGTGCGTTTGTCATTACGTAACCATAGTAACAGGTGTAGCAAACAGGGCTCTAATTAAAGTTTGCTTGAACATACATCCAACCGACGAAACCAAAATAAAATATCTGATTCTTATACCAGTATGTATCATCCTGATATAAAAAAATCATTCTATTTAATTCTTCACTTACCTCAATTAAATTTTAATAGCGTCTCTTGAAACCGTTTCACTAAAATTTTTAAATAATTAATTATCAGCGTCATTCGATACTGTCAATAATAGTTCATGTCATATATTTTAATAATTTCTTTTTATTGACATTAACATTTTTGTAACTAAATTGGACATTTCAAATGTCAAACTGTTAAATTTATCCTAACCCCATTTTATGAGGTCAAATGTGTACATCAGTTTATTTTTAAGTACTTGAAAAATATATTTTATTGGCTTGATATAGTAGACATGATTTGTAATCTTTTGTCACGAATATATTTTTTTAAAGACAAATAGAAAAAAGTTTTGGTCCCGTAGACCTCCTTTCAGCTGACCATTTTAGCTCATCACCGAATTTTTTCATTGTCTTTGGCCTTTAGAACGTGTGTACCAAATTTGAAAGCGTTATCTCAAAAACTGTGGCTGCTATCACGATACTACAGACATGCCGACAGATTTTTTCCACAAAGTTATGTTTTTTCATTATAATTCGTCCAGGTTCGTCTAGAAATGCAAAAAAAATTTTTAATTTTTTTCCCGAAATTGTACCTTTTTTGTATGGTAAGTGTGAAACATTTGCGAGCGGTGCTAAAAGAATGAACATTTGGAAAATCACGAATTAAGCATTCATTAGATCAGGAGTTGAAAGAAAGTGACCGTAAGCATAATGAACTTATAAAAAAAAATCGAGAAGTGTTAAAAAGACTTATTGACATTGTTTGTTTACTCGGCGAAAATGAACTTAGTTTTAGAGGTCATACTGAATCTCGGAGCGTTGCTAATAGGGGCAATTTTATCAATTTAGTTGATTTATTAGCAAAATACGATACAATTTTAAGTAACCATCTGGAACACTCCACGGTAGATGAGATTTTTCAGAATGCAATATTTGTACATTGTTTTGCGCATCGATTAAATTTAGTTCTTACTCAATCTGTAGCGTGTCTTAAAGAGTGCAAAGTATTTTTTTTCAAGTATTAGTGGAATGGCTGCCTTTTTTTCAAAATCATCAAAACGGACACGAGCTTTAGATTTGGAAGTACAGAAGAAACTACCCAGAGTTGCTCCAACAAGATGGAATTACAATGGGAGGCTAGTACAAACTGTATCTGAATATCGACAGCCTCTAATTGATTTATTTGAAAATATTTTACAAAACAAAGATGATTGGGACACTGAGACTTTGAATGGATCCAGAGGATACTTAGATTCATTGAAAAGAGACTTTGATTTTAATTTTTTTGTTAAATATTTTCTCCGAAATATTCCCATTTACTGACAATTTATTCAATATTTTGCAAACTAAATCAAATGACATTTGATTTTGTGTAAAGAAAATTGAAGAATTTAAAAATTTGAATTGTAACAAAAGAAATGAATTTGACAAGTTCTGGGAGAAAACTAGTAATGACAATTTAGAACCGCAGAGAAAAATAATACGAACTGAATTTATAGTGGATCATAGAACTTCATATCGAAGACATTTTATCGAAATTTTGGACAATATCACTGGGCAACTAAATAATAGATTTAAAAATTTTAGTGATATACAATTTTTAGAATTGTGTAATTTTAATAAATTTAAAAATAAACAGTTTCCACAAAACGCACCTCAGTCATTGAGTGATTACTACGGAAATTTTTTTGATATAATTGGGTTACGATCGGAACTTTCAGTTATTTATGCTACAGAAGATATTAGGCAGAAACATAACGCCAACGAACTGATTATCTTTATAAAAGAAAATAATTTGGATCAGGCCTACTCTGAAGTGTTGAAATTGTGTGAATTAGTGTTGATGATACCTGCAACTAGTGCTTCGGTTGAACGCAGTTTTTCGACTTTAAAAAGAATAAAAACTTTTTCAAGAAATTCAACCAGTGAAGAGCGGCTTTCAAAATTGTCCCTGTTGACAGTAGAAAGTGACTTTGTGAAGGAGATGTCCCAAAATTCAAACTTTTACGACGAAGTTATTTCCGACATCGCAAAAAAGGAGAGGCGGATTAAACTACATTCTAAATAGGTAGATATGTGCATGTTAACTACTTAACTAGCCGGCTCAATTTATAGTTGGCTAGAGAGTGCACGATGGCTAGTGTGACTGAAAAAAACTCTCTATTTCGCTGCGGGTTCAATCCCCGCCACCGGCGCTGGCAATGTCGGTGGGTATGGTTGTGTATCTGCGTTTTTTTCGTAAGTGTAATCCTCGCCCGTGCAGCTTCGGCTTTGGAATCGGGGTTTGTCTAATTTTTTGTGGTGTTTTTATGTTTTATGTTTATTGAGGAGTGGCGGTCCTACAAGTGTACTTTTTTTCTAGATATCATAACTTTGCAGTTTTCGACATTTGCTTTAAAATGAGTGTACGGAAACCACGCCCCTTTTCTTAAAAAAAATTTTGCCTCGCTTCGCTCGGGGCTTCGCACTACCCATCACCCTATATCACAAACTGCTTGCCCTGTATCAAAACTCACCGCACGCCCCTGGAATAGAGCCATATAGCAAAACCTTTGTGTTTTATTTGTAATAATAAAATAATGCAAACTGATGTTTCCCTTCTTATTTTAAGGAGGCAGTTGTTATACCATTATTTAAAAAGGGAATTGTTCACTATAGCATCTATTACACGGGGCGAAAATACTAGCTAACTGCTTGCGAGTGAAATCGCGTAAGAGTGAATGTGTTCCGACTAGCTCAGTGAGTATTGATAGCTGGTGAAGTAGCCTACTCGCTCAGTATTTCATATTAAAAGCTGGCCGTGGTTTTTGGTATATGTATATGTTTTTATTTGCTTTTGGGTGCAATGTCTATAATGTGGAATATCAATAACATTGTTAAATTTTTAAAAACATATGAACAGAAACCTGTATTCGGGATTGCCATCGTCATTTTTGTGCCTTGTTTTTGAATCAGCCCATCAATCGTCAGCAGTAAACACTAATTATTCTCAAAATATTTCTATACGGCTACAAGATCTTCATACTTCAACTCTTTCATTAAAGTAATGGATGCAATATGTTTTTCTCGTCTTGATATCAAGTCTTTTTAGCCACATTGTCCTCCTTCTAATAATTTTTTCTCCAACATCTCTCATTAAAATGACAACAAATCAAGCTCCTGTATGAACTATTCTACTTTACTAGCTCCACATTATAAAGGCGCGTTTATATTGGTGTAGTAACTGGGTTAGTTACTACAGCACTAACTTGAAAGACAGCTATTAACCCAATGTATACAGAATGATAATGTACTTGTACCAGCAGCGAGAACAGGCTGAGTATAGGGAAGTCGACTAACCAGGCTAGCTACTAGTAACTAATACAAGTAACTATACCAATGTAAACGATGGTTTTACTAGCCAGAAGATAAAATTGCTAACGAGTAGCAAACTAATTAGCTCGATCTAGCACTTTATTCATTGATGTAAAGTGACAAGCGAGTTAACTAACTTACATTATTACACTTAGCAGAGAGTAATTTCGCCGGCGAGTAGCTAGTATTCTCGCTATGTATAATTTACGCTTAACCAACGCAAACGAAAAATACATCTTTTTCGCTAATAGATTCAATGATATCGTAGATGAAGCTTTTTCTTTAGTATATGTCAAACTAGGATGATACATGGACATCACGGCTTGCTGTCAGAACGAGAACCTTCACGCAAACTTTTTAGAAGTTGTAAACTGACTAATTAAAAAATGAAATTTGTGTCCTTGAAAAATCATCTAAAGGTTGAAATTGTCGGAACCAGGACAATAGGTTAAAATAAAACGATACCTTGCCTACGTTTCGTTTAATATGCTTAAACTTCTTCAGGGCTCAATAGCCAAATAATGATGTAAAATTCCACAACAGAATTTTTTTTTTTTATTTAAAAAGTATTTTTTTTTATTTTTTTTATTTTTTTTCTTTGATTGCGGTCTTTGGCTACGAACATTGTTAAATTTTAATCTGTTGTGTGTCTAATGTCTACATATATGTATATTTTATTGACTTTCAAATTGATTGGTCTTGTAATTGTTATGCATACAGACGTGGTTTTTAAAAAAAATTGTCGCTTGTGGAATTTTACATCATTATTTGGCTATTGAGCCCTGAAGAAGTTTAAGCATATTAAACGAAACGTAGGCAAGGTAGCGTTTTATTTTAACCTATTGTCCTGGTTCCGACAATTTCAACCTGTAAACTGACTAATGATGATGAATTGACTGCATGCTACAAGACTGTATTGAAAAGATATAAAAGAAATATTTTAATAGTCAAATATTCTTAACGATAAAATATAACAACGTTAGAAATAAATCCAAAGTAGTCTGGCAAATTAATAAAAGTGAATACAATTCCGTATCCATCATCTTTTTATAGTCAATATATAGTCAATTACTTATATCAGAGCTTTGTTCTAGGCTACTCAGTGGTTTAATGATTTATTAATATAATCTATAGATGAGCTTTTACAAAAACTGGATCTAGGAATTTCTTTCAATGAATCAGTTTTTGATGTTTGTAAATGCTTGTTCTGTATCAGAAGCAAAACCATAAGCGGAAGAATTGTGTTGATGTCATTTAATGTAGTACAATTACATTTAATACTGGAGAAAAAGGTTCCGGTGTGTGGCACAATAGAAAAAAATTCTATTATTTTTTCTTTTGTCACTTAATCACACCTTGTGAAATCCATTTCGTACCAAATGGCAAAATAACAATTTGGAGAACATCAAGACCTTTTATTACCAAACTGATTATGTATTAAACTGTAAAGTTGATATGCCTGGATTTAGTAACAATATTTAAAAAAACAAAAGAATTATTCACTATTGTCTTTCTATTTGTCAAGTTAACCACATATTGCAAAACCGATTTCATGCCAAATAGCAAAATAATCAGAATCGCCAATATTTCACATATTTAACAACGCCTACTCATTCTTGATAGGGCCCAGCCTACCCATTGTCTCGTGCTACGGCGTACAGCACAATGTGCCATTTTTTATTCATTTTACGGTATGACATACAAATAGTTATTCTTAACATCACTTCTTGAAGCGTGAAGCCACATATTAACATTTATATACTGTTATAAAGCGGACTTACAAGTAAAATACATGTTTAACCAATTTACTTCATCTAATGATGTAAGAGTCAGTATTTAATAGAATCGACTTCCTAGTCTTTTTGATTTGCAGAATATAAAGTTATTCTTAGAAACTATAGACTTAAATCCAGTGGCGGCTGGTGAAATTTAGGCTATGTCATATCTCAGTATTGGAGCATGGGACCCAAGCGATACTTAAAGGCGTAACTATCAGGTCTAAATGAAGAAGTTTTGCAGAAAAAAAACTGCGCTTGAAATTTGCGAAAAAAAGTTGGAAAAAATTAGTGCCCCCAGGTTATTTTTTAAACGATTTGTAAAATATTTGTGAAACATTTTTTTTCAGAATCAGGTGGAATATATAAGTTCACATTTCAAATTTCATCGAAAAATATTGTTTTTCTATAAAGTTACACCGTTTTGAAGTTTGCAAAGTGAAAAATGAATCTAAAATAAAATTTCAAAACGGTGTAACTTTATAGAAAACCAATATTTTTCGATGAAATTTGAAATGTGAACTTATATTTTCCACCTGATTCTGAAAAAAAATGTTTCACAAATATTTTATAAATCGTTTAAAAAAATAACCTGGGGGGCACTAATTTTTCCAACTTTTTTTCGCAAATTTCAAGCGCAATTTTTTTTCTGCAAAACTTCTTCATTTAGTCCTGATAGTTACGCCTTTAAGTATCGCTTGGGTCCCATGCTCCAATACTGAGATATGACATAGCCTAAATTTCACCAGCCGCCACTGCTTAAATCTAAACACACCTATTTGGCAGGAGGTGTATTAAATTCATTGACAATCACTATATACAGGATATGGGAAAAGTTGTCAATATATTTGTATACAGAGGTACTCAGTGCGGGTGAATCAAATTTCACAAATGATGGATCATCAGAAAATAAGTAACATTTGTCTGATGATGAACAAATATCGATAACAATTGCATAAGAGAATTGCTTAAACTAAGAGCGGATCCACGAGCGAAAATATTAAAAAGTACCTAATAAGAAATGCCAGAATCGGTGTAATGGTAAAAAAAACCGCTGCCAATTATTTGGGGATCAGAACTTCCTGACCGTAGTAAAACTCGACGTGTGGTGGAGATTTTAATAAAAGTAATTTTTGACGTTTCAAAAAAGTCACATTTTTTGACGTTTCAAAAAAAATCATATTTTGACATTTCAAAAAAACTCAATGTGTGGTGGAGTTTGTAACAAAAGTAATTTTTGACGTTTCAAAAAAGTCACATTGGTGGAATATCACTAATGTTTTTTTTGACATTTCAAATTGACGTTTCAAAAAAGTCACATTGGTGGAATGTCACTAATATTTTAAAATTTTAAATGTCAAAAAACTTTTTGACATTTCAAATTGACGTTTCAAAAATGTCACTAATATATTTTTTTTGACATTTCAAATTTAAAGAACTGATTTTGCTCATCAACGAACTTAATCACTTCCTTGACCTCTAGAATGCGTGTACCAAATTTGAAAGCCTTATCTCAAAAACTGTAGCTGCTATCGCGAACAGGCAGTCTGAAATTTTGTGTGTCGACATAATTCGTCAAGATTTGTCCAGAAATGCGATACAAATTTTCAAAATTTTTTTCATGAATACATACCTTCCACACTTTGAGGGGTGAAGTAATGCAAGCATTTTGAGAACATTTCTTTATAGTAATTTTAAACTTAAATATAAATAAAGTAAACATCGGTATTGCTTACAAGGTATGTAAATAGAAAGGAGATCATGATCCACATTATGTCAACTTCGCCCGACGCGTTCTTACGTTGCTATCCAATGTCCGACCCGCTTTTGCACCAATTTGGTGGATAAAGTCAGGATCGCTACAACGGCAACGTCGGCATTGGTCTGAACAATGACGTCGTTTAACGATACCTTTACACCAAAGTTAAGTATATTTTTCTAACTAAAAACATTACTGTTAGACTTTTGGACCACTTGTATTTACTAGAATCAACACCACAGCTCTTCCCCCCTAAACTTAGAAACATGGAATGTAGTTTCTTTACCCTCTGTTTTGTTGTGATGTTTTGAGTAGATTTTAAAAACTTTATGATGTCAAAATTATCCAATGCGGACCAGTTCATAGTTAAAGTATAGACATTGTAGGCGGCAAAATCAAGCGCGCCCCAAATTGATGTTTTTAGAAAAATAAATTGACTTTTTCTACTCCCTACATAAAAAATACTATTTTGCTCCCTCATTTCAGGGAGAAAAGTAGTACTTCTCCTTCCTCGGGAGGAAAATACTTTGCTTCCCTAGGGAGGAAAATACTTTGGCTCCCTCTGGAAGCAAACAAGTAAAAACTTCAAATAGCTGTAATAGTAGTGTATAGACTTCTTTTATTGATACACAAACTTCCTGAAAATGAATGCTTTTCTTTGAAACAGATTTTTCATTACTTATTTTTATTTATAAAAATTGAAAACAGTTTAAATCGAGGTTTAAATTAACATCAGTAACTAAATATTGTTAAAATTTATGGTACAATTAGTTAAATTACTAATGGAGATTGCCCCTGAAGAAATATTGGCTCTGCTGGTGGAGATCAGTTCCTGTTTGTTGTTTTCCAAAGTCGTGGTCGCTGATGAAGTACTTGTAGAAACAAAATTTTCAAAAACAAGACAACGTTTTTTGGTACTTGAAGTAGTATTTTCTCCCGTAATTATTTGGCTGGCTACCTCACATTTTTTAGAAATACAATCATCTAAGTACCCTTCTGCTACTGCGTTTGTTCGCCATCCCCCATGTCTTTTTAGAGTGAGAATATCACTTCCAGCATTGACTAATAACGTAGCTGAAGTACGGCGGAAACTGTGTCCAGTATAGCCTTTCGAATCATCCAAATTTAAAAATATTGCAATTCTGTATGGAATTTTGGCAATTGTGTTTTTGCCAATTACCTGATTTGTACATTTCCCTTTAGCATAAGTTACAAAAAAATCTAGAATGACATGTTTTAGGGGACCTACAGTCCAGATATTTTCTATACATATCCAAGACAGATACTCCGTTTAAAATCTCATTTGTTATTGTAAATGTCCTTTTGGTATTAGTTTTTGAGTCAGGTATTTGCACCACCAAAATGTCGCCTTTATCACTGATATCCTCAAGTACCATTTTAACTAATTCATCGCTACGGCATGCCCCAGCAATTCCAAATATAAGCACAACCTGAAAAAGGAAAATGCACTTATGATAACTGCCTAAAATGTCACTTAATTGTCGTATATATACTTTCTAATAAAAAATGCTGCGTTACGTTTTTATTTATTATTCAACAATAACGATCAATCTTACCTTCATATGTAAGTAAGTTTCATCTGGAGCTTCTGCAATAAACTTGTTGATATCCTTCCTTGAAAAAGTATTGGCTTTCTTGGCTTTATATCCAGCAGATTTCCTTTTTAAAAAAAGCTACTAATTTAGGAAACTTAATGTTGATATTGTCTTTAATTTGGAGTGTAGATCGCAACATGCTGTATTTGCTCCATAATGTTGAAGGCTTCAAATCGGCGCATTTTTTGGAAAAGTGAAATAGGACCACTTCTTCACATATTTTTCTTATTTGCCTAGTCTCCATCCAACAATTAAATAGCTGCTACTCTTTTTCATATTTTTCACGAGACTTTAACGGTAATAGATTTAACGAAACCACGTTTGCTTCATCCAGAATATCTTGAGGAACTTCATCTTCACATTCGGAATACATTATTATAAACTTTTTGGAAGTTTATTTATTTTGAAAACAAGAAGCAACCTTAGCAACGTTCCATGTACTTTGATTTTTAACAATATTTACTTATCTAAATACCTATTATGACATTTTGACATATTTGGTTGTTTGGTTGTCATGCATAAGAAAATATAATAAAATATATGTAAAACCAATGTAAAACACTTTAATGGTCGTAGAAAAAATCATATGTATTACACAGGAGCAAAGTGCCATTTCCACAGGAGCAAAGTGCCAGGAAATTATGCACTTTTCTCCCTTTTCTCGCCATACAAATAGCTATTTTTCTTGAATACACAAATTTGAGTGATTTAACGGTCTACACACAATGTAACGATTACTTTACTGGTTTTTAACTTAAAGTAGCTTAATTAGATTGACCAAAATCTCCTAAATTCTAATTTTTTCCCTCCGATTTTGTCAACATCACATTGGCGGACAACAGTATGTATGTTCGTCCTCAAGCTGCTGGTCTTGAAAAAAGTGCGAAGTTATGTAAAGCAACCTCGGCTGTGTTTATGTATGAATCCTTTTAAAATGTGCACTATATACAACTGCTTAGTTGTGAAAACTGATTGAATATTTGAATGACCAGCCTCTCTCCATTGATACTGAGAAAGGAATCCTACAAAGAAAATTACGAGAATGATAGAATAACACAACAAAAATTTATAGGTTATGTTGTGTGTTTTAGTTCTTCCTCTTCCTCTATCTTCTTTATCATGAACGTATCACACCACAAACCTTAACGAATGACTTTAATTTATAGGTTGGTAATTCAGTTTTATGACGACGTTTCCACAAATTCGAAACCTTCAGCAACATTTACAGTAAAGTATTTAAGTCAGTCAGACGTTGTTAAAACGCGTCTATTTTACTTTAGTCACAAACATCTGATAAGCGACGTGTCCTCTAGTCGGCTATAAGTCGAGAGTGTTTGGGGACTGTCAATAAAAATTGAAAACGAACTTCAAAACTAAAAACTAATTGTCACTAATTTAAAAAATCTAGGTGAGTAGTTCGAGGCATGGTAGCCGAGTGTGTAAAGCGCTTATAGTTATTTACTCTATACTAAATATCGATGGGTCAACTCTATCCTGGAGTAAATCAGAAATTTTATTTGTAATTTGTTTCCGACAGAGATGGGAGAGGGAACTGTCGATGCCCTAGATGTAGTTCAGACTCCACAAAAAACTGTAGGCCCCAGTCATTCTTTATCTAACACAAAATCCTAGGATTTTCAGTGTGTTACTTCGGCAACTTGAGAGGCAATTAAGAAAGCATTTTTTTTTTCATTACGTTTTCGAGAAGTACTGTTATTACCATCTTCAATGGGTCCAAGGGGTGGCAATTGCACCCAGCCTGGTCGATAAACCCAATATTGCTATGTATGTTCGTATAGAAAACACCATGGTGTAGTTTATCGACGTTCTACTGAAACAAATTTTCCTGTTCAGCAGTTCTGACTCGGATTTTTAAGCGATTTGGCTGAAACTCAGTACTGACTCTACATCAGCACCTCGCCAGCCTTCTATCCTTTTATCGAATGCGAGTCCGAGTTCGAGTTGATCTTTTTGCTGCTTTGAACAATCCTACATTTTCATAATTCTTTACAAACCGCAAGAGGAGATCTGAACTCCTGATGTTACATGCCATACTCAGTGCTACATGTATACAAATTTGAGAAATGTTATTAACAACAAATAAGTGAAAGAGAGAAAGAAAAGTATACATGAGAATACAGTTAACTGAATAAAATTGAATCTAAACGAATTAATCATTGTCGAACACACTACATTGTGTAGTAAATAGTTCCAGAACGTCATTCTGTATTAAAAATACGTAAAAAGATACGCCTGTTAAAAATAGATAGGGTTGAAGGTATATGAGTACTAGGGTGATCCTTATTTTTCGACTTCAAAATTTTTGGCAGCGCTCCCCGAGAATCATTTCATTTTATGAGATAATAACTTCTGTAAAAGATCTACTCAATTAGATAATATAATTCTCTTAATATTCGGAATGGAAAAAAATTTCCTAAAAACCAAAGACAATGATAAAATCGGTGATAAGCCAAAATGGCCAGCTGAAAGGAGGTCCACGGGACCTAAACTTTTTTTTTGTATTTTGTCTTTAAAAAAAATATATTCTTGATGAAAGATTATACATCATGTGTACACATTTGATCTCATAAAAGGGGTTAGGATAAATTTAACATTTAGTTACAAAAATGTCAATGTCAATAAAAAGAAATTATTAAAATATATGACATGAATTATTATTGACAGTATCGAATGTCGCTGATAATTAATTATTTAAAAATTTTAGTGAAACATTTCAAGATACGCTATTAAAATTTAATTGAGGTAACTGAAAAATTAAATAGAATGATTTTTTTATATTTATTTATTTATTTATTTATTTATTTAACTACACTATCCCACAGTAAATTACCAATTACGGGATAGGAACACAAACTATAAACAGATAGTGCAACAATATTCAACATTTAAATACATTATTTTACAAAATATAGTTTTAAAATAGTAGTATATAACATAACACAGAAATGATTGACAGACAAAATTAGAAAAAAAAAACAAAAACAAAAAAAATGTTATAAAAACAATTAAATTAACACAAAGTGACTAGTAGCTAATAATACTAAAAAAAAGAGGAAAAATACAAAAAAAAAAAAATTAATAAACAGATTACTAATACACTAAGTAGTCCAGATCTATCAGGTAAATTGCTAATTTTTTAAGAATTTGTTCCTTATTTCCTTTATTTTACAATTGAATATATCAATATTGTTTTTAACCTCTGAATAATTAGAGCAAGCTTGAAAGAGTGGCGATGCTTTTAATAGGTTAGTTCGAGGAGTGGACAGATGAAATGTTTCAGGAGAGCGCGAGGCTAATCTCGGTACGTTAAAGTCAAGGTGTTGGAGAATTTGTGGACAATCAAAATCATATTTAATTATCTTGCGCAGAAAAATGATAGAGTGCATGGATCTTCTTTCCTTCAGTGACACAAAATTATATAAGTTTAATAGCAAATCGTGGGGAAAGCCAATAGTAGGGTAAATTCCGTTATCCTTAAAATACATATACTTGAGAAATTTACGCTGAATATTTTCAATACTGTCTATATATGCGGCATATGTTGGACACCATACTATGGATGCATATTCCAGGCGTGATCTTATGAATGCGTTATACAGGAGTATCACTGTGCTAGGGTCAGCAAAATCTTTACTATTTCTTATTACAAATCCTAGATTTTTATAGGCTACTTTTAGTGTTACGTTAACATGCTCATTAAAAGACAGTTTACTATCAAATATAATTCCCAGATCTTTTATAAAGCAGGGACGAGCCAAGATTACATTGTCTATTTGATAAGCAAAGGTTAGAGGATTTAATTGCCTACTGAACGACATCACATTGCATTTCTTAATGTTAAGAGGTAGATTATTAGCAAAACACCAATCATTAATTTGATTTAATACATCCTGTAGCCGAGCGCAGTCATCATATGAGTCGATTTTAGAATACAATTTCATGTCGTCAGCATACATTAGAAAGCCGATTTTAAGAGAGGATGTTATGTCATCTATAAATATATTAAATAGGAGGGGACCAAGAATGGAACCTTGCGGGACTCCTGACAGTACATCTATATTGTTAGACTTATAACCATGATACTGCACATATTGTACTCTCTTGGAGAGATACGAGCTAAATAGATTTATGACATCTGACGATATTCCATATTGGTCTAAGCGATTTATTAAAATTGAATGGTCTAGGCGATCAAAGGCCTTGGAGAAATCCGTATAAACAACATCAACTTGTCCTTGACTATCTAAAATGTCTGAAATATATTGCGTTATACAGACCAAATTAGTTGTAGTTGACCTAGCATTCATGAATCTATGTTGATTTATATCAATTATATTTTTTACATGATCATATATATAACAGTGTAAAATAATTTCCAAGACCTTACAAAAATTGCATAAAATGGCAATAGGGCGATAGTTACAAACATCATCCCTACTCCCATTTTTGAAAACGGGACAGAGTCGTGAAACTTTCCATATGCTTGGAAATTTGGACGTTTTTAAAATTAAATTAAATATAATGGTTAGCGGATGAGCAAGAACTAAAGCACAGTCTTTAAGCATAAATATACCAGTATATATCAGGATGATATATACTGTTATACGAAAGTTATCTGCTGGCCACATCAGATATTTTATAATTAATGCATCACCATCAGTGAATTCATTTTTTCTCACCTTCTTGATATTCATACTCTGATTCAATTTGAAGTCCAGTGGTATATTGATGCAGTTGTCGAAATCTACTTCACTGCAAACAATATTCAATATATTCCCTTACACAAATGATGAATTGCTGAATATTGCATCCCTGTCTTTTGAAATTGCAACCGGTCACATTCACCACTAAACTTACTTTACTCATTTAGTAAATCACAAAAGGCTATTCACCCTGTATATGAAAAATCTGCTTAGAATTAAATTAGTTTTGAATAGTTTAGAAAAGAAAAGTCTAGCTTATGTGATTATTTTCGATACAGATTTTCAATTTTGGCTTTTTTTAAATCACATCTGGCTTGAGCGCAAAATGCTAAGCGCCCTGTGCAATGCATCTGTAAATGTACCCATACATTTTTTTCTCACTAATTTAACATCGGCATATATCCGCTACCAACATCAATCACCGTCACCAGAAGATAAAATTGCCAGTGCTTGTGTAAACACTGAAATTCCTAACCTGGAAAGTTTGTCGACTACCACTTTGTCGTGGGATAGATAGCTTTACCGTGCGTACATCGCAGATATGCTTAACCCACTGTTTAATATACAATCGCCATCAGCTTAAAATCACCACCTTCCTCAATGCTCTCTTTCTGGTACGTCTCACTACAGATAGTGCTAGAAAGGGAGCATTCAGAAGGTGGTGACTTTAAGCTGATGAAGATGGTACCTCATCGATTTGGTACGGCTCCGATTTAAACTTGGGCGCCGTCGGACGGTCTAGTTAACAATACTACCCCCTTACACCACCAAGCTGATTTACACATTTACACACAATGATTGTTGGAGTTATAAGAAATTATTTTGCATATAAAATGTATTTACCTTATTCGGTTTTATTGACAAAACGTTGCGGTAATTTAACAAACAATAGTTTTCTGACACGCAGTAATTCTTCCTGATTTTATCTACAATAAAACTCAGTAAAACATTAAAATTAACAGACTTGTTCGAGCAGACGTTCATGTTAAAATTTAAATGTATGGTAAACGTATGAGAAGAAAGTTTTGCATATGGAAGTCATATTTTTTTTCGTTTGTAAACGGTTATCTGAACCTTGACTCCGAACCATGTAGACACAAGTCACCACTCACCCAAGACAACATAGATGCATCTTTACAATTGCAGTTAGTTTATGAATAGTCATTTCCACGCATGATACACGTCAACAATTTCAAGTCAAAGGGTTATTCAACGATAATAATCGACAATCAATAAAAGCGGTTATTCAATTACATTGTCTAGATACGTGTTCGTCTATTGTCTTGTCTAGGTGTTAATTTAACTTATTTGTCATCATTGTGAAATGATGACATCAAAAGAATTTCTTTATTATAATTATTATACATATGTATACAAGCTGTTAAAAAAGCAATCATCAAGTGAAAGTTTTTAAAACGTTAAATACGTTTATTTATTTCTAGAATTAATTGAATGTATTAGCAGCCATAAAATATTTTTTAATGTCATTAAACATTGTATACAAAAAACTTATAGCTAATAAAAACACGTTTCATAACGAATTTAAGATTTAAAACTAGAAGAAAAAGACCACATATAACAATGGCGACAATAGGACAACAGAATTTTGATTGGTCGCTTTCAAATTTACCCAGAATGGACGCATTTTATGGCAACTGTCATCATGTGGCAGCCTTTGAGATTATGTTTATTTCCATTTAAGGTTAGGATTTATGACAAAAGATCTTGTTGAAAAAAGAGTTTTATACTTATCTGATCTGTAATAAATAGAGAAAATAATATGTATTATTTTATTGGTGCTACACATGGTGGTCAGAAGTTGATCGTCAAGTTACAAAAAGGTCCAAATCCTTTATAAAAATAGAGATCATTTATTACTTTATTCTAAGAGGTGTTATTAAGTAATATTTAATGTAGAGAAGAATGTATTTCTCAAATTAATTATTAAAAAAAAAATAAAGACCACTAGTAATACAGTCCCCTGTATCCCTGAAGATACCTCAAGGTACCTTGTGTGGGAGAGGGCTACACATTTAGAGACAATGGACACACACCCAATATCCTAGTATGCTAGAATTAATTTCTGGTCTTAGATCCTCGACCGGGGATCGAACACGGGACTCCAGGGTAAAAGGTAAGTGTCCCTACCATTCGACCATGAAGCCAGAGATACTTTTCATACAAAAGGGTGTAATTAAAAATATGTAATTTACAATCTTGACTGAGGTTGTTTCAGTCGAGTAAATCCTCAAAGTAGTCCAAGGTCTGTGATATCGGAACACTTGAAAACAATGAACAAACGTCAAAGGAAATCAAACAATAGTTCTGATATAAATAGGATATTGTTAGCATAGGGTTAGTTTTAATAATTCCAGATAATACCAACTTGGTCAGTGATACGCACGTCGAGCGTAGTATACGGTGTTTTAGTATTTTGTGGAAAACCATGTCAATGTTAGCTTCATATCAAAGGCTCCAACCCACTTTAAGAATAGTGACCTACTTTAAGTAGAGAAGAAGATTGTTCGCAGGTTATTCCAGAGACACTTTTCATTAATACTTATTGAAAAATAAAGGTATATACTTATTTTTTAAGTGAATATGGAACGTGACATACCCATCAAGGTTATTTATAAGAATAGGTGTTTATCGAGAACATTAGAAACGGTTAAAACGAAGTTGGTTACGAAAATATTAACTTCATGAACACCATCGCCGCAGACATTAAATAATAATTAGCTATTAGTACTAAATCCGTACATAAAAGGTTTAATAATGCTGCAATGTTAAAGTTATAAAATAAGTTATCATTAGGCAACATGTGTGGATCGTTCTCGACTGTCTATACAAGAAGTGTTAAATATCCAAGACTACGAAATCATTGAATGTAAAGGGCAAATCAAGCTATTTAACCACACGAGAAATTTATTTTTATTAACCGTGCAAGATTCACATTTCAGTATTTTACTGCGTTTTATTTAGAATTTATGATGCCATGAAATTTTCGCTTAATCACGCCTTGGTATACCTAATTTACAATGCCCTTTGCCGCATGAGGTTAATCTCGTCGTGCAGACTAAACAACATCTACAAATCGTGTTTTACACTTTTTTTAGATGAACGTTGTCTGTTTTAGAAATTAAACAATTTTAGATAATTTCAAGAAACATAAATTTCTCTGAAAATCCTGTTTAAAGCATTGTTAATGTATCTTACCTATTTATAATAATAGTAATAATGAAAGCTTACTTTTCTCCACATAAATACATTGAAATAAATATAGTCTATAATTATTTCTCTGGAGCATTTTATATATTTTCCGTACTTTCTATAGGCATTAAATAATTGTCACATTTAAAAATTCATGCAAAATTATTAGAAAAATCTGTTTGGCTTAAAAATAGAAATTGAACCAAAATTTCAATTAATAAAATAATTTCATCAATTTGTCCAAATATCTGCAACATATATGAAATCAGCAATTTCATTTTAAAACGTCTAATTTCTTCAATATTACGGAATGAAATCATTTATTATTACCAGCCTGTAGTTCAGTTCAGTATTAGCACAAATTCAAAGTATTGATTCTGTGGTATTATCAGTGATGTAATTAATACGCGCAAGAAAGGTTAATTTTAAATCAAAAATTACTTCCACGTCCTTAACTTGGTTGCATCTAACACCTGTTTCAATACCAATTTTGTATGAAAAAATTATTACATTTAAACATAACTTATCATTCCGACACCATGTATTAATTTTGTATTAATTTTTGAGAGGTCAGGCCGTAAGTTCCGTGGTCGAGAGATAAAGATACTTGCCTCTCACCCCGGAATCGCCGCTATTGTCTTCGAGAAAAAATTATAGTATCGTATTTTATACTTGTCTGTTTTTACCCAAATTTTCATTTTGTGTGTCTCCTACGATATTTTGGAAAAAAATAATAACAGTGCTAAAAAGGGCACCTTCCTTTTAGTATAACATGGAAAAATCAGAGACGCACAACTGTTTTTTTCTTCCGACAAAATAATTATAACTTCGAGTTTCCCATTTATCTAGTATTGCACATATTTGCAAACTACGTTCTGCGTGCCTCCTTACGGGTCATTAGAAGAAACTGATAGTACCGTTGAAAATAACACCTTTTTAGTATAATCCGGAAAAATCAGAGTTGCATACTCTGCTTTTTCCCGAGATAATCCATACATATATAAAAGCTCAAAAGGTTTTCTTCTCCGGTTCCTCAAGCGGCTACCCCTTCACAAATTTTGATAATTTTTTTTTCAATGAAAGGTCTCTACTCTCAGATGGATCATGACACATTTTTATATTTTTTAATCACCATTTTCATATGTAAAACAAAATAAACAAAAACTAATGCATGTTAGCGTATGCTAAGTGCGGCGTTACTTGAAGCGACCTCTACCACCGACCTCTTAAGAAATGGAACTAACGCATCTTAGCCGACTTGGCTTATTCTGTGCTAGTGTGCTGTTCGGTTATTGTTTACATTCGAGTTTTCAGTTACTTTGCTGCAAACAGGATTGTTTATATGTGACTTCGAGTTTGTACTTGCTTTGCAAATAGGAATTTCAGCTAAGTATTTTTAGTTTAGTTCACTACTTTTATTTGTTTTTCGGGATAAACCTATTTTAAGCATGGAACGGCATGTTGTTCCTATTGTATGTGACGGAAATTGTTTATTTTGTTCTGTTTCGCATTATTTATTTAATAATGACCAACATTATCGCGAGATATGCATGCAAGTCGTCGAAAAAATTAAAAATAAATGGGAATATTATGAAGGTTTTATTGTTGGAGATCCATCGTATAATGGACCGATTACAAATTCCGCTGAATACGAAAATTTATTGTCTTTAGATGGCGAGTTCGCCGGCCATGTCGAATTGCACTGTATTAGTCAGCTGTTTCCTGATCATTTGTTTAGAATGTATAGAGATAATAATAATAACGAAACTCTTAATTATGGTACTGGAAATATTATTTCTAATTTACTTTTTTCTGGTAATGTTGATGCAGGACATTATAGTGTTTTAGAATTTCGTACTGTCACTAATGATGCCGAAGTGGAAAACGCACTCTGCAATGTTGTGCAACATAATATTTCAAAAAAACGTAAATTAAGAAAAACGTTGACTGACGGCAGGGAAAGGAGACGCGAACGCACACAAAAACGTCTAAAATATGAAAAAAAAAACCTGCTTTACAATTCAATATAGATGTGCCGTTTCTGATACTATTTCAAATGTAACTCCATTCAACTTAGGTAACTTAAACAACATATGTAGTTATTGCGCTGCCCGGTACTTTTCATGTGAAAAAAATTCGGCTGGCTACTTTGGTCTTTGTTGCTGTAATAAAAATTACCGGAATTTCGGATTTTTGATAAAATGAAAGAATTATTTACAGGGAATGACGAGATATCGAAAAATTTTCGAGATAATATTCGACAATATAATAATGCTTTGTGGTTAGTGTCATTCGAGACAAATATAAAATTACCTTCCGGATATGGTCTGTATTGTTTCAAAATTCTTGGTGTAGTAGATCATAAAATTTCGTCATTATACCCTCAAAATGGAGGATGTGCTTCTTATGGACAGTTATACATTTTAGACTTTTCCGAAGCCAATCAAGATAGACTTGAACATGCTGCGAACAGTTCCTTGAGAATAGACATTCTAGAAATACTAAATCGTGTCGTAAATCAATGTAATCCTTATGTGATCATGAGAATTCTATATCATCTTTAAAAGTTAACAGTAAAGCAGCAGCTGATATCAGGTCAGCAAGACTGATTATATGGGATGAAGCACCCATGGCCAATATCTATGCATTAATGTGCGTTAATAGACTTCTCAAAGACATTATGGGTAATGACATTCCTTTTGGAGGAAAAATTATTATACTTGGGGGAGATTTTAGGCAATAGTTCCACATGCCTCACGAGAAACAATAATTCAAAACTGCATCAAGTTTTCTCCCCTATGGTCAGAATTTAACTTGTTTAGAAACATGCGAGGAAGACCCGAAGAATTGGAAATTGTTAATTTTCTGCTTAAAATTGGTAATGGAGATTATTCTTCCGTAAATGACGAATCGTCACCATTATCTGCTGTTATTGATTTACCGTCCAGTGTAATTGCGAAAGAAGACATTGTTTTCTGAAATTTTTAGGAAAGAATTTGCGTCACCACACGCCGTTATTAATTTTTCAAAATTTGCCATTTTAGCCCCAAAAAATGAACACTGCGATGAGATCAATTCTAAAGTTATAAACCTTATACCCGGAACGCCTAGAACATATATTAGTGTAAATAATTTCATAACGGAGGAGAAGAATGAAATTCTTCAGCTTCCTATGGAATTTCTGAATAGTTTAGAGTTAAGTGGTTAGCCTTCACATAACCTTCCATTAAAAACTGGAGCTATTGTCATGCTGTTAAGAAACTTAGATGCTTCCGAGGGGCTCTTAAATGGTACCAGATTAATTGTTCGAAATATGTACGACAATTTTTTGGATTTGGAAATTATCACTGGCGAAAGAGTAGGTCAAAGAGTTTTGATTCCTAGAATCGACTTAACGCCATCTGATACAACTCTTCCTTTTTCTTTCAAAAAACGCCAATTTCCTATTCGTCTTGCGTTTTGTATGACTATAAACAAAGCGCAAGGACAAACTCTTGATCGTGTTGGGATTTATTTACCCCAGCCTGCATTTAGCCATGGCCAGTTGTACGTAGCAATGTCTCGAGTGCGATCGTTCGACAATTTGAAAGTACAAATAATTCCAAAAGGGAACAGCACTCTCAATGCAGTATTTAAGGAGGTACTGTAACATGAAACCTTCGTCACTCACTTGCATTTTCCAATACACCCACCGTCGAATTTCGACGGGGTTACGCTAGTAATTATAACTTCGAATTTTCAATTTATCTATTTATGCACATATTTGCATATTACAGGTTTTTGGTAAAAAAAATAATAATAGAGCTCAAAAGAACACATTCTTTTTAGTACATAACGTGTTTCTTCTATTGAACTATTTTGTACACATGCAGTTTTTTAAACTGCCATTCATTACAACATATTACTGTCCTTAAAATTTCTCCTGGAGACTGTTCAGCGTGTAACGACACGAGTTTTCATATCCACTGCTTCATGGCATATGCGTTAAACGATATTTTTATTAATCTACATTTTAACACATAAATAAGAAATGAATTGTACCAGACATTTCAAAATTTTAGTGATTACTGTATAAATTACTGTACAAGCACCAAAATTAGTTAATCCTAGGATTGACGCACTAAACCGAGGATTTGCCAATTTGATATGGTATATCTACTAAAAGTTGTGTGAATAAATTTTCCTTGCCCTAAGATGTTCCATTTTTGTCATTTTGAATGTTATGAAAATTACAAAAATTATGATATTTTAGGGCAAAGGAAATTATTTAAGGGGAATGACATAGACATGAGTGGTTATTGTAGGGCAAGGAACACAGTAAATCAATGAAATACATGTTGTAAACTAATAACATGGGCAGGACCCAAAGTGACCGATCTGGCTTTAGATGCTAGTAAAATGACCAACACGAAATGGAAAATCGTAAGATTAACCGTTATGACGTAGAAATTATTTGAAAATACAATTTTTGGTAGATACTACATCAAGTTGGTATATTCTCGGTTTAGCACATTAATCATAGGATTTATTTCTTTATTCATTTATTTATTTATATATTTAATTATGTATTTATTTATTTATTTATTTATTTATTTTTATTTATTTATTTATTTATTTATTTATTTATTTGCTTATTCTTTATTATTTATTTATTTATTTACATATTTATTCATTTATTTATTTATTTATGTATTTGTTTATTTATTTATTTATTTATTTATTTATTTGTTTTTTAATTTATTTATTTATTCTTTATATATTTATTTATTATATATTAACACCAATAATATGTTATACCTTATGCCTGCTATTAACCTTATGTACTCAATATTTAAGCTCAGCTTATCTCATACTCATACTATCACATAATGAATTAATTTATGAAGAAACACTACTGAATGCAGTCCACATCTAATAAGGAAACTTTGCAGCTCAAATTTCTCAAGAAACTGCTGTTGGGGTACACCTCTTTCAGGATAGATTCCATCTAATAAAAAACTAGCAGATTTGAAGAATCTTCTCTGAACTCTCTCTAGCAATGTTACGTATGTTGCATATACATATAGGACTCCAATGACGGACACATACTCGTGCCTTGATCTTACATACGTGATATTGAGGCATTTTTAAAATCCCTAGAGTTACGCGTAATAAAACCAAGATTTCTATATGCATCAGTCAAGGATACATCAATATGATGTGAAATGAATATAAATATGTTTTACTGGTTTTCGGGCTTTTACGGTAACATACACATTATATGTAGAAGATCTGGAATTTATATTCCTCTATTTCTATTAACTGCACCATGCCGGTAATTAAATTAGACAGTTTCAATAAGCTGTTTATGTCTGGCACACTTAACTCTTTTGTGTGCATATGTTTTACTATCTTTTATTTATTCGTTCCCAGAACAAATATTCAAGAGACCTCTCCTCTTTATCAGACGTGTGATAATTATAATTCTTTATTAAACACATTTGACTTATTCAACTGCACTGTAGCCGGTATTAAAAAACTTCAGTTACAGCAACAATTATATTTTCATTTCTTTTTTTATAATTCCTGTTATCAATACATATTGTACAGTTTTAATCAAAGGTATGGAAAAAAGCTATTTTCGCCACTGTGGTGATACTTTTTTGAGTATTTTCACGGATTTAGTTAAGGATACTATTATAATAACACATACAATGCAGTTTTAGCAATACAAGGTTTAGTGGCGCCATCTAAGATATTGAGTAACTGGATCCTCGAACTGCCTGCTGATTTCTATATTTTAAATCTTCTAAATTTGCAGACCCATTTATGTAAACTTTGATATTTAAATAGCCCCATAAGAAATGGTCCAACGGAGTTAGCTTCAGCAATCTAGCTGGCCACTCGGTACTACTTCCTCTACCTATCGACTTGTTACAAATTGTCTCATTTAAGTAATTGTTTTTAGCATATTGTCCATATTACCGTCCTTGAGGAGTTTAGCGTATTGCTATTCTACAACTCAACCAGGACAGACATACACGCAACAACTATTCCCTACGCGATTTGCCAGATGCCGCAGCTGAGACTCGAACTATTGGAGAATAACCATAAACGTGTCATCAAATATTATTACACAATTTTATACATTGGTCTATTGGTCCACATTTTAAAGGTTTACTAACGTTTACCAAAAAATACACAGGGTGATGTTATCGCACTGAGAGCAATATTATAAAAATTGAGTCAGGTCCTAGAATTTTTCCAAAGTAAATTATGCTTTTGACTGGGCTACATATTTGTACCAAATTTTTTCCAAATATTTACAGCCATTCCAGAGATATGCCCGATTACAGTTTTGGTCAAAAATCACTAATCACCTTGTATATCAAAAATGTTTAACATTCAAAGGTAAGTTTGGGGATGTCTTGGACTCAGATAAATGTATGTCAAATTGTTTTTAATCTAAAAAAAAATCAAAAATAAAAGGTTTGTGAATAAAAATTTAAAGGGAGTTGTCAATTTCTACTCCTAGTAGCGAATTGGGGTGGACGAAAACTAGTCAGTTAAAAAGTAACTAATACGTACAAACTTCACCCAAAAATTATTCTTCAATTCCCTAGCCGTTTATGAGACAATAAATGAAAACTCAGTTTCTACCCCTACCTTTTAGGAGCTACAACTCTTTAAGGGTGGCCTATGTCAAAAAAATTTATATGAAAGACCCACCTTAAAATTCCATAGGGACCTAAGTTTAAATTTTTTGCACTCATTTCTGAAATACTCTAAATCATGTTCTCAAGAGCCTGGAGTATGTGCAGGTGGACCCATTCCAGCTCCCCAACTATTGTTTTTTAAAAAAATTAGGTAGAGATTGCAATAACGTAAACAATAATAAAAGGGTAGAAGTGCGATGAAAAAATAATTTCAATTCTAAAATCTGCATCTGCTTTAAACGGCTTCTAATTCTATAAATTATAAAACCTACTAACAATAAGCTGATATGATTCTTATCAATTTTTGATGTGTGGAAGGCATGTGTTCAAAAGCCATATGTCCAGCTATTATCAAATTATTGTAATCACCTAAAAAATTATAGGGTAGAACAAGCCCTTAAGTATCAACAAAAAAATCCTGACTATGTAACAGTTATATTCAAATGATTCCAAAGGATGTTATAAATACCAAATGTTTAATTTCAGAAGATAAGGGCCAAAACATCGAATTTATAAATTTCTGTTCTGTTTTAGTTTTAAATATGGCTAAATAATCTCATACGCTGGGTTTAACGATAGCGGCGAGTTTAAAGAAAATGAACTGATTAAAAATTCTAAAATAAGATTTTAAAAATACACTCTTGTTTAGAAGGTACTTCTGAGATTATCCGATAACAAGATACCAGAAATTTTAGAGAACACATTTAAGAAAAGGGAATTCTTCATGTTGGATAATATATCTCTAGATATTTTCAAGACTTTATACATATATGTCATACGAATTAGGTACTTATAATAAATGATAATAACCAGTTTATTATACACTGAGAAAAATAAGAAGCCGGTAGTAAACAAGTCGGATCTCATAGAACTAAAAATAATCTTGGTTTTCGGCCTATCATACTTTAGTTCATATAATAAAAACATTTTGGTTGATGCAAATCTAATAGCAGTGTTAATTTTAAGAAGAATTTTGCTGATTAAATGTATTTATCAATAATTTGTGTGATTGTAACAAGACAGAAAAAATGATGAATTGGATTCTTAAATAAAATAAAAAGTTATTTCATTCCAAAAAGTAGTATCTTCTCTAATTTCTAAGACACCATGTCTAACGATTTATAGTTTATATTAGTCCATAGAAAGTCGGTATGATCAGATAATGAATAAAAGACGGTTGTTTTCACTTGTCAACGTTTCGATTAATTTTTTTAATCTTCTTCAGGACAAAGAAAAAAATTTAAACACAAAATTATTAGATATAATGGATATAGGATTTTACATAATTTAACAAAATATATATATACACACATTTATTATGAATTAACTCTTGATTAAAATGTAAAACAATTAAAAAACAAATAACTTCCAAAAAATTTTAAAATTTTTTTAAAAATTTTAAGAATTACTTGAACATTAAAAATAAAAATAAGTATCTCCTTACCTTAAGTGAAACAAATCTCAAATAACCACATATCAAAGATGAAAATGTCATAATGATAAAAACAACAGAGTTATAATAAGCAATGTAAACATTCAGAATGTAATAATTATTGAAAATAAATTTCGATGTAAATATCTTTCATTGTAAAAAAATCAGTAAAAAATACTAATACTAAAAGATCATAACATAGAGAATCACAGCAACCTGGGAATGCCTTCAGATACTATGCCTACCATGATCAACTACGAGCTGACCTTCAACATCCTTTCTCCAAAAGAGATGAGTGGGATCGGAATAAAGCCGACCTACTGAGGGCAGACAGTTGTTGGTTTACAGACGGCTCCAAAACTCCCGAGGAAACAGGAGCCGGAGTACATAGCTACAGACCAAGGGTGAGGATATCCTCAAGCCTAGGTACTAATGCAACTGTTTTTTTCAGGCCGAAGTTCATGTCATTGAACTGTGTGTGCGAAGGCTAGAATATATGCACCGTAGACGCAGATCGATAAAAATTTTCTCAGATAGCCAAGCAGCTATAAAAGCTCTTGGCTCCTACCTGTGTAACTCCAAAACGGTATGAAATTGTCAGAAGGTTCTAAATCATTTGATCAAAAACATAAAGTGACTCTGGTCTGGATATCCGGCCACTCTGGTATTGAAGGTAACGAAATAGCCGACTCCTTGGCCACGAATCTTCGAATCAGAACCGATACTTGGCATATCTTCAAGTACTGCTAAAATGGCTATCTCAACCTGGGCAAGAATTACCAGGATTAGTTCATTCGAAGGCGTTTATAAAATACCCTTTGAAATCAAGAGCTAAGAAACTTTTTAAAGTTCAACAGGATAAACCTGAAAACTCCAACAGGTCTATATACTGGGCACTGCCGACTAAACTATCATCTGCATAAACTCGGCCTAGCGGAAAACGCCGAGTGCCGTCTAGGCCTGGGAAATGATGAGAAGGCAGACCACATGTTATGCACCTGTCCCACTGTGGAGAGGATCCGATTCTCAATATTTGACAAAGGGTAACTGCTGCCAGATGATCTGGACACATTCTCACCCAATAAAGTTATCAGTTTCATTAAGAGACTGAACTTATTGGGTGAAATATAACTAGGAGTGAGCCACAATAGGCCTGCTGATGGCAGCAGTGGAAGGTTCGCGGGGACCCTCTCACAGAAAACCTAACCTAATCTAAAATATCATAAATAATACATAAACGATTCATAACAATGAAGTAAATAAATGAAAGCTAAATTATATGTATGTCAGTTTTAGAAGGATGAAACTTTTAAATATTTTTTAATTAAGCGATTGTAAAGAACACTTAAATTTTCAGTGTCAGATTTTTTATTAACTACACTTTGATGTAGGTTAAAAAAAAATCATTTTCACTAAAAAGGTCTTTTGTGGTAATTACTCTCATGATCTTAAAAGCTGACATTGTCAAAATTAAAATTATGGTCACATAAAAAATGATGGTGAGCTAGCATAGTAGTGTTTATCTAATTTTTCTTTACATAAATTAATATGTTCACTAGTCTAGCTTTTAGGTGTATTTTGATTTGACCAATGCAAAATTTATTACAATCGAGACAAGGGACTTTATACACAGTATCAAACTTAAATTCATAGGAAGTTTATCTTTCATTGAAGAAAATATATTACCCACTTTTTTAGTGTGATAGAAACCTAAATTAATGTTATATAATATGCGTTTTAGATTTTCAGACAAACCTTTTACATAGGGAATTTTAATATAGATTTTATTTGAATTACTATTATCATCACGAGGGGATGTAGAAGAGTCATTGTTAGTTTTAATAATGATATTACATAATTTTTTAGGGTAGTCAATACTTAGTAATTTGTTTTTAAAGGAAACCGTGAAATTCATTATTACTTAATTTTAAAATTTTATTTTCCATAGATCTAACGATGTTTAATTTTTGTTTTAATGGATGTGAAGAAAAATAGTTAAGAATTCTCTCTGAGTTCATTTCTTTTTCAAACCAATCACTTATAATATGCTGATCATCAGTTCATGCGAGAGTAAGATCCAAAAGAGGAATCATTTTATTTTGTTCAATTTCAAGAGTAAATTGGATGCAATTATGATGGTAACTATTAAAATAACCTAAAATATTATCAACATCTGCTTGAGGAATGGCCATAATAATGTCATCCACATAAATTTTACGTAAAGGTTTTTTAAAATGTAGGATCATCGAAATAATCTGTAATAATGTTTCCATTACAATGTTGGCTAAAATAGGATTAGCCGGATAAGTCACAGCTGTACCTTCTTTTTGTTTGTAAAATTTACCTTGACATAGAAAAAAACTGGTATCAAAACAAAATATTGTCATTTCCAAGAATAAATTTAAAGGTGTCTCAGTAAAGTCTTTCAAATATTCCCACTGAAAATTTAAGTGTTGTTTATAACAATTTAAATACAAAATATTTAAGTTCCACCCTCCTAAAACTGACATATACATTTAATTCAGCTTCCATTTACTTCATTGATATTAATCGTTTATGCATTTTTTATGATTTTTTAGTATTAGTATTTTTTTACTGATTTTTTTGGAATAAAGTTTTCTATCGCAATATAAAGATTTTTATTTTCAATGTTCAAGTAATTTTTTTAAATTTTTAAAAAATTTTAAAAACTTTTTAAATTTTAAAGTTATTCGTTTTTTAATTGTTTTACATTTTAATCCAGATTTAATTCATAATAAATGTGTGTATATATTTTGTTAAAATTATGTAAAATCCTATATCCATTATATCTAATAATTTTGTAACCATACAGTATTGTAAGTTTCAATTTTATTTTTAACCCTGAAGAAGATTAAAAAATTAGTCGAGACGTCGGCAAGTGAAAATAATCGTCTTTTATTTATTATCCGAACATACCGACTTTTTCGGGATTAATTTTTTTTAGTTTAAACTGAAATATAAATATATTTTATTCTGATTAACAAATTTATAGAACAGCAAAACAAATAAAAATTATAGCCCTATAATCCTCCTAACAATAAAACTGAATCCGGATATGCTCCAGTCAAGTGTTTATAATCCAACTGGCACCTAAAAATACCCCGAATTTAGGGAAACTCATTTTATAGAAAGCTACAAATCCTCTGTATTTAAAGTTCAAATTTCCTGTCATCAAATTTCACCTCAATATGCAACCACATGGTACGTGCTGCGCTGTCGATCTTAATGCCTATTTGTTCAATAGTAAATCTTCTATTACTATTCAAGAGGTGTTGGCGCACAGGAAATATCAGAAGGTTTTGTCATATTGGTGTGCGATTGTTGAATTTAATTATTAATAGGTGTGTATAAGTGTTGCTATGTTAATTATAATTAAAATTAAAGTCGGGTCGAAGTTATCTATACTCTTTTATTACTAAGCTTTGTGTGTCTCAAACTTCTGTAGCGTGTCAGAGATTTAAAAATAATAAAACATATCTTATGGCTCAATTTTAATACGGATAATTCAGTAAATTAAATCACTCAAAAATTAACAGCCAAATTCACAACGATTTTGATATAGGATGAAGCTGATCCTCCATAACAACTCAGGTTCTTATTAGTCTTGAGTTTTGTCTGAAAATATTTCTTATGCGTACGGAGTATTTAAACCTGCCATTTTATATTTGCTTTCATGTATAGTTAAAAATATATTATTTAAGTATTTAGCAATAAAAACTTCGATAGAATGGAATAGAATAGAATTGATTTAAAAAAAGTATAGACCCTCAATTAGAGAGAGATTAACACTGACGTAGTCTTTCACGCCCATTTCGCCAACCAAGTTAGCATCATCTGGTGATGGTTAAAACTAAACTTATGCTAACAATGTATCCTATTTATTCCTAAACTATAAAGCGGGCTATTTGGGATAGGCGCTCTGTCACTATTCATAATATTTTTACACTTTGCGATTTCCAAGCTTTCAAATGCATCCAGTTGTCTAGTATTTGTTACATTTCTAATTAATCTTAAATTTCTAATATAGACTTATCTGTTTTACCATATTTGAGATGGGCCATATGCTATTTGAATCTAGTTTGCATTGATCGTCTAGTTTGTCCAACATACTTTTGATTACAGTTCTTACAGCTAATTCGATTTTATCTTTTCGATTGCCTAAAAGTTGTTGTAGTTTCTTTCCTGATGAATGAACCACTGTCATACCTACATTTTTAAAGATCTTACCAATACCACGAGTGAATCGAGGATCGAATGGAATCGATACAAATTTCGGATTTTCTCTTTTATTTTGAAAGGTCGAAGAATTTCGATGCGAATCTTTAAATTTTCGTTTCCTAATTATTTTTCCAATTAATCTTACAGAATATTCATCACTCGCAGCTATATCCTTAATCAATGTCTTATCTCTTTCAAACCTCTCCTTATTGAAAGGGAGGCTTTATAGATGATGGACTAGAAAATTAAAACTCGCAATTTTGTGTTTACACAGTGGTGACAGTCCTTAGGGATATATACCAACGTCAAAGGAGATCAAAATTTCACCTCCTTGCAGCTGAATATTTTTCACCTTATTAATAAAATCATTGGAATTAATCACACAGAAACTAGGTGGTGCAATAGGTAAATTTTCGAACTCCTCTGTGATAGGTGGTAAGACAGTGATCCAATTGCTGAAACAATAGGACGTACCGACTTTCCTGGTTTTTGTATCTTAGGCAAGCAGTACAATATAGGTACACTTGGGTTAGATATATGTAACCTCCCATTTAAAGCTAGAGTAATAAGGTTATTCCAGTATTTAAGTACATTTCTTACTTCAGTAATCATTTTTGGTAATGGATTTCTTGAAAGGACCATTACTAATCAGATTGTCTATCCTTTCATAATAGTCCTCTTTATCTAAAATAACAACCTTATTGCCCTTATCAGCTTTTAAGTAAAAACAATCTTTTTCACATACGTTTGATAATTTTTCTGCCTTTTTGTAGATTTTGACTTTTTATTTACTTTAGTGACAATATTTGTCGAGATTTGATTTCTGTAAGCTTCTCTGACAAATTCTTTAGAGGAATTAGGAGGGTATTGAACTGAACTTTCAACACTTGCAACAATCTCATCTAAAATGCCTTCAGAGGCAGATAAAGCAAAGTTTAATCCTTTGTTAAGGAAGTCAATTTCTTATTTATCAAACGACTGTGAAGAATGATTTTTTGCAATGCTTTTTGAGGAACACTTTCTATTGACATACTACTGATTATTCTTTTGAGATTTTTATTTTGTGACATTTTCTTAATAAATTTCGCGTTAAAAATTAATATGAATACTTTGTTAACACATATATACCCCAGTACATAATTCCGTATTTCAATGTGCTGTAAAAACATCCAAACTATAGTTTCCGTAAAATATAATTATTACATTGTTTTGACGTTACAGAGAGCATAACAAGTTTTGGATAATTGCAACCATCTAAGCTTACTATCCATTATAATACCCAACATGTTGGTTTATTATTATTCACCCAGATGAATAATCCACGAAATATGTCAATTGACAGACTTTCAGCTTGTTTTTAACTATTATATCTAATTAAGACCGGCATACGATACTATCAAGCTTAAAAGTATATTTAAAGTATTACTTACGGTCTATATGAAGCTCCTGATCTCTGTAAATTAGGGAGATGTAGTTATTTAATATTAATATTAGTTAAGATTCAAATGAAATATAAATCTTCCTATATAAATAATTATTGTATAACATTATTAAATCAATCAATAAATCAATTTAGAAGGGGCACCACCTTATTTTACGCTTCCCATCAGAGAATATTTATATACAGTATTCTCAAATAGATGGATAAGCAGAAGAGGTGCGTTGTAATGGCCCGCATCGTCTACTGACCTTACCCCACTGGATTTCTTTTTGTAGAGACGCTTAAAAAATAAGATTTATCAAGTAAAACCTGCAAACTTACAAGAATTAAAAGACAGAATAATGGCCAAGTTATTTGTTACTCCGCAGATGTTCGAAAACGTCAAATAGAAATTTTACCTTAACCTGGGTTGCTGTCAAGGAGTGGAAAGTGTTCATTTAAACAACTTATTAATTAACTTTATTTAATAAACGCTAAATCCGTTTTTACCATGTTTTATTAAAAACTTTTTAAAATTTAAGTATTTCCAATTTTAAAGAAATTATTGAATTTTAAGAGATCACATTTGATTTTACATCTTTAAAACGCTCTATCTGGGTCAAAGATTAACCGATTTCAAAAAATTTAAAACTAGTGTATACAGTGTATAGAAAATTAAAATACGTTTCCAATAAAGTATAACTCAAAACGCAACCCTTTACATGCCATTTAAATATTTTGTAGGAATGAATCTATATGGGAGGTCCCGTCCTATTGTACTGTAAGTGTGGCCCAATCACATTTATTTATGGAACAAAAAATATAAATATAAAGAAAATTGAACGTGATGTGTCCTTGTGATCCGTCAGCACAATTACGACCACCACCTTACCAAAATTAAAGTGAGTGATGGTCATAATATTTACGATTAATAAATTCTTTATCGAGGCCATCTTGATACGTATTAGAAATAATGTGTAAGGTGATGTAGATACACACATAGCGCGTATTTTTTTATGAAGGAATTCAACAAATAATATTTTAAATTGTGTATTGTGACAGTGAAGAGAATCAAAGATAATTTATTACAGATTATAATGTCCTTGATATTTTTTTATGCAAAATACCATAATACAAACAAATTATTTGTTTATACCATTTTATATGAAATATTCATGGAATTTCATAAAGTATCAAATTTACATATTCTTTGTTATTCCAATTTATTATTGGAGAATATATCCAAATCCTCAAATTAAAATTTCACATTCATTGATAATCGTGTACATGCAAATATCCACTTAATTGACTGGGGTAAAATATTACCTGGTTGTTTGATAAAATTTATAGTTATTAAGGCCCCATTTGCACAACGTCGTCGAAATTTGCATTCAAAGACCGAACTTATGCAATCGTTCGTCATGCCGGCAAGGCAACAAACAAGGCAGGATCTCTTCTGTATCGCATCGTATTATTTCAGCCTTATTCATAGAAATACATCAGGTAATTTTTATGGATATTGTTTATACAGGGTATCTCGCAAAAAATTCCGCAAGTCATAATTCCGTTATTTCTTGTCCGATTGTAAAAAACAAAAAAATCTAAATTAATGGCTCTACAAATACTACAAACTGGCAATAATGTTGTTTTTTTTAACGTCAATAGTCAACTTTTTTTTCAAATGAAAGGCTATATATTTTTTTTACTTCTGTCTGGTAGAGATTTTCTTTCTGAATTTCTGAATTCAACGATCTATCACAACTTGATTTTAGTGCAGGTTGGGAAAAAAAAACGTAAGTAAATGTTTTCTTCTTTTACTTAAGTTTACTTTTTTTACTTAGATGTATTTCTTTAATTAAATGTATATACATAGTATATTTATTACCCATAATGTATTTTACATATTTCCTTAGTTTATAAAATCAGTTTCTTCCCCTATTACGCACAAGCAGATGTATATATCTACTTCAGTGATACCCCCTTGTTTATTTAGAGTTATTTTATATTATTTCTGTAATTATATTTCGCAAATATACACTATTATTATTATTCTTATCAATATTAATTTGGACTACTAATAAAATGACAAAGTCTGGAATTGAAAACAATCAAATCGATGCAAAATATCATTTGAGCTTCTACATTAATCTTGTATTACCAAGTGTGACATGGAAAACAATGAAGTCAACAAAGCGACAAATGTCATTTAAGCCTTCAGATTATTACTACTTTTATTATAAATTATCGTTCCTTTGTAAAATAACACATTTTGATAATGTTGAAAAATTTTCTTGTAACAATTAAAAATATTATAAGTATTGCTCAAATTGTCCGCCACCTTGACGAATACATATCTTAAATCTTCGAACTACACAATGGGTAGCGTTGAACATAAAATTGCGAGGTATTTCGCGACAAATGTTGATTATTCTCTGTCTTCAAATGTCTTCGTTTTCTGGATGTGTTAGATACACTTGATCTTCAAGATAGCCCGAAAACCAAAAAATCGAGTGGTGTAATATCAGAACAACGAGCAGGCCCGTGAGCTGATCCATGCGTGCCTCTCCACCTTGGACAGGCACGCAACAACATTTACTCTTGCGTTATGTTGGGTTGCCCCATCTTGTTGAAACTAAATTCTATTAAATTCTGCAAGAGACAAGTCATCTAAAAATTTTTCAAGATCTTCAGTCAAGAGTTGAAGGTTATTTTTATGGAGTTAGTGTGCCATCTATAAAAAATGGTCCTAACAATCGATCACCTAGAATACCGTACCAGACTTAACACTAAATCTTCGTTGGAAATTATATGCGACAATAATTCTGGGATTTTCCTGACTCCAATATAGGTAGATGTTTCCATTAAAAATGTCATTATTGCTAAAAGTGCATTCATCAGACCAAATTATTTTCCTATAAAAAAATACAATCTGGTTGATTCATGTTTAAATAAAAATGACAAAATTGCTCTCTTCGACTACGACCATTTTCCTTCAATGCTTGCACATTTTGATTTGTGTATTGTTGAATTTGTGCCTTTTCAATATTTTATTATCAGTAGCGTTTGATGCATTAATATTATTAGCAATTTCACGAGTAGAAGTTCTTGGATTTTCCTGCACACTAAGAAGAAACATTTAATTCTACATTTTGGTTAAATTGGCATTCCTCTTGTTTGGGTTTCATAAAAGCACCATAGTTTCTTAAATTCTGTTCTAGTCTTCCAAATTTACGGCTTTTTGGAACTTCTCTATTCGGAAAACAAATATAAAGACACAGCGCTTGGTTCCCATTTTTATTACATTCGAAGTATGCTTTCAACATGTCGTCAGTTCACTGTTATTCATGGTTATTTTATTTGCTATTTCACAGAAAACAACAAATTATAACCAACAATAATTTATAACACTGAAGACTTAAATGACATTTGTCGCATTGTTGGTATTGTTTTCCATGGCACACTTGGTAATTTTATTAGAAGTCCAAATTAATAATGATCATTTACTTACTTTTTTTCCAACTAACATTGCACGAAAATCAAGTTGTGATATATCGTTGAATTCAGAAAAAAATTTGTACTAAGTAAAAAAATATATATAACCTTTCATTTGTGAAAAAAACGTTGACTATCACCTGACATTACGGTTGATTTGAAAAAACCAAAAAGTAGTGCCAGTTTGTAGTATTTGTAGAACTATTAATTTTGTATTTTTTATTCGGACAAAAAATAACGGAATTATAACTTGCGGGTGTATATGTCATGCTAGTCATTTTATTATACCTATACGACATAAATTGTGATCTTAATGAAAGGAAATATCAGGAAATGCTTATAATAATAATATAATTTTATTTAAGAAAAATACAAACAAAATCGTTGGCATATACAGGGTGTTTGATAATTAAGTATCTTCCTTCAAGGCGGTGATAGAACTAGAAGAAATAAATTGGGTTTTGTGTATGAACGTTTGCCTTAAAATAGTTCATAAGGGAGCTACAACACCTTAAAGGGGGTAAGTATACACATAAAAAAACATATTTGGGGCAACAAAAATTTCTTTGTCCTATATACGCAACTAAGTTTTTGTTTGTATAAAGAGAATTTTTAAGTCTTCACACTTAAAAATGTTTGTTTGATTCAAGAAAATTATTTCTCTTGCGTAATTTTTTTTTGATCGAAATATAATTTCCTTCAACTCAAATACATTTATTCAGATTGACTGAAACAGTTTTGTCTGCACAAAACGATATTTTCTTAAAAAAATTTCTCTCAAATTAAACATGTTTTAGTTAGATAAATCTTATTTTAAGTTTACAACTTATCTTAAAATAATTCATATTCAATACGTGAACACACGCTCTCAATACAATAGAAGTTTAATCTGTGTAAGAAAACATTGTTCTTTCAAATATTTAAGCAATTTTAGACAAAAAAAATTAATAAATTTGAAACTTGTATTTTGTTAATGTAATCAAAATTAATTTAAATCAAATAGGATATATCAAGACTTAAATTCTCTTTATACAAACAAACATTTAGTTGCGTATACGGGGTGGCCATTATCTACTCCTTGCATGTGTAACTTTTTTATTTGCAGAGTTACAGAGTCGGTTAAATTAGTAATTGATTGCCGTATTGAGAATTGTGGTATGTTTTCAAGTTGCTGAATTATACTGAAATAACTGAAAATGGTCGATTTTTTTTAATGTTAAATAACTTCGAAACCGTTAATCTTAGGAAATCCGTGAAAATTGTTATCAATAGATATTTTTACGTAGGGTTCATTAAACCTATTGCCAATTCCATGGCTGACACGATTTCCGAGATATAACATAATCTTGCATTTTTTTAAATGGACATACGTGTTTATATCTTTGAAATCAGAAAAAAAAAGCTTTCTTATAAGCCCATAGCCGTCTATGGTTTCCATTTAAAAAAAAATGCAAGTTTATGTTATATCTCGGAAATCGGGTCAGCCATGGAATTGGCAATAGGTTTATTGAATTGTACGTAAAAATATCTATTGATAACCATTTTCACGGATCTCCTAGATTAACGGTTTCGAAGTTATTTAACATTAAAAAAATCTACCATTTTCAGTTTTTTCAGTATAATTCAGCAACCTAAAAACATACCACAATTCCCAATACGACAATCAATTGCTCTCGCAATTCTGCCCAATTTTGCTAATTTAACCGACTGTGTAACTCTGCAAATAAAAAAAGTTACCCACGTAAGGAGTAAATATGGCCACCCCGTATACAAAGAAATTTTTGTTGCTCTAAATATATTTTTTAAGTAACATAGTTATTTGCCAATGTATTCGAAACGTATTAAGTTGAATTTTCGCTATACCTTTTTTCTAATTTTTTTGTTAACATTAAAAACGAAAAAAGGCACGAGTGTTACAAACTGCATAAAAAAATGCTCTTACTAAATTTCGATAGAAGCCATCGTTTTGGAGTTTTTTGTATTTTAATATTGTAATACAGGATAGGTATGCAATAATGGAAGGTACCTCTAAACAAATAATTCCACAATACTTTCAACTATTGCTTTGTAGAGCAATTTCAAATATCGCTTTACGCAATGAAGCATGTAATTTAAGGACAAACAATCTTTTAATTACAATAATTTTCTATTACAATATCTTATTCTCAATATTTTAATAAAAAGCCAAAAATTTACAAACGAAAATATGTTTCATATTTGACAATTTTTTTCAAAGACCATGAAACATTTTTGAATTACAACTTCCTCTTCCTCTCCTGGTCCTACCTTGATGGACCTTGCCAGTTGGGTGGCTTCTTCTAGTTGTCATCGGTCTTAGTGTATTTTCTTCGTGGTCTGTCTATACTCTCGGTGATGTCATCTGTGGAAGCCTCAAAGCGGCAAATGCCGTCATTCAGTTCGACGTGTCGCATCGGGAAGGATCAATTGCACAGTTCGAGAAAATACGCTGTCCACTGCGTGTTTTTATGCTTAGACCGGTACTAGATTTGGGAAACGCAAGCGAGTCGTGGTGGCGAAACACCACCCTAGCGCTAGTTGCTTGGGGAAGGTGGGTGAACCGTATGTATTTCTTCTTCACGTGGTTTTCTGTCTCCGTGTTTGCTGAAACAGACAAAGGAAATTAGCTATACTCACACGTCTGCGGTGTCTTAGTTCGTTGCCTCTCTGACTAGCTTCCTAACTCTGTCCTGGATCATCCTCGTAACCGGCGTGTAGTATCCATCCATGAATATGTCGACATTTCGGAGAAACTATAGTACATCCACTTCTGAGTACCACATTTTCCATGGCTTGGATCCTCTTGAAGTGCGTTTTAACGGTGTATACCCAGGGTACAAAGATGTATATCAGCAGCGACCGAAGTATATGCCCTGAAAAGTGTGAGTTTGTTCCTTAGATTGAGTTGGCTATGTCCGCCCACCATTGGGTAGATATTTGCCCATGTCAACTTGGCCTTTTTGACGATATGTCTGGAATTCGTTTTCCATATTAGGTCACTCCAAAACTAGTGTAACATACCGCTGTATTCAGAATGATGAATAAAATCTAAACAGACAAAACATACACGGTTTCTATAAAAAAAACCTTTTGTTGCCTCGTATACAGTATAATCGTTTTGAAAATGAAAATCTGATAAGGAATGCATCCTCTATAAAGAACAATACAGGGTGTTCCAACCAAAAGTAAGCACCCTGAATAACATTGGAGATAAAATTTTTTGAAAAATTGGTGAAACACGTCGACCTTGTTTCCAAGGGGGACATATTTTAATATAATACTTGTATACCTATCATCATCCCTCTAACCTACACGGCCACCCCCTCAAAAAAATTCAAATGGCAAAGGGGGTCGAGTGATACATCTCTTGAAAGGTCTTTCAATTCTCTACATAACTGTTTATTTTTTTAAACTTTTATCGATTCGTTCCTGAGAAATAATTGTTTCATTATTTTAGGTTCGGGAAATAGAAATAAAAGAAGCAGTTTAAATTATCGTATGTATTGTTCAAAATGACCCCCACCGACTTCCATACAGTAGTATAATCTCTCTTGAAATTCTGTACGAACATTTCTGAACACATCTGGAGTCAATAAACGGCATTCTCGAATAATTCTTTCACGTAACTCTTCCAGAGATGCGGGTTTTGTTGCAAATACCTTCGATTTCAAACGTCCTCACAAAAAGAAATCCAAGAGAGTTAAATCGGGTGACCCAGCGCGCTACTCCACAGGACCTCTTCTTCCAATCCATCGCTCAGGAAATCGATTATTCAAAAATTGACGGACTGCTATAGCAAAATGTGGGGGTGCCCCATCCTGTTGAAAAGACAGTTCGCCCTTCTTCGAGGATTTGGGTAATCATTGGATCGATGTTATTTTCTAACAGATCGAGGTATCTTTCGCAATTTATATTGTCAGGAATAAAAAACGGCCCCACAATGTGATCCCCTAAGATGCCAGCCCAAACATTTAACTTCTGAGGTCTTTGGGTATGAGTTTCCATGAACACATCTGGATTGGTTTCACTTCAATACCTACAATTGTACCTGTTTACCTCCTCATTTAACTGAAATGTCGATTTATCAGAAAAACATATATTGTACAGTAAATTGGCATTACCGTTTAATTGTTCATTAAAAATCTCACAGAATTCAAACCGACGATCGGGATCATCTGCGTTTAATTCGTGCACCAATTTAAATTTATATGGATGAAATTTGTGGGACTTTACAATTCGATGAACACTGCTTCGTGTTACACCGGAAACCTCAGCTACTTTCCTGATCGATTGAGTATTATCCATCTGTAAATGAACCAGAACTGCCACTTCGACTGCTTCATTCCTAATCGGTCGCTGAGGTTCATGCTTTTTGTTTCCTACAGAACCTGTTTCCATAAATTTTGTCAATAATTGTGAACTGAGAACCAACCTTTCTATCTGGATGATTTCTATTGAATATGCACTCCATAGCTCTAGCACAATTATCGTTTTTAAAATAAATGCTGACAATTTCTATTCTCACATGAGGGGTATAAACCATTTTGAGAACTCACTCTGGTCAAATGTATCTCGATTTAAAATTGGTTGTGAACAAATTAATGTTCAAAGACTATCAAATACTTGAGTCTAATGTAGTTTTTTTTTTAAATTCCAATACCCAGTGCCGTGTATTTTAGATTTTTTTAACGATATCGATTGTGTAATCATCAAAAATAAAATTATTTTCCTTAAGAATGAATCGATAAAAGTTAAAAAAAAAGTACACAATTATGTAGGGAATTGAAGGACCTTTCAAAAGGGGGTGACCGCGTAGGGTAGAGGGGTGATGATAGGTATACAGGTATTACATTAAAATATGTCCTCCTTGGAAACAAGGTCGACGTGTGTCACCAATTTTCCAAAAAATTTTTATCTCCAAAGTTATTCAGGCTGCCTACTTTTGCTTGGGACACCCTATATATAAAATCCATGTATAAGATGTTAAAATAAGTTAACAATAAATAATAAAAAGAGTTTAAATGAACCACCCTGTAGTTTTCCCCAGGAATAAAAAAATAGTAGTTTTGGACTTCCTGATGTGTAGAACAATTTCCCTACCTCGTTGACGCTAAATCCTATAACGGCTACAAAAATAATTGTTTCAGAATTTTTCCATGAATTGTTTCCATTAATTTTTTCGAAGTTAATGGATTGGACGATTCTCTGTAAATTTCTTATCAAAACCTGAGACTTCGCCTATTCAGTAACTATTAAACAATTTTCGTAACTTTAATGGAAAATATAATCCTCTGTACTCCAACTGCTTAAAACACATTAATGAAAGGTTTTTAAGGCAGTAGTAAAAAAAGATCTTTAAAGTATAATTTATAATAACTTCATGTTTATGTTTTATTTAAATCGCTGCATTCGTCATATAAATTACTAGAAATTATAAAAGACCTTCATTACACGTGAGCTTGGCATTCCTTGCCCATAGTTTTAATGCTAGTTGTATGTAAATAATTCTGTAATAAATAACGTTAAATAACACCGAAGCCTGAAGTTACTTTCTATAATCTTCAAGAGCTCATCCTTCATAATTTAACTTTAATCAGCCTTCATATATGCCTTCTCCACCTTTTTCATGTAAATTTTGTATTATCTACTCCTGCGTAAATAATGTTAATAAATGAGTTACTGAATGTAGGCATTTACATAAATATACATTTTAATGTTTTTAAATGTATTAATAATTATCATTAAGTACTTTTATTGCATACTTATTTTAAAATTAATTTGTCTACTCCTCTCCTGTCATAGAATGTAAGTTAGTTTGTAGTATTTTCGATATAGAAAGTATCTCTTCCGAACGGTTTGTTGTCAAAACTAACTAATGCCCATTATTCTTCCTGTCGCTCCATCTTCCAACCAACTGCACAGTAGCTGTATAAGTTCCGTACCGATTTATAAAAGGCATTAATCCATAAAAAATAAACAAATAAACATTGTATAAAGCACAAAGGAGATAATAATTAAACAGCAGATGATTTAAAGAAATCAAGTTCCTATTATATTTAGAGACAGTTGAACGCAGCTGTCAAACTTTCTCAACACTTAAGGCGATAATAAAGGTTATATCAGAGAAACTAGTTTTATTTTCTTCAATACAAGTATTGTTTCGTCGTTATTTATATTTTATTTAACCCTATACAAGAAATATTCTTTCACGAATTTTAGTAGTTATAATATGGTCTAGTATAGTAAATAGTATACAATAGATAATAGGATTATATTTTACACTTATATACAATACAATATAAACAGTTTAAAAACATCTAAAGGAAGCAGAAAGTATTATATCATCGATAATGATCTGTAGTTCATTTCATAAGTTTTTTAGCAAAAGAAGATTACAATGGTTAAGATATTTTCATAGAAATGCGAGCAGCCTCTACCTGGGCATTGTGATATAAAGATTATATCATACTTTATGGGAATGGGTAAAACCAAAACTTTGTTCAGCTTTTTTATCGCGAAATTCTTCTATCTGTATACCGTAGATATTAAAAATACTGATGATATCAGCAGTCTGAATACTAGAACTGAAAGTAGCAAAGAAGATTATATTTTTGTAAATAAATTAAAAATGTCAATTCTGTTAAGTTTAAATATTCAGAGTAGTCATTTAAGAGATAAGTGTAGACATAGTTGGAAATATATAATCTTAATAAGACAACAAGCATACTATCTATAGGTAAAAGAGCGATAGACTTAAGAATATAAAAAAAATATATTAGACTGAAAAATACAAACATTAGACTAAAGTCTGGCACAGACGCTCAATTGATAAACATGGCTAGATATTGCTATTGCAGTTGAAAAGAAGAGAATAACTAAAAAAATATATCTCTTCTGTTTATCAGAATATTTTTTGGTCTTTACTTTCCACGGACAAGGATTTTCCTTATATATGCTAATAAAATCAGTTAAAAAAATTTCTTGACACTAAATGTAAATCTGACCTTATTGTTTTAATATACTTCTGATAAATTAAACAATGCTACAATAATTGTAACAAAATAAAACGCCTCACGCTGCATGAAAATATAAAGTCTTTCCTTAGTATTTATAAAATAATATGTTGCAGAATGAATATCCTACGCACTGTTTCCCCTAATTTTTAACTAAATTCATCGCTTTTTATAAAATTATCTTTGCCTTTGGAAAATTAAATCTAAAGACCACACTGATAAGCATACGAAGAAGCGACTACATGACATTTTAATTAACAAATTAAAAGATATTGATCTTTCTGCAAACAAAGATATAGTGGTGAAAAAAAATAACTTCAACTTCAGACAGTTCGCTTCTAAACAATTTAAAGACTGGGGATAAACTGAATTATGTAAAGTCACCACCCGTGTTCCATCTTACTTGAAGACTTGTGACATGATTTATGACTAGGGCTGTCAAAAATGTTCCGTGGGACAGTGACGTATGCGAAATTAACTAATACGAGAAACAATAAACTGTTACAATTTATAACAATGAATATGTTCCGTTTCCAACCTCGGTTACGGTTTGTCGTTCCGTAAATATTGGTTCTCCTGTTACCGCTGAAAAATTGTTGATTTACGGTACGCGGTTCCTGAAATATTTCTTACCAAAACAACCGATCGATCAGCACGGTACTTTCGGTTATTGTACAGAGTGGGGGTGGCTGTTTTGGCACAGGAAATGACAGATAAGAAGAAATAGGTTAGTTTTAGCGCAAAGTTGTTTGCATTTAGTGATCATTAATACATTTTATTATTCTTATTCGTTTTCAATCCACTAGGAACTTGAAGTTTTCTTCCACAATGCAGGTAATAAGATTTATTATTGATGTTGTAATGTAAATGGTTTATGTGTATTTATTTTTTTTAGGAGGCCCTCAGTGAAGAAAATAATAGAGAACTCAGTTGTGGTCATTGCAGTGAAATGCTGGGAACACTCCAGCACATCATAAACAATGAGATATCATCAAAACATGTTTGTTTTGTGTCGTACAATAATGTCAATGTGGATTTTCACAATGGTAAAATGTATGGCCAGAACAGGGAAGTCGAGGAAGATATTTCTGAAACAGTAAGTCCAGCTCCTTGCAGTTCGAATTCTGCTACAGGGTCTTCTACATCTGAGTGTGAGTCTGTATGGACGGATAATTCTGTCCTGCTTTTAATAAACACTTATGAAAAACACAAGGATAAATTCTCATCTCCACTATATAAGAACAGTAAAGTCTGGAGTATCATAAGCTTGGATTTAGCAAAACATGGTGTTTATAAATCCTCCATGAAATGCGATGAAAAGTGGAGAAATTTAAAAAAAAAATACGAGAAAGTTCTGCAAGAAAAGAAGAAAACTGGAAACTCACCAGTATATTGGAAGTTTTTCGATAGTTTACAGGACATATATTTCAAGGATCCGAAATTTCAGCCAGTTGCGACTGCATCAAGTAGTGGTGTATTTACAAACAGAACAAATACAAATGATGTTGAATCGTCTGAAAATAATAATTTGACAAGAAAGAATTTCAGTCCTGGGGAGAAGAAAAGGAAAAGGGCAATTTCTGCATTTGACTTGGACATTAGAAAACAGAAAAGGCATGATGATAGAATGGCGTTGAGACGTGAGATGTTCGAATGGTTTAAAGGAAATTGTAAAAATAAAAGCAAAAGACATGACAGTAATGATGATAGTGATTAGTTTTTTTAATGTTAAAGTTTACAAAGTATAGAAGTCAAATTTTACTTTTTTTGTTAAGTTTTGATAAGAAAGTTATTTATTATTTTACATAAATAGCGATAAGTTTTTTAAAGTTCCTAAAGTTTACAAAGTATAGAAGTCAGATTTTATTTTTTCGTCGTTAATAAGTTATTTTACATAAATATGTATTTTTCTATTCGTTATGTTGTTAAATAATATATTATAAGTGTTCTATATAGCTATAATAGTTTTGATTTAAGAACCCAAACCATAAACCAAGTCAGGTTTTTAATGGTCATATGTCCTGAAAAATCAAACGTAAACCAAAAGTTATTTAAATGTGTATTGCATATCAAAAATCTTAATTTGAAGAGGTAGCAGGTAGCATTTGAGTACCACTTTGAAAACAAATTTTCAGGATCTTCTTATTGATTTTGCCTATGTACAGGGGCAAGACTGGTGATTATTACAGCAAGTCTAGCTCCACTAGTGATGGGATTAATCGAGATATTTCAATATTCGATTATTATTAATCGAGATATTTTAATAATCCACTAATATTAGTAATTTCGTTTTTTACGATGTAAATAAACGAATGACATATCTAAATAGAACTGTGTGTGAAACACGGTCGGATTTCAGATTAGCTTCAAGTACTTAAACTCGACTTGTTCGACATTCCGGATGTCCAGTGCACTTTTACGACAATAATTGTACTATATACACCAAACAATCGGGAAAACTTTGTGTTCTACCTAAAAATTTCACTTTTGCACAAGTGTGTGATACATATAGTTATAAAATGTAATTATACCACAAGATGGTAACGTACTACTCGTCGATCGAGTTATCTCACAAACTCTGTGAAGCCATCGAGATATATTAGTAGTGTGGTCAACATTACTTATATGTCATGTGAAACCGAGAGATGAGAAACGGATAATCGGTCGCCACTGTGTGCGCATATTCACAGCATTCATCGAACAATTGTGTGTACAGCTAATTTTACTACTACTAATTTTTAAAAGTCAATCGATTATCTCGAGATATTTACATAATCGACTAATTCGATTATAGTATCTCGATTATTCCCATCAGTAAGCTCCACCGCACAGACCATCTGTATGTAAAACTCTCACATAAACTAAAAACACTACTAAAAATTTAAGAAAACTTTATTAGAATTACAAATCATTTACTTCTTGACATAATCTATTTCTCTTTAATTTTCCTAACCTACGTCTTTCCCTATCTGCTTCTCTATATCCCTGACCATCTGCTTCTTCTGGATCATTGCTATGAGGCACAAATTCTACATCTAAAATATCATTTTGCATTATACAAATATTATGTAATACACAGCAGGCGATAATATATTTCGGGATCCACTCTAGACAACGGACATCGAGCAAATCCTTGAGTCGCCTAAATCTTTTTTGTAAAAGATTAAAAGCCCTCTCTATTGTACTTCTGGCACGTGATAAAAGAAAGTTAAAATTCTTTTGATGGTTTGTCAAATGACCATTGTCTTTATAAGGTGGTATCAGCTCTGGGAGGCAAGGGTATGCCTTGTCTCCAATTAAGTGGCTATCATTAGAAAATTTTTCCTGGGCTCTATCATTGATGAAAGACCACACCTCACTTCTTTTCAGAACCTGCGCATCGTGATTTGATCCTGCTTCTCCAGCATAACAGTGTATAAATTTTAAAGTATGGTCACACACTGCCTAAAAAATTAAAAACAATTTCATAAATACATATAGAATTACCACATTTCAGAAGGTTATTTGGACACAAAACAAAATAAAATCTGGATATAAAATATCAAAAACAAACTCACTTGCAAAGTAACACAGGGAAAATTCTTTCTGCAGATATAAGAGATTCCATCTTCTTTTGGTTTAGGTATCTGTATGTAACATCCATCAATAGCTCCAATTGTATTAGGAAATCCCATTTGCCTAAACCCATCTTTTACAGTTTCCATGTATTCACCGCTGGGCCAGGTAATTATATTAGGTGAGATTTTAAATAACGCTTCTGCTACTCGCCTTACAGTGCGTACTGCTGTAGCCTTACCAATATTAAAGCGCCCACATACAGATCTACAATGTACATTACCTATATAAAAGATTTATTTCAAAAATATTTGTCACAACTTACCTAAAACTGTCTGGAGACCCAAAGTACCAGAGCGCAATTAATAATTGAGATTTACTGGATATCGTGTGTCTACCTGTGTCAGTAATATTAGATGATATATCAGCATGTATTAGCCTAATGATATGATGAAAAGTTGCTCTATACATGCGAAAATTTTCCCTGAATTCTTTGTCAGAATATCTGTCGACAACATTTCCAATATAATTGTCTATCCTCCGTAGTCCAACTATAATTTTAGCATGTGAAATATTTACATCTGCAGATTTAAAACGAAGACTTACTCATTGGTCCACGTACTTCAAGCAAGCCATCATCATCATCATCACTTGAACTGTCTGAACTAACAAGTAATTCATTAAAAACAAAGGCTTCTGCTTCGTCATTCATCGTTGGTACTAATTAGATCAACTTCAGAAGTTATTTATTTATTTCAGATACAAAGTGAAGTGAAGTTTGCAAAGTGAAAAATGAATCTAAAATAAAATTTCAAAACGGTGTAACTTTATAGTAAACCAATATTTTTCGATGAAATTTGAAATGTGAACTTATATTTTCCACCTGATTCTGAAAAAAAATGTTTCACAAATATTTTATAAATCGTTTAAAAAATAACCTGGGGGGCACTAATTTTTCCAACTTTTTTTCGCAAATTTCAAGCGCAATTTTTTTTCTGCAAAACTTCTTCATTCAGTCCTGATAGTTACGCCTTTAAGTATCGCTTGGGTCCCATGCTCCAATACTGAGATATGACAGCCTAAATTTCACCAGCCGCCACTGGTGAAAATGTATTCTTATATTTTGAAAACGACCGTTCGTTGATGTAATACACGCATACGTAACTGAACGCACTATTCGGATCTGGGGCTGCACATCATATCACATATGTGTCTTAATTTGGTAAAACCGGTGTCTTTATTTAAAACACTTGCGAACTTTTCTTTAACGCGCTCATTTGTTGCGTCACCTATATCGTGTAGCAGTAAATTTACTTCGTCCACTATTTGCAGTGACTCCGCTAACGACAACATACTGTTTTCTAATTTTTTTATGCTTTCATGTAATGGTTTATAGTTTTTCGCAATATTTTTTAAAGCTGTTTCAACGGAAATATGTTCGAATTTTGTCTGGCTTTCCTTAATAGCTGCAGCCTCAGATGGATTGAATTGTAGTATCACAGCTTTTATTTGTTGAAAATATTCAGCATAATAAAAAGCTGCCTGCAACCATATTCCCCAACGTGTAAGAATCGGTTGTGGTGATTCAGGAATACTGGGACACCTGCTATGAAATGCACGGAGATGTTTAGGAGATTTAAGAAACACTTTTTTTGTACTTGCTATTAATGCATCCACCTCTGGAAAACCTTTTCGAATAGTTTCTGCCACAAGATGTAAAGCATGCACTTTATACGTAACATGTATAAATTTACAACCTTGTTCTTGCAAAGAGCGGCCTACCGAACGCATTATCACGGCGCCATCAGTCACAAACATCAACACTTGACTTTTTGACAGTTCAAATTTTTCTAACGTCTCCAGCACCACCCTGGTAATTGTTTCGCTAGTACACTGACTTAGTCTTTTGCTAGCTAGTAACAGTGGAACTGTCGGTTTAAAAGGGTCCAGTACTCGTACTATAACATTTAAAATATAATTTTTTTTACAATCTGTTGTCTCATCAACAGATAACCACAGCCGTGTATTTTTTAATTCACATTTCATCTTATTTACCATGTCTACGTGTACACTTGGTAGATAGTTACGAAACGTTTTGCAACTTGGTAACTTCACCTGGGCATTGTATTTATTCCAGAACTCTCGAAATGGTTGTTTATCGAATATGTGCAGCGGAACATCACAGGCAATCAGCATTAATAGTAAATCAAACTTAAACTGTGTTGTCGAAGGCACGCCATTTTTTTGATTTTTATGGTGTGCACTATTTACGTGAAGTCCACAATCACGCTTATCCTAGCACATCAAATCTTTCTCGCACACTTTACAAATTATTTTAGCACTATCATAGAATAAATCCGGGAATTCACCTATAAATTTATTCACTTTGTCAGCAAATGGCCGTTTTCTACTCCTGCGTATGTCTGCCATGCTTTATTATTAAATTAATATCAACAATACAGTACAACAAATAAAATAAAAACTCAAAAATAATATGCAATACGCCCAAGTGACTTAACGTGTACACAACTCGAAAGCTAATAATAGACTGGACTGAAGAAAGAGTTTCGCGGTCAAGGTAAATGCCGGCGACAGTAAGTACATCTGTACTCTACGACCATGATACACAGAAACGATTTGCAGCTTTGCTTATGACTGTACACGTAAAACTGATGAAAAGAATGAGCGTTCAATAGGGGTTTTAACACACCGATGTCTTACGATTCAAGTTAGCGCAAGCAAGTTGATATGCAACACTGAGCGTTTGTGCCAGCATTAAAACATACAAATATTTTACTGACTGTTTTCAAACACTGACGTAATTTTCCACAGATCACCACTAGCATGGTGTTCCACAAAATATAAAAAACACTCGACGCGAGTTTAGCCAAACAAGTTGGCATCATTTGAAGATGATTTAAAATAACCATATGCTAACAAGTATCACATTTATACCCAAACTTTGGAGCGGTGCCGGTCCGGGCTTAATACTAAAACATTAACAACAAATACAACACCTAAAAAAACATTTTTATATTGTATAATAACGCCGAAAACGAGAAATCAAAGACGCATGCAAAAGCTAGTAAAGCACGCAAAGGTGATGTTGATTTATGGAAACGGCCAATGTGGTTGAAGTGTTGTAAGGCCAAGACTGTAAGCTGAGCTCAGCTCAGCTGAATAAGAATGTTTCAATATATTGACGTCTCGATGACAAAAGAGATATATAAATTCTGCAAATTTAACTTCTAACCCCTAGGTACCTAGGCACTACCCATTAACTTGTCAGACATTTCTCTGCCTCGCGAGTGAACAATGAATTTTTATAAAAGTCCCGTGCCTTTAAACTAAATTCGTTTAACGTACTTGCACTTGTGGTTTATTATCGTTGCCCGTTTAAATAACTACCTATTTTCCATCTTTTAAAGGGGGCCAGTTGTTTGTTAGTTACAGAGAATTAGTGTATATTTTAAACTTTAAAGAAAGGTGGTGGCGCCCAATAACAACTAATTAAGTTAGTTTGATATTTTTGTATGATTTAAATTGGCGATTGCCCGTATATGTCTTTGTTTTGTTTTTTGATTCATTTTGTCTTAAGTTTTATTTGATTTATCTGGTACTCTGCTTCCCCGCCTAGAGAAGAGAGTCATAAATATTACTCATTTTGAATAAATGTATTTTGCTATTAGATTTTTGTTTCAATCAATAAAATTCGATCCAACTATTTTAATAATAGGGTGAACCCCGTTATATTAATCACAGAGAAACAAGATGGTGCTATGGGTAAACTTTCGAACTCCTCTATTAACCATTTTGATAGGTGGTAAGTCGGCGATTCGATTCCTGAAACAATGGGACACACCGACTTTCCAGGTTTATATATCTTAGGCAAGCAGTACAATCTAGGTACCTTGAATTAGATACATGTAACCTCCTATTTAAAGCTGGAATAATAAAATTGTTACAAGATTTAAGTACATCTCGATAATGGATTTTTCGAAAGTTTTTATAAGGTCCATTACTAATTAGGTTGTCTATCCTTATATAATAGTACTCTATATCTAAAATAACAACCTTATTACCCTTATCAGCTTCTAAACTTTTTCACGCAACCGTTTGATAATGTTGCTATCCTTTGTGGATTCTGACTTCAGAGGAAGGTATTGCAAAATGTAATTCGTTGTTAAGGAGATCCATTTCTGTTTTATCAAATGATGGTGAGGAATTATTTTCTACAATGGTGATAACTTCCTTTTGACGTACTACTGACTAATCTTTTGTTTCTTTTATTTTGTGACATTTTCTTAACATGAGCTCTGATTTCTTGAGAACCATTTGTCCTTTCTATGGAAACATATTTAGTTTATTTTGTATTTGTTTGCATGCATTTATTAAATAAATTTCATAGTGAAAAAATTGTTCCTCACAATTTGTGATCCAAAAATATGCCTACTCATCGAATTATTGCCTTTTTTACAGGTAATAATTTTTAATTAAACAACCTAATGGTGAAATAAAAAGTTTAACTGGACTAAATTGATTTTTTTAAGGTGCTTAATGGAGGCACAACCCTATTTTAAAAGTGAATTAATCATATTATCGATAACAGTGACTATACAAAATATGCTAAGAGAGCTGGGAACTATATGTTGTAGATACAGGTACACTGGCGTCTTAAAGTAGTGACTTACTCAGATTAACAAATTCTATTCTCATTTTGTGAAATGGTATCCATTAAAAATATTCATCAACTGCTGATGTCATGTGATTTCTTGGCTCTGACATATCGCTATCTTGGAAGTATACGGTACTATGATACAATAATAATATGTTACAATATGTAACTCTGTTGTCTCAGACACGAAATATTCCTAAAAGGATTTGTGTTACAAAAGCCGTATATTTTAATAAAAAAGCAGTATACAGTATGTACATAAAGTATGGATTAAATTCATTATTTCTGAATACGAAAATATTTTTGAAAAATCCTCGAACAGATCAATTTTTATTTTGAATTACGCATCTTTTGCTTTGATTTTTTAGCTGTGACGTCATCACTGCTTCGGTTATGACGTCATCTAGTTTTTTTAATGGAACACCCTATATATTTTTCATTTTTAGATTCTCTGTGGAAAGCTGATTTTAAAGACCTATAACTACTTAGGGTCTAAAATTCATAAGTTTGGACCTACAGATATTTGAAGACATTATTTTTTGAAGTTAAATAATTCTAGTATCATTGTGATATTTTACAATAATAGCAAATAAACAGTAAATAACTTTTTCAGATGACTTTACAAAACCTAGTAGCCGAATAGGTTTTTTCGTTATATTTTTTTAAGTAGGCTAGTACGGTCAACAACCAATCTGCCTTTTCAGTGTTGAATAAATAATTACATATTAAATTTGTATCTTCTGCTTTACAACAATGCGTTTGTCTGTATCTCAAAGAATTGAGGTTATTATGATAATTGGGTATGGTGACAGGGTATAATTACAACAAGAAGTATGTGTTTTATTCAATACTAAGTACCCAGATAGATCCATAAACCAATCAACAGTGAGCAAAATTGAAAAAAAAATATAGAGAGACTGGTTCCGTAGATGATCTATCAAAGAAAGGTCGTTCAGCTATTGATGAGGATACCAAATCAAATGTTTTTCTGGCTATGGAAGAGAGTCCACAGCGGTCACCAGCTTGGCCGAGATTGTGATATTCTTTTACTTCTGTACATAAAGTGTTAAAACAAGAAAAGTGGCATCCTTTTAAGAAACATCTTGTGCAAGAGTTATCTGATGATGATCCAGACCGAAGAATGGAATTCATTCAAATATTAATGAATATATGCAATAATAATCTCCTTCAAGTAAAGAATGTAATCTTTTCGGATGAGTCAATTTTCACATTAAATGGTGAAGTCAACCGCCAAAATTGTAGATACTTGGAAAAGGAAAATTCTCGATGAATGCGAGAGCAGCACACTCAGTACCAAAAAAGGGTAAATGTGTGGACGGGAATGGTTAGAAATGGGATATTCGGTCCCTACCTTGTCGATGACAATGGACCAAGATATCTACAATTTTTACAAGAATATCTAATCCCTATTTTAGTGATCTTATTTCCGAGTAGAAACAATTGTAGAATTCCCGCTGAAAACTTATGGTATCAGCAAGGCGGTGCACCTCCGCATTATCCATTAGCTGCTCGATGATATTTTGATCAAGTATTTCCAAATAGGTGGATTGGAAGACGTGGTAGTATTAAATGGCCTTCAAAGTCACCGGATCTTACCCCGCTAGATTTTTTCCTTTGGGGTCACCTAAAATACGTAGTGTCCAAATGTTAACCTGACAATATTGAAGAATTACAAAACTGAATTAGATTAGAATGTAACAAAATTTCTCAAGAAACTATACTGTTCAGCAAAAATTCATTGATCGTTTGGAATACTGTCAGGCACAAGAAGGTTTTCAATTTAAACATTTGATTAGTTAATTCATTGTTATTTTCTATTAATTTGCTATTTTATTGTAAAACATCACAATAAATCAAGGATTATTTAACTTCAAATTAATATTTTCAAATGTCTGTAGCTATAAACTTATAAATCTAGACCCTAACTAGTATACCTATCCATAGAGATTCTAAGAACAAAAAAATATACAGGGTGTTCCATTAAAAAAAGTAGATGATGTCATAACCGGAGCAGCGATGATGTCATAGCTAAAAAAATCAAAGCAAAAGATGCGCAATTCAAAATAAAAATCGACATTTCCAAAATGTTTTCGTATTCAGAAATAATGAATTTATTCCATGCTTTATACACACACTGAGCTATGGGAATTAAATTGGTTATTGTTATTAGTACACATATTATAGCTCCTTCGGACGTTTCTTTTCAATTAATTTTAAAATTGACCATTGACCAGGGTTCTACCTTGTAGTTTCAAGTCAGCGATATTTTAATAATACATTTTTATTTTATAGTAAGGGTGTACATGTGCACATGACTTGTAAAAACTAAAATCAATGCTTGGATCCGGACATTCTATAAATTGTGGTTTTCTATACTTGGAAGAGCTTTACATGCATCTTATAGATATACCTATTGTAGGTACAGGAAATTATTGAGTCATAAGTTTTGAATAAACAGATTAATTTATACAGAGTGGTTTTTAAAAATGTTATCAATGATAATAATAATAATAATAATAATAATAATAATGTTTATTTACGAAGAGCCACAGCGTGTTGTCGAGAATCTGCCGACTGTAGAAGATGTCGAAACCTTCTGGAAGGGAATCTACGAAACGCCGCGTCCATTCAATAGCGACACTCCATCAATTGCACACTTCGAGGCTCTGTGTCACAGACATCTTGAAGAGCCAGAAGAAGTGTGCCCGGCAATCAGTACGGAGGAAGTCCAACAAGCACTTGTTGGTACCAAGAACTTCGCTGCCCCGGGCCCAGACGGCATTAACAACTGGTGGTGGAAGAAATTTCCTTCCACTCACCGCCGTCTGGCGCGAGTTTTCAACTCATGGTTGAACGAGGGGCAGCAGATTCCGGACTGGTTCGTCGAGGGACGTACTGTGCTTATCCCCAAGAAGGGGGATCTTTCCGACCCGAGGAATTATAGGCCGATCACTTGCCTTAACTCCTGCTACAAGATATTTACACGTATCTTGTATGCTAGGACGCTGAGGTCTGTTGATCCGGTCTTCCAGCAGATACACGAACAGCGTGGTGCCAAGAAGGGCATGGCAGGTTGCAAGGACAACCTGCTGATAGACCGCTGTATTACACAGGATTCTGTGCAATACAAGCGGAATCTATCGATGGCCTGGATTGATTACCGCAAGGCATTTGATACAACATCGCATGAGCTATTATTGTACTTGCTCAAATGTCTTGCGGTACCAGCACCACTAGTGAGATGCATGGAACAGCTGCTGCCGCTCTGGAAGACCCGCTTCACCATAACATCAGGTGCACAGCGGGTCACGACAGAGCAGGTGGCATTTAGGAGAGGAGTTTTTCAGGGTGACTCCCTGAGTCCTCTGCTCTTCTGCATCTCACTGCTGCCGTTGTCTGTTGGGCTCCGCCAAACCCGCGGGTATCAATGTGGGCCACCCAGCGACCGGAGGCATAAGGTCACCCATCTATTTTATATGGATGACCTTAAACTTTATGCCTCCGGAGAGCGCGAACTACAAAACGCTCTTAGGGTGGTCGAAGAATATACGCGGGTAATTGGTATGGAGTTCGGGTTGGACAAATGTGCAGTCGTCCACCTCAAGAGAGGACGATGCGGGGAATTCCCTGAAGATGCGCAGCTCGCAGACGGAAGCATCCTAAGACATCTGGATGCCGGAGAGACCTATACATATCTGGGTGTGCAACAAAGGCACATCCAGGATGTATCACAAATAAAAGATTCTCTCCGCGGCAAGTACAGACACCGCCTCCGAAAGATTTGTCTTCCGAACTTTCGGGGAAGAACAAGGTGTCTGCAACTAATATGCTTGCCGTTCCGATTCTGCTCTACTCCTTCGGAGTAGTAAAGTGGAGGGTAGATGAGCTGCGTCAACTAGACAGAGATACCCGCAAGATGATGAATATTCACAGAAGTATTCATCCTAGATCGTCCGTTCCTCGTGTGTACCTCCCACGTCAACGGGGGGGGCCGAGGACTCTTGAGCCTGGAGTGTACGCATGGCAGAGTAGTTCTGAGTATGGCATGTAACATCCTCAGGAGCTCAGATCCCCTCTTGCGATTCGTAAAACATCACGAAACTGTAGGAGTGGGAGCAGGATTGTTCAAGGCAGCAAAAAGAGCCGCAGATGAACTCGGTCTCGCATTTGACATCGGGCGAGGAGGCCGGCGAGGTGCTGATGTTGAGTCAGTCACCGAACTTCAGCCAAATCGTCTGAAAACCCGAATCAGAGCTGCCGAAACGGAAAACCTGTTTCGGCAGCATGTCGATAAACCCCAGCATGGCGTCTTCTATAAGAACATAGAAACACTGGGTTTATCGACTAGGCTGACCTTCGCCTTTCTAAGGTCAGCAGGGCTGAAGTCGGAGACCGAGGGATTCATTATGGCCTGCCAAGATGGTGTTATCAACACCTTGGTCTACCGTAGCCGCGTGTGGCGTGTAGAGGTTCCTGATACCAACTGCAGGACCTGCCATCAGGCGCCGGAATCGCTCATGCACTTACTATCTGCATGTCCCATATATGCGATTTTGGCCTACATCCACCGGCATAACGCGGCGTTACGAGTGGTATACTACCATCTAAGGCATCTTACGCCCCCGGAGATATTGAGTCCGTTGTCGAGAACGAGAAATGCCGGATTTACTGGAACTACTCGTTCCCGACTGTCAGGCTAATCCAAGCCAATAAGCCTGACATAGTCCTCCTCGACCATCAACTCAAGGTGATGTATGTCATCGAGTTCTCGGCACCTGCAGAGAAAAACATCACCTTGAAGGAGGAGGAGAAACGGACCAAATATCGCGATCTCCGGTACGAGCTCCAAGTGCTGTACCCAGGCTACTCGGTAAAAATGGTCGTCCTTATAATCGGTGTACTCGGAGGGATAAAGCCTACGCTACTCTCGGAACTGAAGATCATACCGGCCTGCCAAAAATCAGCCAAGTGGCTGGCAGGCCAAATGCAGAAGGCGGTCATTCTGGGTTCTCTCCGTCTGCTTAGGGCACACGATTCTGGTATCTACAGTCACTAACCCTGCGGGATGTGGGGAGTGGCTGTAGTTGATGCGCCGGCGCGACTCCCGTGAGGCGTCGGAGGCCACGGGAGGACTGACCGGCATCGGATATTCCGAAAAAAAAAAAAAAAAAAAAAAAAATGTTTATTTACGAAGTGAAAAATATGATATACAACATACATAGTATAATACATACATAGTTTGTAAATAAACTAAATACTTCATATTAGTGCAGACAAGCACTGTGCATGAAGATAATGACATAGACTTAAAGTTTAGTTATAATGTATTGGTAAAACGATATGTGGTTATGTAAAACAACAGATAATTAAATAATCACAGGACGTAACATTTTCTAACGTACATAAGTATATGAACAATTTTTTAAGACAAAAACAATAAATACGTTTACAGTTTAAATATGACACTTATGTGAAGTAAATAAGAAAGTAGTAAATAATTAAAATAATAAGCAGATATGTATTTACACATAGCACACGTATAACCTATTTACACACATATATGCACTTATACCTACACATACACATAATCTAGCAATTTTGTGGACATAGGAAAGACACAGACATATTTGTTTTGATAAGCTAAATGCGAGGCTAAATGAAAGAAATCGAAACCTAAAATAATCTGTTATGCAGTTGTTTGGGGTTAATTATATTATGGATCACATCCCTGGGTGTTTCTAGAATGTATTGCTTTATTTTCACCTTTGCCCTATTTACAGTGGATGTGTTTTTCATACTATTTGGCAATGTGTTGTAAGCTCGTGGGCTCAGGTATATGAAACATCTTTGTCCACATGTGGAATTCGTTTTAGGAATTTTTCGGTTATTATTAAGATTTCCTCTTGTTCTTTGCGTACCGCTACTTTCTTGTACATTTGATTGACACTGGTGTAAGACACACTGAAAAAAGAATAGCGACCTAATGTCTATTACACTGGCCTCTTTAAACAGACAATTAGAGGGATAGATAGGTTCTTTATTTAATATGATTTTTAGTAGTCTTTTTTTGTAGCGTATCTAAATATTTTAAATGTGAATTGAGCACCCCTCCCCAACCTAGAATACTATACATTAGGTGGGATTCAACAAGTGAATGGTATATTACTTTAGTTTGTGGGTAACCAAGAACTTCCTTTAAACATTTAAACCTGTATATTAATTTTCTTATTTTCTTTGATACGTAATTAATATGTAGATCCCATGATGAATATAAATATTTGATTGATCGAAAATCTGAAAAATAAATTATGAAGGGTCGAAAGATTAACTAAATATACAGTGTGTCCATGGTTTGACACAGGTGGTCTAATAGTCCAAAAATTATCGAGTTCGATTTTCATATTCAGGGAATGGGCCCCACATCAGTAAAAACCATTTTCTAGCATCATTTCACTTTTTCAAACTCAAGTTGGCTTTGTTAACTAATTTAAAAATATTTTTTTCTTGTGGTCTTTTTCTCTTAGATACTAGAAAATTCTATTAAAAATAGTTGTTCAGAACATACATTTGTTGAAAATTTGTGAATGATTGGCCTACTTTGATGCTTTAGGTAACGAACATTTCTCTCTTCAAATAAAATGCCTTTCGTGACAAATACAAGCAAATTTTATTAATAAAAATTGCTAAAAATAAAAAGTTTTGCCTAAAATTTATCTGCATAATTTTATTTTATAAGGCGGTTATTAATTTTTTTCCAGGGACTTTTGATGAGATACATAAATTGTTTTTTAAATAAGTCCTTGAATAGAAAGCCCTTTTTATTCATAATTCAAATTATTTGGTTAATAAGCTAATGGGAACCACCCAAGGCACACTCATAAAGTAAAACAAAATTAGTTAATACAGAACCGGCCCTTATTCGCTGAACCAAATAAATAACCAGGTTAGGAAAATCCTCAGGAAAATGGGACATTGCAGTGAAAAAGTAACAAATAATGGAGTAAAGAATGCAATCGATAATGGAGCTTGTGATGTACTGTTAGTCATAAATTGAAATTTCGCCGGCTGAACAAATTCTCGATTATCAGACAAATGAATTTACCGATATGTGAAAGTGATGAGATGATAGAAACTATGTATAATAGTATCAAATTTGACCAGTCAAGGTTTTTGCCACATACGAATTTTGTTGGTATCAAAGTTATTATTTATTCGTTTGATTTTGACGTTTAGACATTTAGACGTGTTGCCAGTCCCAAACAATAAAATTATCTTCTTTATCTAGATTGGATTAGCCTACTCTACCAACTTAAAATTGGTGAAGTACATGGGTCATGATCACTTTTGTTTGTAATATTAAAAAATATCTGCATAATTCTTCACTTACCTCAATTAAATTTTAAAAACGTACCTTGAAATGTGTCATAAAATTTTTTTAATTATCAGCATCCTTAGATACTATCAATAATAATTCGTGTCATATATTTTAATAATTTCTTCTTATTGATATTGACATTTTTGTAACTAAATTAGATCTTTCAAATGTCAAACTGCCAGATTTATCCTAACCCCATTTTATGAGGTCAAATTCATACAAAATTTCAGTTTACATCAGCTTTATTTAAGTACTTGGAAAATATAATTTATTCTCTTGATATAGTAGACATGATTTATAATCTTTTATCAAGAATATATTTTTTTTGTAAAGTCAAATACAAAAAAATTTGGGTCCAGTGGACTCCCTTTCAGCTGGTGAATTTTGCTCATCACCGAATTTTTCATTGTCTTTGGCCTTTAAAACAAGTTTACCAAATTTGAAAGCTTTATCTTAAAAACTGTGGTTGCTATCGCGATACTACAGACAGGCAGACAGAATTTTTTCCATAAAATTATGTTTTTTCATTATAATTCGTCGAGATTCGTCCAGAAATGCAATAAAAATGTTCCATTTTTTTCCCCGAAATTGTACCTTTTTTCTTCTTTCATTCATTATGTTTCTTCTGGTAGTACCACATTCACCAAATTTAATGTGTCACCTAAAATGTTGTTGACAATCTTAACTGCCAAATTTGGGAAGTCTCCCATTAGTATTTTTTGAGTTATCGCGGATACACACATACACACACAGAGACACACATACGTACCGACACATCATTCGGAAAATAGTCAGAATGGATTCAGGAGGGTTCAAAATCAATAAATCAATCAAAATCTCGAGGTCGAAAAAAATCACTATTACTACAGTAAAAATGAACTTATACAGTTTTACATAAAACAACGCATAAAAATATGTGATGCATGGCTGCAATAAGAGAGAACTTTGTACTAACCTTTTCGTAGCAGCGTAGTAGATACCAGCTTAAAATACCGAGATACTGACGTCAGTCGTCACATTTGCTACATCTTTGTAGTTCCCATTACCATTTTCCAAGTAGCAACAACGACAACGTTAGTCGCACCTGCTGCTTTGAACTTTGAAGGGAAATAATTTTGGTTCTTGTCACCCTATTAAGTGACAAATGCTTTGTTGACATATATGCCACTATAAAGTGATCGAATTAAATTCGCCATTTTTTTGGTATTGAATAATGATGGCATATTGAGATAGATAAGAACATAATTCTGGAAAACATTATTTTATTAATTATTGTCATTTACAAATCTGTTTTATAAATAGATTTTTATTATTATTTTATAATACATAAAACAAAAAATGTTTTCCAAAAATTTTGCATTTTCAATTATTGTACATATATCATTTTTGAACAAAATTTTTTTTCGAAGTATCATTTTACAGAATACAAGTACTTGTTTTAATTTCTACACTCAAAGTGAATGCAAAACATCATCGTTTATTACCTATATTTGATTCAACTAATTTAACTTGGACATATTGACTTCATCTCAATAAGTCCGATTGCAATACATTATAATTTTGCTATTCGAACAAGAGATAAAACAAAATATAATTTGCTCTCATATCACTTACAGAACTTTCTACTAATTGGTTATGTTCCATTTACGTAATAACCTAGTTGTCAATCAGCCCGTAACAGGGAAGATTCTGGAACAGTAATTGCTACATAATAAATATTCCCCATTTTGGTGAATGCTTGGTAGAAGGATCGTCCCCATTACTTAACAGTAGTTTTTTTTGGGGGGAAATCCTCATGGACACCATGCGCTCAATCTCTATCACGTCATGGCCGTGTCGGACTTTTACCGACTAAAACCCCCCACCTTTCTCACGCTATGGGAGCCCTGGAATCGTCGCGAGGCGACATAACATCAGGGCACCCGGCCATCATTTACTTTCTCTTCCTGCTTCATCCCACTCCGTTTTACTTTTAGATTACAATTTCGACTTGCTCAATTTCTCTCTCATCAACCTTTTTCTTCTGTAGCACCTTTTTAACAAAACTGCATACCTTCCCCCAATTACTCAAGTCTCTAATCATCACGTTGATGATATTTTCTCTACCAATTCTGACCAGTTCCTCTTGTAATTCCTGTCTCCATTGGGACCATCTATCGCAAATCAGTATTGTGTGTTCTGCAGTATCTATACCACCGCAGTACATGCATTTGTCGTCTTGAGTTATTCCCATTCTTTTGGTGTAATATCTAAAGTACCCGTGTCCTGTCAAGAATTGCGTTACAAAAAAGTCTAACTTCTTGTGTTCGCATCTCACCCATGGGAGGAGGTCCTGGATTATTGCCTTTGTCCAGGCTGCCGTGTCTGTATGGTCCCTCCATATTTCCTGCCATTTTCTTAAGGTTGTCTCTCTCTCCCTGTTTTTCACCGCTGGTAACTGGGCATTTTCGATGTGATACAATCGATATCTTTCTTCAACAAGCAGAGATAACGGTGGAGTTCCTGTGACCACCTGTATGGCACTTGTCGATATTGTTCTGTACCCACTAGCGATTCTTAATAAGGCTTTTCTTTGAATACGCAGAAGCATTTTTTTATATTTTAGTACATTTATCGCCTGGTACCACACAGGCGCGCCGTATAAGACTACTGATTGTATAATTCCACATAGGATTGCCCTCTTTGGTCCACTAGGTCCCCCTACGTTTGGTAGTAGCCGTGTAAGAGCCGCCATTTTCACTTGAGCTTTCTCGATAGTATATTTGATATTTTTTCCGAATGTCAGCCTATCATCTAAGATTACTCCCAAATATTCTAATTGTCTAACAGGTGTTATTTTTGTGCCCAGGATCTCAAAATGGATATGGTCTCTCTTACGTGGTCCCTTCAAGATAATTGCCTCAGTTTTTTGGGGGCCAGAGCCAGTTCATTTCTCTCCATCCAAAAGTTTATTCTTGCCAACGACTCGTTTACCCGGAATACAAGTTCGCGGTCGTCCGCCGCTTCCACCATAATAGCTAAGTCGTCAGCATAAGCTATGCTGGTTGCTCCTTCCGTGAGGGGTAATGCGAGTACACGATCATATAGGATGTCCCAGCACCGACCCCTGTGGAACTCCCGCTGTCATCTCTATCGATTTGTACTTTGATACTACGATCTTTCTATTGGAGAAATAACGTTCTACTATGTTTATCAGGTATTGGGATACCTCTCTACTATAGAGTTCCTCCACTATCTTACTCCAAATCGCTGAATTAAAAGCGTTCTTTACATCCACAGCGATCACTGCAAACCATCTACTTTGGGTACTTTTTGCGGAGTCTACTATCATGTTTATTGCTTGTATTGCTGAGTGTTTTTTTCTAAACCCGTACTGCCTCTCGGAAAGCTTTCTGTTCTATTTCTGTTTCGATTCTTTCTTTAATTAGCCTTTCGTAATATTTCCCGATCATGCTAAGCATACAAATTGGTCTAAAAGAAGAAGGGGAGTCGATTTTTTTCCCTTTCTATATCAGACAGACCGAGGCTATTTTCCACATTTCAGGAAATTCCTGGCTTACTAGTAAGCCATTTAAAATTTCCAGTATAGTGAAAGGGATTGTCTTCACTATTAATTTAACTGCCTCCGGAGGTATACGATCCGGTCCTGGAGCTTTACCAGGTTTGATCTTCTCTACCGCTTTAACCAATTCGTCTGCAGTGAAAGGTGGCACATCTTCTCGAGATTTTTTTCCCTCTAATCCATGTATCCTCTTTCTCCGGGAAGAGTTGTTTTACAATCTCAGTTTTTCGATCTAGGGAAAGATTGGATGGCAAACTTTGGCTACCGAGGTATTTCATGACTATCTTATAGCCCGACCCCCATACGTCATTCTCCAGTTCACTACATAGGCTCTTCCAGTGTCCCCTTTTGGAGCGGGATATGAGCTTTTTAAGTTCTTTACAGGATTCCTTGTATTGCGTTTGCAGACCAGTTATTACTTCATTTCCAGAAGTGTTTCTTGCATTGGCTCTGGTAGTTTGTCTTCTCAACCGCATGCATTTTACTTAACAGTAGTTAGTTGCTTTAAACTTCCACTGGTGGTAGTTACCACGTAGAGACTACTAAATGTGCTGCTTGGGATATCTCTCCCAAAGAATACCTAATGGTCAAGAGATTTTGAAATAATTGATTGAAATTATTGTACATTGTGTTTTAGAAATTTTTGTTGACCTTCCTGTATAATTTTTAAAAACAGCCATCTAATGAACTAAAACGGTACACAATAAAACTATTGTTAGTTTGTAAATAATTTAAATACAATTAAATTCAATAACCACAATTATGACGAGCCTTTTGTAGTTTTAAACCCACGATGACGTGATTTCTATTGTTTGTTAGATTATACGTCTACATTTTTGCGGTATCACATGATGCAGCTTATTGTTCAAGTCATTATAAAGAAATTAATCAGCTAAGTCAAATAAAATTAATTTGCAGATGAGTCTATTTTGCTGCAGATAACTAGGGGACCTATTTAACTAACCTTGCTCAATTATAAATGCATCTGGGTTTTTATTATATTATTAATCCGTTTTATTCTCATGCTATATAGAGCAGAATAAAGAGAACTGTTTGACAATAGCATCAATTATGATGTGAAAATTATATACAGCGATTGAGATCCGAAAAAAAGTTTCAAATAAAAATTGTAGTAAATCAAAAGGACCATACTGTAAAATTCTAATCTATTTTCAATTATATAGGTTGTTTCATATAACGGTGGCAAACCAAATACGAACAATATCTCAATAATTTGGATTTGACTCGAACTGGACCTCCAAAAATGCAATGTTTTGAGAAACAAATCGTATTTCGAGACCTAGTGTTACGATAGAAAAATTCCAGAAACGCCTCGAGAAAACTCATCAGTCTTCATGGTTTTATCGTGAGAAATGGAATAAAAATAATTGTTTTTCCAACAGGTGCACTTCAAAATTTATATTTTCGCTAGTTTCATTTCTCACCTTACTATATATTATTTTAGAGCAGAGGTGGTCGGTCCATGGAAGCAAGGGAAGCAGTGCTTCCTTTGGGATTATTAAAAAAACACATAAATAGAACCTAATTATTATTTATCACATATAATCATTAAAATTTCAATAGACACGGCCCTGCCTTTCAACAGCTGAGATAATTTTGCACGCTAAAACAGTAACGATGACGCACTCGATTAATCGAGCCAACACGAACTCGCGCGACTTCGATATAAGCAACTTCTTGAAGTGCATCCCATCCCCACTTCATAATCTTGATTTCTGAGCCGTATAGCATGGTATTATAATGCGTCTTGTTTTATAGATTTTAATCTCGATTTTAATATCGATTTTAATATTATACTTAATATTAATCTTCCTAGTATTCTTCTCAGCTTTTGTGCTATATTTGTAAAAACTTTTTTGGTGTTTCTAAACCTGTGGTGCGGCGACAAGTGATTTTGAAAACGTTGAACATTAGTGCGCATATAAGCAGTTTTAGAATTGCTTAATCAATATGGAAGCTGGTCCTAGCTAGCATTGTGGAAAATATTATTTGCGTTTGTGTGGTGTGCAATTTGTTGAAAAAGGGATTTTCAACATTGTAAATTGTTTTTTTGGTCATGTCTACTTTTCACAAATGAAAAAGGTGTTTGGAATAAAAATGGCTTTTCATATTTAAACAACATTCACAAAGTGACAAAGAGGCATGGTATGTGTGAAACTCATTTGCGACCGGTGTTAAAAGAAAAATCATTTGGAAAATCACGAATTGAGCATTCATTAGATCAGCAGTTGAAAGAAAGTGACCGTAAACATAATGAACTTGTAAAAAAAATCGAGAAGTGTTAAAAAGACTTATTGGACCATCTGGAACACTCCATATTCGCCGTACATCAAATCATATGCAAAATGATTTGATTCAGTCGATAAGCAATATTGTTTTAGAAAAGATCAAGCAAGAAATAAAAAAAGCTCCTTTTGTTGCAATTATGTTAGCTGAAACAACCGATATTACGAATATTAGTCAGTTGTCAATCGTAGTACGCAACATAAATCCAAATAGGAAAGTCCAAAAGCGCTTTTTAGGATTTTTAAACGTAATAACGCAGAGAACGGCCGCAGCTTTATATGCTATAGTTTGTCAGATAGTCGATGATCTACAGTGTGGTACTAAACTTATTGCCCAAAGTTATGATGGAGCCGCTATAATGGCTGGTGAATTGGGAGGCTTGCAAGCCAAAGTAAAAGAGACTTTTTAGAATGCAATATTTGTACATTGTTTTACGCATCGAATAAATTTAGTTCTTGCTCAATCTGTATTAGTGTAATGGCTGCCTTTTTTTCAAAATCATCAAAAGGGACACGAGCTTTAGATTTGGAAGTACAGAAGAGACTACCCAGAGTTGCTCCAACACGATGGAATTACAATGGGAGGCTAGTAGAAACTGTATCTGAATATCGACAGCCTCTAATTGATTTATTTGAAAATATTTTACAAAGCAAAGATGATTGGGACACTGAGACTTTAAATGGATCCAGAGGTTACTTAGATTCATTAAAAAGAGACTTTGATGTTAATTTTTTCTTAAATATTTTCTCTGAAATATTCCCATTTACTGACAATTTATTCAATATTTTGCTAACTAAATCAAATGACGTTGGATTTTGTGTAAAGAAAATTGAAGAATTCAAAAATTTAATTTGTAACAAAAGAAATGAATTTGAAAAGTTTTGGGAGAAAACTAGTAGTGACAATTTAGAGCCGCAATCGTAGAACTTCATATCGAAATTTTGGACTATATCACTGGGCAACTAAATAATAGATTTAAAAATTTTAGTGATATACAATTTTTAGAATTGTGTAATTTTAATGAATTTAAAAATAAACAGTTTCCACAAAACGCGCTTCAGTCATTAAGTGATAACTACGGAAATTTTTTTAATACAGTTGGGTTACGATCGGAACTTTCAGTTATTTATGCTACAGAAGATATTAGTCAGAAACATAACGCCAACGAACTGATTATCTTTATAAAAGAAAATAGTTTGGATCAGGCCTACTCTGAAGTGTTGAAATTGTGTGAGTTAGTGTTGACGATACCTACAACTAGTGCTTCGGTTGAACGCAGTTTTTCGACCTTAAAAAGAATAAAAACTTTTTCAAGAAATTCAACCAGTGAAGAGCGGCTTTCAAAATTGTCCCTGTTGACAATAGAAAGTGACTTTGTGAAGGAGATGTCTCAAAATTCAAACTTTTACGACGAAATTATTTCCGATTTCGCAAAAAAAGGAGAGGCGGATTAAACTACATTATAAATAGATAGGTATGTGCATGTTAATTACTTAACTAGCCGGCTCGAATTATAGTTGGCTAGAGAGTGCACGATGGCAAGTGTGACTGAACAAACTCTCTATTTCGCTGAGGGTTCGATCCCCGCCATCGGCACTGGCAATGTCGGTGGGTATGGTTATGTGTCTGCATTTTTTTCATAAGAGTAACCCTCGTCCGTGCAGCTTCGGCTTTGGAATCGGGGGTTGTTTAATTTTTGTGGTGTTTTTATGTTTTATGTTTATTGAGGAGTGGCGGTCCTACAAGTGTACTTTTTTTCTAGATATCATAACTTTGCGGCTTTCGACATTTGCTTTAAAATGAGTATACGGAAGCCACGCCCCTTTTCTTAAAAAAAATTTTTGCCTTGCTTCGCTCGTGGCTGCGCACTACCCATCACCCTATATCACAAACTGCTTCCCCTGTATCAAAACTCACCGCACGCCCCTGTTTTAAAGACAAATCTAATGACTAAATATCCAGCGAAAGGGACTTCCAGGAACTGAGAACATTTTTTGTAATCGATTGTAACATTTGAAAGTTACGATGTTTCAAACTCGAACGAAAGTATGCGGAGTTGACCGATTTAGAACTTCATTTATTTTGTACAGATTCTTATTTACCTTATAATTCCTTATCCACCTGTATATTATTTTTGGAAATCGGTTGTAGTGGTTGCAGATATTCAATGCGAGTTTTTATTAACTTTACTACCAAACGACTTTTCATTATTAGAATTGAATTAATTATTAAGTCAAAAACTAATGGCAATATAAAAATAACGTAATAATTTGGTCAATTTAAAAGAGGGCTGTGTCAATCAATGCGGCAGAGCAAAATTTCTAGAAAAAAGTCAGCAAATTTCTGCAAATTAACAGTTTCTGATTGGTTCTACGAAAAATGAGTGGAATAGTCCGGATTAAACTGTAACTTTAGTGGGCTATATATTTTGATGCAGATGCAACAATTTGTCATTGTTATATCGTAACATTATTTCTACTTTTATTTTACGTCCAAGCCGTAATATATTTTCCGTCTTTTTTTGCTTCTTGCCAAGTTTCAAGTAGATATGCGTCTCGAAATACAATGGGCCATAATCGCTGACAATAAAAATGAGTTATTGTCAAGCGAAAAGCAATATCTCGATGAAATAATATCGATTATAAGTTACGATTGGTACGACTTTGGACGGGAATATTTATGTTAATTTTATTGTCTGGGTTCTGTGAATTTTGTTTTGCGCCGCATCCATGATTAACATCTCAACCTTTGTAATTTGTCGTGTGGACAAAATATGCTTTATAATTCAGCTTTTGTTTCAATGCCGCATATGTAGAAATATCTATGACAAACTGAAAAGTTCGGTTCCCATGAAAATTAAATGTTTATTTACTTTTTCTTTTAATTTGTTCTCTGCCAATATTTATTATTCCTAACTTGTGCAAATATTTAGATGTAATTTTTTGAGTTTTTGCGTCATATACAAATAATACCTCGGAAATATAAATGTGTGAATTGGAAAAGTCCATGTATGACGTCTCTTAATTAATATACAGTGTGTCCTCATTTTGGAGCCTCAATAGATGATAAATACAAACATGGTGAGTGCAAATATCATATTTTGGGAATGTAGTTCCGCTGGATCGAATCTACATTTGCATATTTTTGAAATTTTGAGAAAACCTTAGATCGAATAAATGGAAACATTAATCAGATGCATTTTATGATATGTTACTCAAAAGTTAACAGGGAATCTACATAAATACTAACCAAAATTGATTGCCTGTAAAATCTTTCATTATTAACCCGCTTTGAAGATTATTTTGAAAACCAAACCAATCGGTAATTTGGTGTAGCACATTTTTATAAACGTTTGGTAGGTTGTCAAAAGTTTAACAAAATGGATTATACTCTTTTAAACGCATAGAGTAAGTTGGAGTAATTCGGAACGCATATTGCATGGTGCATGGAACTTGAGGCAGCATGTCTGACTGACAGTTGTAGCAGTATAATGTCTGAATGTATAAAACTATAGCTTAACTTGTGTACAGTGTAGCAGTAGAATTAATATTTTTCATATGTTTTTTACTTCCAACATATCATTATTTTTTTAAAACAAGGTTTCCGCTTCAAAATAATCAAAATATTTGGTGTATCTGTACTCAAAATTCGTCCAATATATCATAATAAATCCCAACATGAAGTTCTGGATAATCAAATGTCTTTTTATGTTCCTCTACTGTTTTTCTCATGTTCCTCTACGATCTTTTTATGTCTCCTTACTGTCTCTTCATGATTCTCGACTATCATTTTATGTTTGTCAACTGCCTTTTCATGTTCTTCAGCTGTTTTTCATTTTCTTGAACTGTCTATTAATTTCCATCACCTGCCTTTTCCTGTTCGTCAACTGTCTTCTCATGTTCGTCTTTTGTCGATATCTATACCAGTTGTCACTTAAAGTTTATCTCCAGCTAGTTTTGTTTCTATTCCAACGTTTCTAACTTTTATTCTTGAAAAATAGTATTTCTTGTCGATACAATGTTCCTGAGTAGCCCAACATGGTTTTCCTTGATCTCTAAAACTCGCCTGATTTAAATAAGTAAATAAAAATATATATATATATATATATATATATATATATATATATATATATATATATATATATATATATATATATATATATATATATATATATATATATATATATATATATATGCATATATATATAATGAAGAATGTGGAACATTGTAACTTGTAACTAGTCATGTACTAATCATTAAATTTTATCTTAGAGGATACAGAGGAAATGTGATATAAAAACATTTAATTCCTAACCTATGTCATAAAGAGTTAACAAGTTTATTGTACAGTGAAGATATGTCATAAAAATTAGGCGATAACAGTAACATATTATAACTGATAGCTTTTACTACACAAGGGATCGAAACACACTAATATAATAATTCTATGTACTAAGTATTTGGCATCAAAAACCAATATTATTACGTTGGTTGTTTCTGATGTAATCCCTTTAATTGATACTTACCCTTTTCGATCACTTTTACTACATAAACAAATGAACTAACTTTTTATGGCACGGTAGCTTTTGTAACTGTTATCTGCCAAAATTAACGACAATGCATTGCATTGAACGACGACAGATGTTCGGTTATTGCACTAAGTCATAATTTTAGTAGAATATTTGTTAAACAATAACAATTTGTCTTAAAAAGTCATTAGAAACATGTAAAAGTTGAAAATAAAATCTTGTAATATTACAATAACAATTAATAAAATACATGCACTTCAAACGCCAATGACAGCACATCGGCAGTCTGCAGAGAAGTTAATTATAAAACCAAGAAGGACGGCTGCCAAGTTAGAAACTCGTTGGTACCGTTGGAGGAAGATGAAAAAACGATTCCTGAAAGTCATACAAATGTATATATCAGAGGTTATAAAATTTACCAATATGTGAAAGTGATGACAGAATATATGGATAAAAGTGTCAAATTTGACAAATCGAGGTTTTCGTCACACATGAATTTTGTTGTTATTCAAGGTAAATCCCTGGATTCATTTATTTGATTTTCGCTAATCAACAATAACAAGCAAAAAAAATGACAGAACAGTTATAAGAAAAAGTTCACACCAAATGCTAAACACTGCTAAGGTTTGTCCATTAGTGTTGCTAGAATCCTCAGATTAATAATACTAGAAGATGAGTAACAAAATATAAAAAGATGCGTAAATATTCTAACGCTAGATTTATTCATATTGGTCAGAATCATGAACACAGCACGAAGAAACCCGATCGATGCCCGATATATCACCGTCTTGACAACAAATAGTGTGCTGTAAGACAACGTCTGTCATTTTAATCTGTGTTTATAAAAAATGTATTTATGAATATTTATTGAAAAACAATGTTTAATAAGTGTATAGTGTGTGGTCAAAGAGGAAAACCACGGGGTTGTCTATCTTTTCACATGTAAGTAAACAAAACAGATCAGGGTCGGCATAATGGGTGAATGTGACAGTATGAAATCTCAAAAACGACTTAAATTAATGTTAGCTTTACAAAAAAATAGAAAACATTTGATTCCATTTAAACAGTAAAAAAATCCACATTTTATTAAAAAAAGATACTTATACAAAAATATTTATTTTAACTTGAATGGAAAGTTTATTCTTAAGGTAGCTCACAAACTGTAGCTGTTTTAAAATCGGTTGATATTTTTTTTAATTCAATTTTAAAGGTTGTTATTAAAAAAAAAACGTTTTTATTTTCAGATTTCCCGAAAATCTGATGAGAAGAAAAAGATGGCTGAACGCTCTCAAAATGGAAAATGCCAGTAAATGGCACTACATGTGTTCAGAACATTAAAAAATAAAGTGATTATACTGTTAAAAGATCTGCAATAAAGGTCTTGAAAATCAGTACTGTTCTATTTTTTCCCCTGGCAACACTATCACCAGGTTCGTCACACGTACTGTCCAGGTTATTAGAGAATTATGTTGAAAATTAACAATATACTGAGTAGTCACACATTCATACCTCATGAAATAATATCAAGTAGATAGGTACCTACAGAGCATCAACTGTTTTGTTGATATGTTACTTTTATTGCAATGATGTAGATTTTATATATTTCAAAGAAATCTCACTTGTTTCAGCATTAAAAATTATATTCCTTCACCACCATTAGTACCCAAGATAGCCAAGGTATATTAAATTTAAATATATTGTGCCGTGATCCAAAAAAAATTTTTGCATCACCACGCTACATTTAAAGAACTTAAAAATATCTACAATTTGACGTGACATGGCAGTTGCTTAAAAAATAAAAATAATAATGACAAGGGTTTAAAGTGGCGGGCTTTGTATAAATATTCACTAAAATCTTTATAACTAAAAATCGATTATTAATCAGTACCCAATACAACAGCAGAATAGCATTGGAAAATATATTATTCAAGCAAACAAATTTTGTATACCTATTAAGTTGTAAATTATGCAAAAGCATTAAAATAAACGTTGAAGCCTGGAACCGCCCCTGGTTTGTTTTGGAGACGTTGATATGTAAACATGCAAATTGTTGTTTATGTATCGGTCATAATATTCAGAGTATCTCTTATGGGTGTTACTTGCCTTTATATTATTAATCTGAGCGATTTTAAAAATCATATATTGTAGTTGTTTTGAAAGTTGACAGAACTTGCAAGCAGAAGTCCAATGGTCCTTAAGACACAAACCAACAGGAAAAAAGGCGCTTTTTTATACACAAAATTTTTATTTTTAAATTTTGAGAAAAAATGTTATGGATGGAAAAGAAAATTATTATTAATTGCTGTCAATAGACAATGCATATTTATAAAATAGACATGTAAACTAAATGTATGTTTCTTTTACAAATTTCAACTACCTTCAGATTGTAGATATAACATTCCTCCCCACAGTCACATTTAAAATAATATCTTGATATTTTCTAAACAATTTTATTTTCCTAATGAGTGGGATTATGTTTTCTGCAGTGATTTTTTGCTCGATGTTTTGATCTCGAGTAGAAAATCAATGATTTCACTGATTATAGGCAGATTGCGAAATACAATAAATGAACAAAATCAGATCATCTGCTCCGACATCAATAAGTGGCATTTTTTATGCTATTACTGCACAGATCTTCTTCTATTAACACTAAAGAACATATCTCTACTTAAACTCAACTTAAACGTTCACTTAACTTTTGACAGATGAGAGATGAAGTTAGTTTGTTTATTGTCAACTTGTTCTTCTTCTATTCTGCATACCACTTCATATCTAACTACCGATATAATCCAGTCACTTAAGCCAAAAAAGAGACTTAACCTCGGAATGAGAGATAATAAGCTGTAAACTTGTATAAACCTTTATTTTGGCGTTCTAAAAGTTGTCTCTAAAATCTCATGAAATGTCGTGTCCGCGTCTTAAGATATTCAAGGTCAAAGGTCACAAAAATCTGGTTTTTGCAAATATCTCGCTTCCTATGGTTTTAATGCCATTTGCGTTTATTATAAAAATTGTAGAGAATAAAGTTCTCTACAACTTTTGTTCCAAACATTTTTTTATATACTCAACCGTTTTTGAGATAGAGGGCGGAGAGCGGCGCTTACCTATTCACAGCATAATGCAAGGTCGACCGTAAGTTCCGATAAATTATACGCCGTATAAAGTCTATGAATCATTAAGAAATATATAATTATGAATAATTTGCATTGTTTATTAATTAATACATTATATTTAATGATTCTTTTCATTTATCGAATATATATTTGTTTAATATTACTTACCTTTCCGTGTAATCAACTGCAAGAATGGTTGTGGTTCACGCTGCGGATGCAGGAAATTGGGGTTGCAATGTTCTTTAGCTTGTGGCCAGTGTAATGAGCAAGCGTGCCTCAATTCTTCACCGTATCAAAGCGATCTCGATGAAGATAGTACATTTGCCCCCAATATTCTCGAAGATCTAGAGACAAATATCCTTAACAACGAAAATGATGATATTGAATTGGAAATTTTCGAGCGATCGGAAGACGATGAAGAAGAAGAAAATTAAGACTCAAGTCCTTCTAATTACAAAAGTTTTTGAAAAACTTCCCCACATTTGAACTTCAACTGTAATAAATATATGAAAAAGTATTTCTAAATAAAGATATAATTAAAATGTATTTACTCTATTCTTTTTTCTACTTAAAATATAATTAACATGTATATTAGAATATAATTAAAATATACCTACTTAAAGTATTCCACTCAACAATTTTTTGATTACACGGAAAGGTAAGTAATATTAAACAAAGATATATTCAATAAATGAAAAATATCATTAAATATAATGTATTAATTAATAAACAATGCAAATTATTCATAATTAAATATTTTTTAATGATTTATAGACTTTATACGGCGTATTATTTACCGGGACTTACGGTTGACCTTGCATTATGCTGTGCATAGGTAAGCGGGGCGCGCTCTCCGCCCTCTATCTCAAAAACGGTAGAGTATATGAAAAAAAATGTTTGGGACAAAAGTTGTAGAGAATTTTATTCTCTACAATTTTTATAATAAATGTAAATGGCATTAAAACCATAGGAAGCGAGATATCTGCAAAAAACCGATTTTTGTGACCTTTGACCTTGAATATCTTAAGACGCGGACATGAGATTCTATGAGACTTTTGAGACAACTTTTAGAACGCCAAAATGAAGGTTTATACAAGTTTACAGCTTATTATCTCTCATTCCGAGGTGAAACCTCTAATGTGACTGGACTAATATGGTGTCACTGCCGTTTTCGCGGCACATTCAATTAGCCGAAGTTTAATATATTTTTTTTAAATATATTGCTCTAAGCATTTCTCTTCAAAATTAAATATGTAACTAAATTATTACCTCTACTGTTATATTTCACCATTTTTAAAAATTCGTCAACAACCGAATTGGAGTATAATTAAAATATGTAAACTTATTCAGACTCTCCACAGCACATTCATGTATTGTGTAGAAAAGTCTACTTCTTTGCCATTTGAAAGGTCGTATCATCAGCCACTCTGCAGACCGATGCCCCGGGAAATTCAAAAACAAAAAATAAATGTGTTGAAGGAATATTTAAAAGATCAAATAGACATTAAATATAAACTGATAAAACCAAAAAGTCCCTATACCTTGTGAAGGGAATTATATATCGAAGAAATAAATGAAAAACACCCCTACACCCTCTGTTGACTATGGCAGTCTACTATCCTGTGCAAAAGTCTCAAGCCCTTTGGATGAAAAACAAAAAAGTTTTGAAAAAAATTCTTTAAAAGATCGAATGGATGTTAAATATGTAAAGCATGAACCGACAAAACCAAAAAAGTCCTTATAACTCGTGAAGAGATGTAGATATCGAAAAAATAAATTAAAGACACCCTACATCCGTTCTTAACTTTGGCAGCCTACTATCATGTGCAAAAGTTTCAGGCCCTTTGGACGAAAAACAAAAATGTTTTGAAAAAATTCATTAGGAGATTGATGTTAAAAATATAAAGCATAGGAACACATGTGCTAATGGATTATCTATTTGGGAATGTTTCATTAAATATTTACAATATAATATCATATCTACGTAAAAGTCGTCTCTGGAATTTATCGCTGCCTACCGATCTAGAGATTGGTATAAGTGTCGGAGCATTTTCGATAAAATTGACCAAGTTAAAATTATGTAATTAATGGAGTTCTTTTTCTGATTTGACGGCATATCGAATATTTATAAAAATGTTATCCTTTTGTTTACGACTCTGTATAACTATAACACAAACATTAAAATTCACTTTCGGACAAATAAAAATGTCCGAATAGGTTAATAATGAAATATTTCACATGCATAGATTCCCTATTCATTTTTGAATAGTTTATTATAACAAAATGTTAAAAGCACAATCGTCACCATCCAAATGCAATTCCTTTTCATCTACCTCCTTGACAACTTATTTTTTATATTAAAAAATGATTTAATCTTGCACACAAACTATAAAACAGCGGGCACCAGCGATATCACAACATCTTAACACTTCTGCTTGCTACCTGTCCTCGCCGTCTCCGGTGTACGTGAAAAGTTTCTCAAACATGTAAAAGCCATATCAGCCTTTCTCTAATGTATCCACTGGTGTGTAAGGGTGAAAAATCACACATCATCTTTTAAAGTGTTAGGTTACATTTTGGAATATATTTTGTTGTTTGGTTGAAAGGCAAGATACCTGGAATCGTCATGGGAACTTGAAAATGTTTTATTTGTATTTGGGTCAACACAGGTGCAAATATATCTGCGGCCCACAAAAAAACTTTTGAATTATAACTAGATTTGCTCACAATCATTGGCGTAGAGGACCTCGACGTTATTTACGTCGTATATCTTAGAAATTGATCCTCAGTTGAGTGGGCAACCTGGTTGTGTACACGTTGCGTGTATACATTAAATATAAGAAACTTTTACGTTTGTATTAAATAAAAAAACCTTTACGCTCTCCAGCTTATATTTGTAAGCATATAGACAAATTTCGTGACTTAAAATGGGTAGAAAGATACATTAGTACAGTGTCTTGTATGCAAGTGCTCAACAATAATCAATACGGGACGAACAAGAATTTTGGTAAATTTTGAGGTAATGTAATTTGAAAAATGTATGTTCGATTTTCAATTAGTTTGAGGATTCGGAAAGTTACAGCTTTCTTTTATAACTCAGTTTATATAAATTTTTAGAATTGTTCACTATCCAAATTATACAGGGTGAGAAACAAAACCCTGATAAATTCACAAGTGTCTCTTGACATTTTTAACATTTTTCAATAACAAGGGAATTATGAAACGATTTTCAGATTTTTGCCGTTTTTCGGGTTATGCGTCGAGTAGGCCTTACCGCTACGTGACAGTTACATAATGTGCAATAACTACCTTTCAATATACAGAGTTATTTAAAAATTGATTTAATCTAATGAAATATAATAAAAAGTTAACAACTACGAGTAAAGTTCATTTCTGTTTCAGAGTAGGAACAGGTTTACTGGTTCTAAATAAGCATTTCTTATTGATAGTTCCACAACAAATGACATGAACAGTTATCGTCCTTCTTTCAACTCATCAACGATTACTTTAAGAATCATCGCCCATTGTCTACGCCACTGTCTCAATAATTTGAGCTGAATTGCTGGAAGTAATTTAAAAAGGTATACGATGTTGTATTAACTTAGATGAAGAAATGATCGAAAAATCAAATGTTTATTATTTACATCAAGTGATTATTTTTCATGTCGTTTTATTTGTTTATACATGGTTAAAGCTGAGAATTGCTGAAAAAGATGTATACAAAATACACATAACCTGCGCGAAATTATCCTAAAGTTGATACATTAATTAAATCACAAAAGAAATATTCGTAAAAGCCCCTAAACGTTTTAAAAATTTCAATTTGGTATGTCCTGACACTCCCAGTGCAACCTAGTTTAACACATTGGGAAACATAGCTAGCAGCAACTGGAGAATATTATCATCAGTATTTTCAGAGAATGAAAACTTATTCTGCAGTTAAATCTGAATGAATCAGAAGCCATATCCGAGACTCAGAAATATTTCATCAATATACAGGGTGGTCCGAAGTTTACCTGACAAACTTCGACACGTGATAGAGGGACTTAAAATAAGCCGAAAAGTTCCTATCAACTTACATACTTAGGGGATTGCTAACAAAGATACAGGATATTAAAGTTTTGTGAAAAACAAAAAATTTTTTTAATAACTCTAAAATTACGAAAGCTATCGACTTGAAGTTTTAGGGGCGGTGATGATTTTTAAGTCTCTATTGTTTCATAAAATTTTATCTTTGTACTGCCTCCAGTGGCGCCGCCAGAGGGTGGGGGAGATGAATTTTTCGCCGAAACTATGTTACGCCACTGTTTTGTGCAGTTGATTTTGAAATTGTTCGATTCAGTGTTTAATTTGAAAGAAAGAAGGTATCTTTTAGATTTTTCGTACAACGCTTACTTTTCGAGTAAAACGGCTATTTCTGCTTTCTCTACTAAAACAGTAAAACCTTTCCTACATTAATGATAAAATTAATAATCCTAGTTGCCTTTGGTAAACAATGAAACAGTGTTGTCAGTCAATGTTTGACCTGTCAAAACTAGTGTTAGTGTTGTGTACCAAGCTACAAGATGCCAAGATTGTTCAGCAATGAAGAGTATGCTGATATTCATTTTATTTATGGGTTTTGTGATGGCAATGCTCAACAGGCAGTTCGAGAATACCGAAGGAGGTATCCAAATAGGAGACGACCAAATGTTCAAGTTTTTACAGACACCCATCGCAATTTTTGCGAAAGGGGATTGCGAGATAACCGACAAAATAGAAATGAAGATCGAAGAAATATTGGAAGAAATGGAAACGGAAGAATTCTTAGAGCTTTTGGTGAAAAGCCAAGTTTAAGTTCTCGCAGGGCAGCACAACAATTAGGAACAACCAAGTCTAAAGTGATACGAGTATTACATCGAGACCACAGAAAAGCTTATCATTTATATCCCGTACAAAATTTACATCCCGGTGATACAGAAAAGCGTTTAAATTTTTGTCGTTGGCTAATTAACTCTGTAAGGGGGAATCCCGAATTCTTAAGAAAAATATTATGGACCGATGAGGCGACGTTTACCAGAGCTGGAGTAGTGAATCACCATAATATGCATGTTTGGGCACACGGAAATCCTCACCAAACCCGCCTTCGATCATTTCAAAATGAATTTAGTGGAAATGTTTGGTTGGGTATTATTGGCAACAACATTTGTGGCCCACACTTCTTGCCGCCTAGGCTAAATGCAGAATTGTTTCGGGATTTCCTCACTCATGACCTTCTCGAAATAATGGGAGATGTTCCCTTTGATGTACGAAATGAAAGTTGGATACAGTTGCGCATTTTGGACGGGTGGTGCGTGAATGGTTGGACGCTAATTATCCTGAGAGATGGATAGGTCGTGTGGGAAACAATTATAACGCCCAGGAGAATATTGTAAGAGATCCGGTGGCCTGGCCACCAAGATCACTTGACCTCCCGCCTTTAGACTTTTATATGTGGGGTTATTTAAAAGAAAAAGTTTATGCTACACCGGTGACAACGTGAGACAGCTACTTGAGCGTATCCAACAAGCTTGCAACGAGATGAGGGAAAATCATCATCAAGTATCCGCCGCTGTCAATTCCACAATTTTAGCAACTTTTTTTAATTTTCTGTGTTTCACTGTTTGGAGTTTTATTTATGTTCTTAGTTTTTACATAAATTCTGTAATTTATGAAATAAATGATAAACTTTCAATAAAGTTTAGTCATGAAAATGCTTTTTACTATTTTACTCGAAAAGTAAGTGTTGTACGAAAAACTAAAAGATACCTTCTTTCTTCCAAATTGAACACTGAATCGAACAATCTCAAAATCAACTGCACAAAACAGTGGCGTAACATAGTTTCGGCGAAAAATTCATCTCCCCCACCCTCTGGCGGCGCCACTGAAGGCAGTACAAAGATAAGATTTTATGAAACAATAGAGACTTAAAAATTATCATCGCCCCTAAAATTTCAAGTAGATAGCTTTCGTTATTTTAGAGTTATTAAAAAAATTTTTTGTTTTTCACAAAACTTTAACATCCTGTATCTTTGTTAGCAATCCCCTAAGGATGTAAGTTGATAGGAACTTTTCGGCTTATTTTAACTCCCTCTATTACGTGTCGAAGTTTGTGAGGTAAACTTCGGACCACCCTGTATATTAGGTATAAGAAAGTAAATATTGAGTTTTGCCCCAAAAACCATTTTGATGAGCTTTATTTCCTCATAAAAAAATCACGTGTTTTAGTATTTTTGACGGGATTTCGATTTTTCTAGCATTACACGGATCATTTAGAATAAATCGGAACCGTCATGGTACACTTAAATGGAAAATTAAAAATTATATTATAAAAAAATACTGACGTTTAAAATGTCACTTATTTAGTATCGTTGGATTCAGAAAATTATGCAAAATTCAAGAATGCAATAATATACAGGGTGTCCCATTTAAAAATGGAAAATTAGTGTCACTTCCGATGAAACCGGAAGTGAAAAGAAAATCACTTGTATGTCAAAAAGTGCCGCTTATTATGTATATAGGATATCCCAAATTTCAATCAGTTATCTTCAAAACTAAAGGAGAAAAGGGGGTGTACCAAAATCCTGTTACATCCGGTATACCAAAAGAACTTTAGGAACTTGGCTGAGAAAAATTGGATTTAAATATCAAACTATTAATAAATGCATAGCGATTATGGAAAGTAGACGCATAGTGGATTAGCGAAATTCTAGAAGAGATAAAAGAACTCAGAGTAACTGTCGTTATTTTTACTTCTGACTAAAATTAAGATAGAAATTTTTATTTTAAAAATAAATTTTGTCCACATCTTTACGCAAAATTGAAGCAGCTTCTTTTTTCAAATAACTTAGATATTCTATAAAACATTAAATATCATTCATTTTGAAGTTGATTCGTGCCTGTAAATGTCTCTCTATTAATAAATTCCGCCATCAACTGTATTTTCCTATGAATAAAGCATATCAATGACCTCTTGCTTTTACAATAATCTATTATATACTATTCAATAGTTTCTACTATGAATTGTGTTAAAGAATCTCTAGGAAAATATGTTAATTTCACTTGATTGAACATCTTACAAATCGGCAAATAATAGCCACTTATAGTTTCTCTAAATACCTTTAAAAGGTGCTAATATACTCTCTCTGTGTAACCTATTTTATGGACTGTAAAGACATCATTTTCTATGTTCACGTACAAAGCTATTAAATAAACTTGTCAAAGATATAAACGTATGAGTTATTATATTTTGTAGCTTTACTAAAAATACAAAAACGTTAATATTTCTCTCATTAACACTTTCTGAACCCATCATAAATCTTGTCAGGATATAAAGGGATATAGTAAACGTATGTTTTTGATAAAAATACACAGGCAAAATTTCAATTTAGATTTGGTAGAAATGATGGTAGGGTGCAATATACCGTGGACAAAACTAGGGAGCCCGCAGTTAACAGTTAACAGTTAATTAACTGATTAATGGTCAATTAATGGTCAGTACCAAAATATTGAAATGCCAATAGAATCAACATCGAGAAAAAATATTTGGCTCCGACGATTTATGACAGCGTTGAAGAAGCAATATTTACTGAGCTAAATGAAAAACCATATTTGGCTTTGTATGGATGAAACTAATGCTTGTGATATAAATGTAGTAAATATGATAGTAGGTGGAATTGAGCAAGATTATTCAATGCATGGACTGAACGTTATTTGTGACATTCTCTAAATTTTTCTTTTTCATTCCTGGGACCACATCAATGTTCTCTAAAAAATGCAGTGAGTTATCCAGTATGCTATTGGAAAAATAATCATCTGCGCTTATGACTTTACGTCAAAAGATCAGTCAGAGAGTGTTTTTTTTACAACTAAAATGAGACACAAAAATAATAACATATTTCCTTTACGTTTTGGTAACATCTGTTTCCTTTCTCAAACTTATTTATCTCTTTTTCTTTAAATATGTCGATCGTGAAATTTGACATATATTTTTTGTTTACGCAGTAACCATAGATACTTACATAAAACTGTTGATACTTATTATAAAATTTACCAACAATAGTGCAGTTTGATGTTTTTTTTTTTGGAAAATATTCATCTTTTCGCTGTAACTTGTTACATATTAGACTTACAAAAAAAATTATATAAAAAAACTGTAAAGAATTTTGTTGTCTAAGATTTTTGTCGTTGGATCACACTGACGTAGTTTTCCACGCAACACCAAAGCACTATATACTGCACTCGACGCGCGTTTCGCCAACCAAGTTGGCATCATCTGGAGATTATTAAAACTGTTTTAATCATCTCCAGATGATGCCAACTTGGTTGGCGAAACGCGCATTGAGTGCAGTATATGGTGTTTTGCTGTTTCGTGGAAAACTACGTCAGTGTTATCTTCACATCAAAGGTTCCAACCCACTCCAGGGCTTCGTTGGATCAACCGTTGCGGAGTTATTTTGAAAGAACCAATTTTTTGCACCTCTCATTCATTCAAGATGGCGGCTCGTGCATACCCCCAAGGTCAAAAACTTGGATTTTTCATCAGAGTACCGACCTAAACAACCTATATAAAAAAAGGTTTCCACCGCACCTTCTGTAAGGCAAAGGCCTTTTTTTGTCACTACTGAATGAAGTAAGATGCCAAATTCTTCATTTTTAATTTATCTACATCTAAAACATCATGATATTGTTCAATTTTTATTTTTGGTAAATATACGGGAACTGGTCAAAAAATATATATACTTCAACATTACAAAGCCTCATCTGCACCAGTTACCATCAACTGAATTAGTCCAGCGTTTGACACAATTATTTTCTCGAAAAAGGGCACCATTTTAGGGGGTAAGGTTAAAAAGTTTCAAAAGTCAAAAGTTATGATCCACCCTAAGTGATCCTCCATAAATTCACCCCATATGTCACCCTTATTTACCAACGTATTTGAAAATTTTAAAAACAGGGTGATATGGTTTTTGTAAGGATGTTAACAATAACTTTGAAAAATATAGCTTAGAAATTAGGGGAGATGCAATGATAACGTCACTTTTTTTAAACGAAACACCCTATGTTTTATTTAATAATAGACTTTCCCGTTCTTTTTCTATTTCAGAAACATGCAAGATTATGTATTTATTGTGGATATATAGCTCGAATAATATTTTTTTATGTCAAACCATTCGTAGGATCATTATTATTTTTATAGACTTCATTCTTTATATAGCCCCACAAAAAAGTCAAGCGGTGTCATATCTGGAATTCCTGATGGCCATATTATTGGTCCATTAATACCTATCCATTCTTCTAAGTGTTGTTTGTTGAAATAATTCAATTCAACAAATTCAATAATAACGAAGCCTATTTTAATTCAATTGTTTTAAAAAAATAACAATTTTCTTAAAAACTTTGACCCTGGATAGCGACAACGAGGCACTTTTGGATAGAAGTAAATTGGGTTCAGTCGTTCTATTTTGGTCTCGTGAATATGTGATATCATTTTGTACAGATCTTTCAGCGGCACCCAACCTAATATTCCCATGTACAAATATTTTTTACATTAATTGAAGAATTCTTATAGATGCTCTTTTAATTATACGTCAATTATCAAATTCCAAAATAATAGTAAGTATTTATTTTTCCCATCTATCACAGGCTGACACTTTTGGTTAGTGATTACGCCTTGAAAGCTTAAAATTATGTTCAAAGATAGGTAATAATTGTATAATCGTTGTTATAAATAATCCTGGCACTTTTATTTTTTAAACTACTTATTAAGTTTTTAAGAAAACTGTAACTACTTAATTGTTATGGACAGGCTGTTACATCTGGTTGATGGCAAAGACCAACAGTTTTGACAGTGATATGGGTCTTTTGATTCTATGCTCGTTTGAAATAATTTGATAGTGCTGGACTGTATTATTGTAGTTTCTGGTTAAGTATATGCTGAATGATTTATATTCAGGAAAAGAGCTATGTCTAATTTTGTATATTTTTGAAAGATATGATATCTAAACACAAATTATTATTTATGGTGTGAAAGCATATGTTTTGTCTAAGTTTACCTGACGTTGAAAAATATATATGATGCAACCCTTCAAGTTGCAAGAAAGAAATAAGTTGCACTTTTTGAATATCGTAACATGCAACTTACACATTTGAATAGACACTGCAAGTAGAAAGATAATATCGATGACTTAAACTGCAAACCTGCTAACTCCAAAAATGTAAATTTTACAGGAGACAATAAAAACTATTTACAGCTTTTGTAAACTTTAAATGTATGGTGCAATCACCATATTATTATAAAATTAAAATTAGGACGTGGTAATGGAATGAAGAATATTAAAATTTTCTTATATTTTACTTTTTTTTTTAAGATAATTAAGGAGTTAGAAGTTTTTTATAAAATAATGAGATAGTTATTTTGGAGTTAGACGTTTATTCTCTAATTTCTAAACAATATTACTGTAACTTGCAGGTATCACTAAACAAATATTTTTATCAAAAATAACAAACGAAATATTGGTTCTTATTAAGAATAAAGAAAAAAACAAAATCTCACTTTGCGTGCTGATCTATAGATCAGTTTATAGAATCTAACTTAATTTTCATACGGAATGTTGTCGTAATAGTCATGGTAATCAGAAGGAATCACCTTTTTTAATTCTTGAAGATGCTCATACTTCTTTTTTTTAAATTTTACACCGGTTTGTGTATAATTTCGGCAATTCATCCCAAATTCTTGTTCTAACTTCTCTATCTTGCCTTTGAGGTAGTAAGATCCAGTCAACCGCAAATCGTAATTTAAAAAAAATTTCACCATCAAAATTATATTAAATGCACGCACATCGGTAACTTTGGTGTTACCCTTTTTTCCCAGACCGTACCGACTTGAAAAATTCGACATCAAACTTTTTAAAAATATCATGAGTCAAGTAGTAGACATTATATGGCTCGGGACTTCTTCTAGTCTTGATACATACATCAATGTACTCAGCAGGGATATTGATCACTTTATGCTGTCGGCCTCCATTTGAGTATGACCAACTTCTAAAAATTTTTGTTCTATGGTTTGTCATGGCTAAATTAAGTAAAGCGTTGCTCATTGTGACATTTCGATTTTGATATGTACAGCCATCAGTGTACAATATTATTTTATTGCTGTCGCCCTCTTTTTTCAACTGAGGTATCACTTTTTCCAATAAAAATTTAACCACAATTGTAGCAAATTCTTCTGCATTTAGCCCCCCCTCCTCTGATTCATTCCATAAATAGCAAGTTCCTTCCTTAGATTTTAAGTTGAATAAACAAAAGTTGTGCACGCAAAGCTTAGTTTTGTAATATAAACTGGATAAAGTGGATTGTGGTGATAAAAGAACAGCTTGCAGGTCCATAGTGAACACATAATCTACTCTTTCCTTGTCTTTCTGTTTTTCTTTTGTAGCATCTTTTTTCTTTTCAATATGTAAGGCATGTTGATCATTTGAATAGTGTCCCAACTTGTGTGAATAACAAATTTGAAATTGGTCCTTTTTGGGCTGATATAAGGAGATGTTTCTTATATCTATAGTGTTATTAAATGTACATACAGATAGGGATTTTATATTACGTTCTTCACACCATTTTTTCACGTAGAAGTTGTAGAGGGCTTTTTTCGATGGCCATTTAGATAAGAGATAATTTTTTTCTGTTGGTTTCCGACCATAATGTGACTCCATCGTCAGCAATTCGTTAAGAAAATCATTGATTGCTTTGTTCTCTTTCGTGAAAGGATTGATTTTATTTGATTTTTTTAAGAGCTGGTAATAATGAATCTTTTTCTTCGCTTGGTTCAATAACATCATTTTGTTTCAATGATTTCTTCCAATTTAGTACGCACCATTTCCCTATACACAATGTATTCAAAAACATTGTCTTACAGACTCTTACTAATCCATCCCCTTTTCTCAAGTTATAGATTACAGAACAAGTTTTTCTCGATACTGATGGATCTCTTCTGTCCCTGTGACGATTAGTAGGTAAAATTTGTACTAAACCATCCACATAATTTTTTTTACATTTATGCACTTATAATAATGTTTTTATATATTATTTTAACTTCTAAACTGAAAATTGGCAGGTAATAACAGAACTGTGAACTATTTTGGTTGAATCGCACATTGAAAATAGCTGCTGATACAGGAGTTAGAAGCTTTACAGTGTTGAAATTTTATATCGTGGAGATAGCCGGTATACGTGCCGTGAAATTTAAAGAAAACCTTAATGTCTTGGAGTTATTTGCTTTACCACACTATGGACTTTTATTTTTACTAGCAGATGGTACCAAAATCTCAAATTCCGTAAAAAAGTGGAGTTAGCCGGTTTGCAGTTTAAGCCATCGATATGCAGAAGTCCCAACAGTATATTTTTTTGAAACCTTTCAGAAAAAACTTCACTAAAATGTTCAACTGTTTAAGTCGAAAATATTGAAAAATTAGCTGCAAACATGAGCAAAGCAAACAAATGCAACATATTATACAGAAAGATTATATTCGATCATGTTAATTTGTTTCCGGTTCAGTTTGTCTCTTTAACCATTACCGGGGTCTCCCAAGTTGGACTTAAATAGTTCTTAACAGTGAAGGTGTAATCCAATGCAGGTCGGGGTATTTGCCCGCTGAGTAGTTGTTTCGTTCAAATCATATTTAATAACAGTTCTTAACATGTTTTCATAACCACTTCCCAAGTCACCGAAGTAACCCCTTAAATAATAATAAGTAATAATAATTCTATTCTTTTCTGAACAATCTGTGCAGTGTCATTAATAAATAATAGTAAGTGTAATGGCATTTCCATTACTCTGTATTTTGAGATATAATTGATTTATTGCCTTTAGATTTACCAAGGGACAAGTCAAATTGTCTCAACTGTTGAAATTCAACAAAACGTTATCAGTTAGTAAGAATCATAAAAAAGCAATTAACCAGACATTACCGACCTAAAACATGTACAGGTTCCACATCAGACACGTAATAAAAAAACAACTAACCATTAAATTCGACTGTCACTGAGGCCTTTTATAAGATTTTGGATAACGTCTAAATATTTCTCTAATACTCTTAAGGTGCTGCTAGGACAAATCGTTAGTATCGTGTTTAAATCCAATATTTCTCCACAGATTTATGAGGCGTAGGGGAGACTAGTCCAGTATTATCTACAATAAGAATGGCTAGGCTTGTCACTTTTGATAAAGGTAGATGAATCACTTTTCATGCTGAATACAACCTCAAAGTTTTAAAACATTTTAAATGTTCAAAATGTGACCCTGCCCATCTTGTTAATAAAACGGTGTATTAACAAACTATTCTCGTAATTTTTTAAACGTTTGGATGTTGATGGTGGCTCATACTTTTTGTACTCTTTGTCTTAGATCAATGACTGTTGTTTTATTACGTATACCTTTGATACAGTATATCGACAAAGGAAAAAAATCAGTGGTGTAGAGTCTGAAGATGGGCAGTTCATTGTATTGGACCCAGACGAAGAATCACCGCCCAGGAAACTTTCTGTCAAAAATGGTTCTTACTTGTATGTTGTTGTCATTCTGTTAAAAAATAATACGCATGTCAAATTCTTATTTTTTGCTAGTTGAATTGTCGATGGACCTATTATGTTTCCCAACAAGTCTTGATATAATTAGCCTGTCATATTTTTTTCAAGAAATACCTTTTTCACAATAGTCAGGGATGCATTACAAGTTATTGCCATATTAACAGCCACTTCACCGTATATTTCCATTAGTTTTTCTTCAGAAGCAGTTAGGCAGCCAGTTTTTTTGAATTTTGAACAATTCCTTGAAATTTATTGACTATCTCCCTCAAATATTTAAGATCAATGGAACAATCCGAGAACAGCGCATAAAAATTCTTTCTGTTCGTAATAATTACGACGAGTTTTAGCAAACATTTAAATTGTGAATCTGAAATGATAACACTGAAAACATTCTTAGTATCAGGTTTTATGTAACTTCTTTTTAAATACCTGTATATTTTTCTTACATTTCGTATTTTTGGTATTTTACTTTTAAACTAAGGTTTATCTGAATTTTATATATGTCCACCTGTTAAAACAACACGATCCATCATTTAGAGACATCTCCTCTTCAACTGTACAGGATGGTAATTAATAATTAATTTTTAGTTGTTTAGCTTTCAAGGAGGTTTCAGGATGTTAATCTTAAACTTTATCTCAATTTTAGAATATTGAAACTATGGAAAACTAATTTTTCTTAACCGTCTGTCAAATGATAACATACGGATCCATTGTTTGGTGGCCGAAAGGATCACAACGGAGGGCCAAAGCCAAACTCTCTGGACTGCAGAGATTAGCATGCATGACCGTAACGGGAGCAATTAGCACCACATCGTCAGCTACACTGGAAATTCTCCTCGATTTACCCCCTCTTCATATATATTTGGAGAGAGAGGCCAGGTGGGCAACCTACAGACTGCAACAAGCAACCATTAATATGCCGAAGACTAGTATCATGGAGCAGAACAGGTTGCTGAATGACATAGAGAATCACAGCATCCTGGGTATGCCCTCGGATACTATGCCTACCATGATCAACTACGAGCTGATATTCAACACCCTTTCTCCGGAAAGAGATGAGTGGGATCGGAATAAAGCCGACCTACTAAGGGCAGACAGTTGCTGGTTTACAGACGGCTCCAAAACTCCCGAGGGGACAGGAGCCGGAGTACATAGCTACATACCAAGGGTGAGGATATCTTCAAGCCTAGGTACTCATGCAACTGTTTTTCAGACTAAGGTTCATGCCATTGAACTGTATGTACGAAGGCTGGAATATATGCATCTTACACACAGACTGATAAAAATTTTCTCAGATAGCCAAGCAGCTATAAAAGTTCTTGGCTCCTACCGGTGTAACTCCAAAACGGGTCAGACGGCTCTAAATCATTTGAGCAAAAACAATAAAGTGACTCTGGTCTGGATACCCGGCCACTCTGATATGGAAGGTAACGAAATAGCCGACTCCTTGGACAGAGAAGGAGTGGGATCACGAATCATCGGACTAGAACCGATACTTGGCATATCTTTAAGTACTGCTAAGATGGCTATCTCAACCTGGGCTGAAAGGAAAACTCTCCAGTATTGGCAAGAGTTACCAGGATTAGTTCATTCGAAGGCGTTTATAAAATACCCTTTGAAATCAAGAGCTAAAAAACTTTTAGAGTTAAACAGGGTAAACCTGAAAACTCTAACAGGCCTATATACCGGGCACTGCCGACTAAACTACCAACTGCATAAACTCGGCCTAGCGGAAAACATCGAGTGCCGTCTATGATGAGAAGGCAGACCACATCCTATGTACCTGTCCAGTTGTGGAGAGAATCCGCTTCTCAATATTTGGCAAAGGGCAACTACTGGCAAAGGATCCGGACACATTCTCACCCAATAAAGTTATCAATTTCGTTAAGAAACTGAACTTATTGGATGAAATATAACTAGGTGTGAGCCACAATAGGCCTGCTGAAGACCGCAGTGGAGGGTCCACTTACAAGAAACCTAATACCTAACCGTCTGTCAAGTCAAGAAAAATTTCGCAATTTTTGTGAAAATGAGAAAGATGATCCATGAAATTACTACTGATTGGGGATTATGTCAATAAATCATTTCAAAGTGGAAAAAGAGCATGCACCGCTAGGTATGGCCAATTTGCTAATTAGATATGCTAGCAACTGTTCCTATTTGTCCCCTTATATTTCCTGAATATATTGAACATATTTTCTTTAACGGCTGGAAATACGGTCTTGAAGATTCATTTTAATGAAATATTTAGTAGAAAGAATAAATAAAATTAAGCGATAGATTTCCTCAATTTACACAATACAGTTTAAATACCAATGAAATGCATATAATTAAATTGTAGTAACTAATACACATAGATTGCCTGCTCATTCATTTTACCCCAGTCCACCCTATTTGTATTAAATACCAGTGTCCCTTCTATTCCAGTGGTATTTTTGGTGTGGCCAAACATAGGTATCAGATCTAGAGATGAGATTATAAGTACCTATATGGGTGTTACTTTGAATTTTTCGACTGAGTTATAGTGTGTAAGAAGCTAAAGATGGCTGTAGACAGGGCGATCGGATATTTGATAAGATTACAAAATTTCATGTGTTCAAATATGTATATAATTCAGGACGTTGTTTATTGTTTATATTTGGCTTTTATGGCAATTATACGTGTGTGTCAACTACGAACTTGACAATGATAGCTCATGAGCATATTTTTAAGGTTTCTAGGCAAAATTGTAAACTGGTATCAAAATCGTCCTCCCATAATTCAGACACTAATTGTAAGTGCAATTATAAATATAAAATATTCGTGAAAGCTTTTGCAATATTGTAATTAAAACATAACTTCTGATATTTCCATGCGAATTTTCTGGGCTGAGAGTAAATACATCAAGTTTTACATCTTCAGTGGTCGACAGGCGACCAATACGAGGTACATCTCTAACATGTCCTAAATTCTTAAATTTGCATTTAATTTTGGTAAGCGTTAATTACGAAATAGTCGGTTCATTATAGGATGAGTTGTACAAGTCAACAAGAGATAAGTAAAGTCACCTTTGAATTAGACTACAAGAAACGTTTGTATAAAAATCGTGTTGGAAAAATATCCACGTTTAAATTCCTCCCTTAAATTTCACATCGTTTTTAAAATAGTCTGCCATATCTGTGACTATTACCTTTACTTTCACATAACATTAATTTCACTGGAATAACAGATATAATTGAAATCCTTATTAAAAACACCTTCGAAATAAGGAGTAAAAATTAATCTTTGAATTAATGGTGAAGTTATCAGTGTGTTCCAAATTTAAAGTGGATTTTTCTTCACCTCACTTTTTTCCGAGATAAGTACACAAACTTTTATTTTTCTTCTGGTTGGCATCTTGGATTTTTCATTGATTAAATAATGCCTTTTATGTGTTTTTCGAAGATATATCACCGCTTCAAGAATAATTGCGTCTAGGTACCGTTAATTGATAAAAACCGTTCTTCGAAAAGTAGGCTTCTAAAATATTAGTATTTTTATTTAGATAAGGATATTTTTCATTTTCTAAATAATCACCATGACATCTGATATTGAATGAATATTTATTTAATATCAACTAGGATACATCAAGTAGGCTATATAAATTGTTGATATGACAAAAAGAAAATGCATCCAATTATTAATTATTATGACAGTTCGCCAAAACATTGTCCGTCGTTGTTGTGGAGTGTAGTTTCAAGTTATATTTCTTGCTTTTGTTGTCATTTACTGTTGTTTATTTATTTCGTTCTTGTTCATTGTTAAACATTATTTTTTGTTATATTTTTATTCATTAGTTTAGTTAATAGTATTAGTAATTTTAAATAAGAATATGACGTTAAAGTTTTCCAATGAAGAAAAAACAGATGCTTAAAATTTACTTTAAGGCCCATAGAAATACAACTGTTGAGTCCAAAAATTATAAAGAAAAGTCCAGTAAGCTTATAAATTAATTATTCTTTGAAAAATAATGATTTTAGGAAACCAGTTTATCGGACCATTTACGTTAAACGGAGGGCGAGTTTTCAACTCATGGTTGAACGAGGGGCAGCTCTGTAGGAGTGGGAGCAGAATTGTTTAAGGCAGCAAAGAGAGCCGTAGATGAACTCGGTCTCGCATTTGACATCAGGCGAGGAGGCCGGCAAGTTACTGATGTAGAGTCAGTCACCGAACTTCAGCCAAATCATCTGAAATCCCGAATTAGAGCTGCCGAACGAGAAAATCTGTTTCGGCAGCATGTCGATAAACCCCAGCATGGTGTCTTCTATAAGAACATAGAAACACTGGGTTTATCGATCAGGCTAACATTCGGTTTTTTAAGGTCAGCCGGGCTTAAGTCAGAGAACGAGAGAATCATTATGGCCTGCCAGGATGGTGTTATCAACACCTTGGTCTATCGTAACCGCGTGTGGTGTGTAGAGGTTCCTGATATCAACTGCAGGACCTGCTATCAGGCGCCGGAATCGCTCATGCACTTACTTTCTGCATGCCCCATATATGCGATTTCGGCCTACATCCACCAACATAACGCGGCGTTACAAGTGCTATACTACCATCTAAGGTACTTGTACTGGGTAGACCAGACACCAGTGCTGCCTTACGTCCCCGGAGATATTGAGTCCGTTGTCGAGAACGAGAAATGCCGGATTTACTAGAACTACTCGTTCCCGACGGTCAGGCTAATCCAAGCCAACAAGCCTGACATAGTCCTCCTCGACCATCAACTCAAGGTGATATATGTCATCGAGTTATCGGCACCTGCGCAGAAAACCATCACCTTGAAGGAGGAGGAGAAATGGACCAAATACCGCTATCTCCGGTACGGTCTCCAAGTGCTGTACCCAGGCTACTCGGTAAAAATGATCGTCCTAATAATCGGTGTACTCGGAGGGATAAAGCCTACGCTGCTCTTGGAACTGAAGATCATACCGGCCTGCCAAAAATCAGCTGAGTGGCTGGAAGACCAAATGCAGAAGGCGGTCATTCTGGATTCTCTCCGTCTGCTTAGGGCACACGAATCCGGTATCTATAGTCACTGACCCTGCGGGATGTGGGGAGGGGAGGACTGTCCTGCATCGGATAATCTGAAAAAAATAATAATAAACTGACTTTATTGGTAGAGAATTACAAAAGTTATAATAATTTTCTTACCTAAGGCAAAGTTTAGCCAGTTGCTACTATACTTAACCTATAGAGATAACAATTAGAATCAAACGAAACAACATAGCGAAATTTTAAATACGTATACAGAATGACTATTATAAAATTAATTATATAAATAGTATAAACAATATTGGGTATGTATACAATTATAAAAACAAAATAAGAGAAAGAAAAAATTAATAAATAAACTCATATCTACATGATAAAAAGGAAAATGAACAAAAAGAAGAGAAGAAAAACCAACAAACGGCACTGTGAGCGTAAGCTATATCTGTAGTAACAAAAATTAAGAAAGTGTAATGCCAGCTATACAAAATGCTATACAACGAGAAGGTATTCATGAAATATGGTTCTAGCAAGATGGTTGCCCTGCACACAACACAAGGACAGTGAAACATGTTTTAACATAAAATTTTGATAATCGGGTTATATCAGACAATGGACCTAACCTATATGGCCACCGATATCACCAGATATTATCCATTTGGACTTTTATCACTGTAGGCGAGCAAAAAACGAAGTTTATGAGTTTGATCATCTCAAAAACCACAAACAATTGGAGGAAATAGTATTAGATGCCTTAGCTTCGGTTAATCACAATACTCTATCAAGATCTTCGCAAAATCTGGTCTCTAAAATTCGCTCATTTCTCCACTTCCTCCATAAAAAGAGCTTAATTTCTTGTCTAATTGAATTCTTGATGATAAAACTGTATGAACAAGTGCCAACTCTGTTCATGGCCTACATGTTGAAAAATCTGTTTTTCTAATTGTTGCTACCACATCATAGAATTTTTTGAGGTTATGATATATTTGAAGAGCACATAAAAAGTACTATTTAATAAATGAAGAATCCAAGATGGCGCCAATAAGAAAAACAAAAAATAGTGTGCCTATCTCTGAAATAAGTGATGTTAGAAATATTTTGCGATAACTACTAGATGTATTTTCAATAAGTGTCCTAATAATGTTCAAGTTTCAAAAATCTGTATAAATAATGATTAAGAAGTTATGGAGCAAACAAAAAAGGCAAAGGTTCAGTTTTTGAAAAATTGTTTAAAAACTAAGGGTGCTATATAAAATTTTAACAGATTCGAAGTGATCATAGAAATCTGCAAAACTTTCCCGATTTAACCATTGTTCTATCTCCATTAATAAGCGAGATAGCAATACATCAATTTGGGACACTGTATATTTTAAGATAAATTCGATTTTAAAGAAAATATACGTTACTTATAAAAACGGTTCAATGGTTCATGATTAGTGGGATCCTACAAATATTATCAACAAATAGTGAAATACTTGACAAGAAATATATATTTTTTTGCTTTCCAATTTATAAAATTTCAATAATCATTTATTAAAGTTTTTAATTAAAAGCGGTTTAAAATTGATTAGATTTTTTTCACGCTCCTTTGGTTTGATAACAATTATTACTGAACTTAATGCCCTAAATTCAGATAAAACTTCCCCTTCTTTATGAAAGAGCGATTGTTCTGAAATTTATTATATTTCGTTATTTTTAATTGCTTAATATCCGTTTTGGTTAATATCTCTACCAAATTTCGTATGTACATATGTACTCGGGTGAATGAACTGATAAAATTATGAAAATTACGTTTTATGATATATGTACGTGTATTACATACGTAACAAACCGGCGAAATGAAAATATGTTTTAATGTGCCTACTATTCTACAATTTCTTTTACAAATTTAACTGACATTTCTACGTATTTAATGAGAATCGTGTTGAAAATTTTAATAAATTAGAAAGTTAACTTTAACTTCTTAAACGAAAGAAATGCTTGTAGTTTCATCGTGATTATTAAATTCGTTTTATAAGTTTTAGTTATTAGTTGAAGTGATAATTAGACATAGGAAAAACTTATGATATGCCATAGACGGAGTTAACCCTCTTATTATATTCCCTATTACACGCGAGATAATAGTAATAAAAAGAAACTGCAATTTGTAATTTCAAACAGTAAACTTACACATTAAGCTTTTTTGCGTTAAACTGGCACAGATGTAAGATCCTTCACTGTTGCAATGCCTAAAGCGAAAGATGAATACTTTTTTCTTCTGTAAACATGTCATACTTTACATTTGTAGTAAAAATAATGTAAGGAAATTACTTTAAACTTTTTCACGCACATTTATGGAACAACAATCTGATAATGTACTTGATACAAATATATCAATTTTAATAACAAGAAAAAGTAAAACACATAATTAATGTTTCATCTGAATGTCATATGAGTATTATTAGATGTATTAGGGTGGGGTTAGATACGTCCTTATAAATAGTAGTTGAGCAAGCGTTTCTCGATTGGTCAGGTTCGCAAGGAGATGTGACTCTCCCGTGCCGACGAATTCAGTTTCTCAATGTATTTAGTTGTCGTGTCGTACGCATAGGGAGTAAGTGTAAACACGATTCTTATTTACAATATAGAAGACATTTTCTGGTTTATGATGGGATGTAACATTATATGGAAGCAATTATATATATACGAAAATGCAATTACCTAGTTCCACTACACTAAAGAAAGACCCAAATAGCTGACCACGTTATTGGCAATATTCGCTCCGAACTCGACGGAAAATATATTTGGCTTAGCGTGGATAAGTAAACTAATGCTGCGATTTCGAAAACAGCCAACGTATTGGTGGGGGTCTTTTTAGGCACTGTCTGTCACAAGAGGCTATTTGCTGGCGTCAAAAGGTAAATACAGCCACTCTTGTGCATGACAGTTTAAACTATTGTGGGGGGACGGTTATAAACAAAATGAGGACCAATTTCTTTGATTTATTACGGACGCCGCAGCGTATGTGAAACTGGCTAGCCGCATGTTACGAGACACCTATAATTGTCAGAAATAGTTGGGAGTGTTATCTCAAAGCCCCTGATCATGTATGTTTTTTTTGTGAAATAGATCTACGCATACAACTACGTCCAGAACCAATTTTGACACGTTGGGGTGTCTGGATTGAGGCCGCGACTTACTTTACTTTGTTTTAACAATTTGGAGAACGTGAAACAGATCTTTCAACAGCTGCATTCTAGTCACGCAGTAGCAATCATCAGTGTTCACGAGATTACCATAGATCCAATGATTCACGAATATTTGTGAGAAATCCACAACTTCTTTTCTTGAATTTCCTGGCCATACGGCAGCTAGAACGTATTTTCAGATCGACAACTTTTCCCTCACAGAGGAAATTAATATAGTTTACAATTTGCAGCAATACATTTCATTGCTACCAAGGGAATCTGCTGAATAATTGACACAAAAATAGAATATGTGTTATAGGAAAATCCAGATTTTCGTACCCATTTCCGTATAGATAAACGTTTACGGAGAAAGAAGTCGATTTTGCTGTCCCCGAAATTCATGAATCATCCCTCTATAAATATTCACTCATTTGCTATGCGCCCATTACATCTGTAGACACTGAACAATCATTTTCTCTGTAGAAATGGATATTTTACAACAGAAGACGCTGTTTAACTCCAGTTCAATCAAATGCTATTAATATATCGTTACTATACTCTAGGCTTTAAAGCATCACCTAGAAAACCTAACCTGCACCTTTCTGCAGCTTCCAACCTTCTTCAAAAATATTTACAAGGTAAAATACTATTTCATTATAACTGATAAATGTTATGAAGGAAAATCTATATAGCCCTCCCCAGTGCGACCCTGTTATTTACATCGTGTTATAAGTTTTCGACGTGTCTACTTATAATTTTGAAAATTCAGCAGTTACTGATGCTCTCAAAGACAATGTTTTCTATGTAGGTAAGTTTCTCATATTTTTCATTTTTAATGCTAAACTTTTTAGTTTACTCTTTGTATACTACAAACTCTGACGTGGCTAGTGCATAACTTTCTTAACGATACTATTTTAGTACATAATCAAAATAATCACAATTTTATTGTATTTTCACAACAACCAAAACAAATTTCTAAACAAATAACACCTCTAAATAATATTTTATCATTTTAATCTTTATACGACCGTAAAAATTATCTCCAACTTAAAATACACGTTCCTGTTAACAATAAAGAATTTAAACTCAAGTCATTAACAATAATAATAGTAATAAAAATGTAACTATATTCTAAGCGTCAAACACGCTTCTATTGTTATTTTCTGTGGTGGCTTGGTAATCCTTAAAAAATTAAATCCTATTAGTGAATTGTGAGGTCTTAAGATGCGTGCATTTATTAAAACTTATCTGATGCCATGCCAACCACAAAAAATGAAGCAGATGTTGGTATCTTGATTAATAATCGTGATGTCAACAACATTTCCATTGGGAGGAAAGTATTCAAGAGGTTTTTAATTTTGAAATTAACTTTCTTGAATACTTCTTAAATAATTTGTTACAGATTAATAAATGACTATTTCCAGTAAAACAGATTATTTGTCTATTTATTTATCTATTTATTTATAGTTACAACCACCCAACAGACAAATCCAAATTACAAAACATAAGCGATACTATTTAACATAACAAAATAACTTAAATTTTAACATATTCCACAGAAAGAACATGATTTTTTTATAACCCTAATATTACAATTGAAAATATTAATATTTTCTTGAACCGACGTATAGTTTGACATATGGTATACACTATGTGTTCAAACTATAAAGGCGGATAATTTAACAAATTTGTTCTAGGAACTGACAAATAAAATAAACTAATTGAACGAGTTTGAAAAGTTGGAACATGGTGTGAGAAACAACTAGGTAATTCTGAACAGTCAATTTGGTTACTTAAAATTTTATATGTGGTTACTATTGAATAATATTTCCGTCGAGTATACAAGTCATTCATGTGAAATCTTTGTAATAACATATTGTTGAAAATGCCTTAAGGGGGGATAAACGCCATTCGACTTATACCATAGAAACTTTACAAATTTCCTTTGTATTTTCTCAATGTAAAATTTATGAATTTCATATCCTGGATTCCCGACTAGGAAAGCATATTCCAATTTAGATCTAACAAAAGCATTAAAAAGTAACTCCAGTGTAGCAGTTTCCACAAGCTGCTTGCTGTTTCTTATTATTAATTGGCTGCAGTTTTCTCGTAAAACTCATGCAATTACGCTTACTAATATTGAGAGATAATAAATTTCGTTCGCATGAAAGATTCAATTTATTTAAATCTTCCTGTAAACTAATAAATTCTTCAAAGTTGGAAATCGACGAATATAGTTTTCTATCATCTGCATATAATAGAGCATTACAACTAAGCCACAGATGATGTCACTTATGAATATAATGAACAAAAGAGACCCTAGAACGGATTCCTGCAGACCTCCGAAAGTTGTTGTTATTTCAACATACTTAAAACCGTGGTACAGCACATATAGGCTTCTGTTGTTTAAAGACGAATAAAAAAATGAGGAATCCATCACTAATTGCTACACCACATGGTTTATGCAGCAATCCATTGTCAAATGCCTTTGAAAAGTCCGAATAAATGACATCATCCTGCCCTCCCCGACCTAAACTATCAGCTAAAAACTGTGTGACACTTATTAAATGTGTGGTAGTAAATCTACCCTGTAGTTATTTAAGTAGTTACACAAGAAGAAAACTTAAAGAATCCGCCGTTATTTTGTTGAACGGTTATAAACGAATGTTCAATTTGTAGATTTTGGTACGTAATCCTTAGAGACGAGGTAAGTAGACACAATATCTTATAATATAGAAATGTCCCTTCCAGGGCCGTCTTTAACCTACTGGAGGCCCTGGGCACTTTAGGATAATGGGGCCTCTATGACTATATATTTGACATGTCCAATCACCACGGTGAATTTGTGACCAATAAAATAAATAAATAAATAAATATAACAGAGGACTATTTCATTAAAACAGGCATAAGGAGTAGATAAGCAAAATTCTAGATTTATTCAACTGTTATTTTTATTTCTTTACAATCACATTAAATGAATAGGTAATTATAATATAATCCGGAAAAGTAACTATTTTAGCATTCACTATACGCAGATTACTGCTTAAAAATCTATGTTGATTGAAGAACTACTCTTCTAGCTTTGAGATAAGCAAAGTCGTCAATCACGTCTTCAAAGTCTATGTCTTTGAGCATCACATTCTATGGACATTAGCGACAAACTGGTCAATCTTTCTTGAAGCATTGTACTTCATAATTTATTGTTTATTCTTTTCAATTTTGAGAAGGAGCGTTCCTCACTGCAGTTAGTTACCATCATGCTTAAAAAGATTCTCAATGCAATTTCTATATTTGGAAATGTCTCTTCAATTTTGTTATCTTTCAAAAGATGATATATATTCCTGAGATACTATTAGTTTCTTCATTTTCACTAGACTGGACAATTCTCAAGTATTCTATTAAATGCAGACACTCCATTTCCAGCTCTTTCGCGTTAACGTCTTCATAATGGATTTCAGCAAATTCTTCGCAGCAACTCTCCGGAATTCAGAATTTTCAAGCGAAAAATAAACCAAACCGATGGTTAATATCCTTGTACGAACTCAATCGCTGTTTTAGAAGCACGCTCAGGGTACCAATTATGGGAAGAAAGGTTTCTACTTTAAATTTCTCTCTCCTATTCAGTTGGACTGACAGCGCACAGCCATCAAAAAATGCCTGGCGTGAGCTTCTATCCTGAAGTTAGTGAGGTTAATAATACAATCATCAAGTGAAGTAAACAAATTAGTTGCAACGTCTATTATTATTGTTTCATTCTGAAGATAATTACTTGTTTTGTCTATTCTTTCCAATATGGAGCTCCAAATTTCGGTCAGTATATTAAATTCCAGGTTTCCCATTTTTCTGGACAGACTAAGGGCTTTGTGCCTAGTTTCTCGTGGCTGCTCTGTATCCTCTGCAATAGACATAAAAGCTTCTACAATTTGTTTATGACCTTCGTGCAAGGAGCTTACTGCATCAGCTCGCGCAGATCATCTGGTTTGTAAAAGATTTTTAAGAACTTTTTTGAACCTAAATGTTCTGTCAATATATTCCATTGGTGGGTAGAGCTCGAAAAAAGTTGTACAGTTTCTGAACCATTTGCCATTTGAAAATAATTTATTGCCTCTGATATGCACCCAGCGGCATGGACACCTACCAAGTTTAGAGAATGTCCCGCACATGGTACAAAGGTAAGAAATTCACATTTCTCTTTGATTTTTGCTTGTCGACCAGTATACTTCCCTGACATATTTGGAGCATTGTCGTAGATTTGTCCTCTGCAATCTTTTACGGGAATATCATAATTCTCTAAAAAATTCAAGATGGTTTCCGCTATATTCTCAGATTTATGCTCTTTGATAGGTATAAATTTCAGAAACCTTTCGACAGGAACACGGTCTTTTACGTATCGATTTATAAAAAAATAGCTGGTCAACATGAGACAGATCGGGCGTGCTGTCAACGCTAATGGAAAAATATTTTGCTAATTGAACATCATTTATAATTTTTTTAGGACCTGTTTTCCTATTACGTCAATAAACTCATTACAGATATTCGCTGATAAATAAGAAATGTTTCCTTTTCCAGGATTCCCAAAATTCACTTAATAATTCCACACATCCCAAATAATTTCCATTGTTGGGAGATCCATGCTTTATTGAAATACCTAGTTACTGATTCTTTGTTTCGATTTAGTGATATAAGAAATTAGATTCTTAATCTTCGTATATTTTATTGTATTTCATTTAGGGTCGGTCTTTTCACCTCTGCGTAAGTTACTGTTAGCTAAAGAGAAAAATAGAATTGGTTTTACTTCAATATTTTATTTTATGACTACATTCACAATCTAATCATCTAGTTAGCAATACCTTAACCAGATGTGAAATGGCCAGCCATTAATATAATTATTATTGCATTATTCCCCTGTCTTGTAATAGGATTCACCCGTTGGACAGTGTATGAATAAAATAATTTAAAAAAAAGTATTGATTTTTTTTATGGAACAGCATCTCACGAAGGAAAAGTTTATTCTCAGGACACCTTGAGTATGGCAAGATTCTAACCTTAACAGCCCGAGAACAGAACTCAGGTCATCCATCACTGACAATGAGTTTCATAACTTTTCTGTTCGCTGAAAAGATGATATAGTAAAATGTCGGTCGATACTTACGGAGCCTCATTCATGGTAACGGGGTAAGTTGCTACGCCCTGTCTAGTAGCACGAATATAAGAATTTGCTGAGAATCAATAACTAGCCCACTTGGGCTTAGAGAAATTCCCGCTTTGGCTCAAATAGCCATCGTTAACTATCATAATTCTATCGGTAATGGCATAGGTAGATGGTCAAAAATATAAATGTATATCCCAAAATATCTTAATAATGCTCCATATATTCGTACTCATTCCTATAAATTATATCATAAGAAGCACATCCGAGGAACACGTGATAAATTGGTTGGCGTCACAGCATGGTCTTCTTACAATATTGGTGCACGATACGTATAAAATGTTAAAGTCATGGTCACATAAATAATAAATGTTTTACTTTGATTTTGATTCCTTAACACTTCGGGTGGCCTGCGTACCACTCCAAGGGGTCTACCCTAGTATAATTATTGTAGTTATACTCTCAACACAGTGGTGTATCTTGTATGAATCAATTAGGAAACAGCTAATTTTTTTATGAGCAGTTTATAGTTAAAATATTGTGTTATTTTAAATGTGTTAATAATGAAATAGAGGGATTAGTTCCCCATACTCCAATTAGAGACGAAGTGAAATCTGAAACAGGATAGCTCTGGACACTGGGGCAAATAAAAAATGAGAGGTTTCTTTTTTTTTAATGTAATTTACTCTGGTGTCTAACAACTATTTTTATCCAAGTTCGCCATCAGGTTAAAATGGGATCTGTGCTAATTTTGTAGTCGGAAGAATTTCCCAAAACAGTCTTATGTGATGCGATACTCTTAGATAGATTCGTTTCGCCGCTTTCTACTTATTTCCCTTTTTTCTTGTTACTTACTGCTCTGATGTTTTTATTCAACCGTTGTTAATCACCTATAGTTTAACAATAATTGTCATTTCTATTCTTCCAAATTGTTTGAAATTAACCAGAGTTTGTCCAGTTTTAAAGACAGGGATTTTTCAGATATGGCAAATTATCGACCTAACGCCATCTTGCCAAAGATTTCGAGATGGTTCTGGATAACCACAGTTTTTACTTCCGTAAAATATATTTCACTCTAATGACACGGTTTTATGGAAAAACGATTCACTGCTTTAAATCTCAGTTCATTGCAATACATTTCAAATGCACGTAATTGCCAAGGACAGGTAGATGTGTGATTGATATTTCGGAGAATTCGATCGGATTGATCACTCAATTGTCATACCAAACTTCAATAATTTCGGATATAATAACACTTTTTCAATGTTATCTAAATATTTGGTTGCAATGTGTCGATTATAATTGTTACAAATGGTCCATATTACTGCCGCATATGGGGTCCCGCAAGAGTCTAACTCAGGGCCCTTGCTATTCTTGTTGTATATCACTGACTTAACACATTTAAAAATCAGCTTATTAAAATAGAAGAATTCCTAACTAGAAATTATAAACCTTATTAGGACTGCACTTTATACATATTTTTTAATAAGATCGAAACTCCCTCCTCCCCATCTAGTATGCCCAGGGGCGGATTCATGTACAATTGCACCCTAGGCACATTCATCTACAGTGCCCCATTAATAATTTTTTTTTCGGTCATTCATATGTACATACTAAGGCTGGGAATCGAATACGAATAATTCGAGTATTCGAATATTCGAGTATTCGAATATTCAAATATTCGAATACGAATTATTCTAATGAGAAATTATTCGAATATATTCGAATATTCGAATACTCGAATATAATCGAATACTCCAATATATTCGAGTATTCGAATATTCGATTATATTTGAGTAAATTTTAATATTAAAATATATTATTAAATTATGTACGAATAGGTATGCAGTATGCATCCAACCAAAGTAGGTAGATAGTAGGTATAGGTAGGTACCTATTCTAAAATCCAAATATATAAATAGACCACATTAGTGGCACGTTTTACTCCCAGTCAAACAATTCCATCTCTTTCTCGCCTCGACCTTATTCTTACTGTACTAAGGCAGGGGTTAAAATTAAATTTTAAATTTTAGAAAACCTGTAAATATTTAACTATTGACTTTTCATGTATTTGTTTTATCTTCACAATCTGCGTCTTTTTTAAAAACATTCTAATTTTAGAGCACTCTTATTTTTTCGAAAAGGAAAAATAGTTATGACACAGAAGTATAATAAACTATCTCTGTTTTCGTTTTATTTAAGCTTCAATAGTTAAATGTGAACAATAGCACCTCAATCCTAAAATAAAATACTAACTAAATAATTCTGACCCTTAAAGCACATGTACAGGAGACATACACTATTGTGGGTACTGAAAGCAAATCAAGTTGCCTGCTTAGTGGATTACGTCACGACTATTATTGTAGTATATCCAACCCAATACTCAAATAGAGTATTCACTATTCACTAGTATTCAGTGCTATACCTATTAATAATGAATATTCGAGGATCCGTATTATTCGGATACCTATTCGATTAATTCGGACTATTCGAGTATTCGAATGTTCGAATTATTCGAAAAGGTGTTCGAATAATTCGAATTATTCGAATGTCCGAATACTCGAATAATTCGAAAAATCCAAATATTCGAATATCCGAATAATTTGAATACCTATTCGAATAATTCGATTAATCCGAATATTCGAATATCCGAATAGTTCGAATATTCGAATATTTTTTCGAACTAATATTCGAATACTAAAATCTGGAAAATTCCCAGCCTTAGTATATACATTTAAACATATTTATTGCATGTTTATTTTTAATACGCTTTGTTACTCTTTAATTATATTATATTATTACAAACGCATTAACAACCATCATAGACAATCATTTAAATGAAACTAAAATTAATTAAAACACTTCTTTCTTTCTTTAGAATTTGTAAATTTGGTAAAGATATTTTCTATAAATATATCCCTTTCTCTGTATCTCTCTTTCGACATCGTAGTTAACTTGAAAAAGTTAAAAACTTACAAGCATTGTCATTGCTATAGAGAATAAATTAAAATCAAAACAGCGGTACTCTAATATTATTAGAGCGCGATAATTGTATTTGCTGAAAATATGAATTTTTCCGTATTTGTTCATTTATTTTATATTTCTGCATTTCAGTGGCGCGCCTTTAAGTTTAGTGACTCTAGACCTGGGCCTCACGAGCCTATACGTAAATCCACCAGTGGGTATCCCACGTATAACAATCAACTAATGGCCTTAACGTCAGTCTAATGGAGATTCCTAAAACTGGTTTTCTTTAAAATCGAAGGTCAATATCCTAAAAAAGGGCTAACCAAGAAACTTTAAACTGTAGTATTATTTGCAGTCAGTTATTTCATTAAATCATATTGCATAGCAAAATAAAATGCCACTTTATTCTGTCACGTATTCGAGATTTCTAACAGTTGACACGAGATCAAAATTCTTATCCCATCCACCTAACAAAACATTACCTATTATTCGAGCGAAAGTATCAGTAATTTCCGCCACACTACTCAAAACTTATTAATAAGTTAGGAAAGTGAAGAACCGCCATTAATCCGAAAAATTCTTATTTTACACGATTCACCGTCCACGGTAAATGAAGACCTAACTGCTGTGCTATAAATAATATCTAATGATTTTTATATTTAGCCATACTTCATCTGTGTGCGCCACTGCCATACCAAGAAATCAAATGGACCAACTGAAGAGTATCGGTAACAAAGTATCATCGTTTATAATTAATACGGCCCCTTTGTTTAATTGCATCTGTAGAATAATGGGTTGTAATGGTCGCGTATATATACCGAAAACATATTTTACTTGGTACTGGAACAAAGGAAACCAATTAAATATGGAAGTCTAGCGAAGGCACCCCGCTTAACCTGTTCAATTATTTACAACTGATTGTTTGTGTTAATGTGCGGAGGGAGTTACAACTGAAAAGCAAATTTACTGATTATTAATAATGCAGAAGTTATTGTACAATAGTTACAAAACCAAGTTCATAAAGGCATATAAAAAATTTAAATTAATTGGAACAAATGGTAGGGGTATCGAACGAAACGAAGTTAAATTATGGCTGACTTGTTTCCAATACAAAGCTGGGACGAAGGTATCTGTTTCCAGTGGCAGCTTTTATGAAAATCATGACAAAGAGAATTTTATTTCATTTTAAGTTATTAATACGTAAACTAATTTTATCGGAAAACATTTTTACACTAACCAAATTTGGGGATGACCTCATGCTGGTTTTCCTTACAACTCATGAACTGCTGAATATATTTAAAATCTGTAAAGTAAGGTTGGGAATTTTCCAGATTTTAGTATTCGAATATTCGTTCGAAAAAATATTCGAATATTCGAACTAATCGGATATTCGAATGTTCGGATTATTCGAATTAATCGAATAGGTATTCGGATTATTTAGATATTCGAATATTCGGATATTCGAATTATTCGAGTATTCGGATAATCGAATAATTCGAATTATTCGAATACCTATTCGAATATTTCGAATATTCGAATACTCGAATAATCCGAATTATTCGAATAGGTATCCGAATAATCCGGATCCTCGAATGTTCATTATTAATATGTATAGCATTGAATACTAGTGAATAGTGAATACTCTATTTGAGTATTTGGTTAGATAGACCACAATAATAGTCGTGACGTAATCCACTAAGCAGGCAATTTGATTTGCTTTCTATACCCACAATAGGGTATGTCTCCTGTACATGTGCTTTAAGGGTCAGAATTATTTAGTTAGTATTTTATTTTAGGATTGAGGCGCTATGTTTCTAAAAAAGACGCAGATTGTGAAGGTAAAACAAATACATGAAAAGTCAATAGTTAAATATTTACAGGTTTTCTAAAATTTAAAATTTAATTTTAATCCCTGCCTTAGTACAGTGAGAATAAGGTCGAGGCGAGAAAGATGGAATAGTTTGACTGGGAGTAAAACGTGCCACTAATATGGTTTATTTATATATTTGGATTTTAGAATAGGTACCTACCTATACCTACCATCTACCTACTTTGGTTGGATGCATACTGCATACCTATTCGTACATAATTTAATAATATATTTTAATATTCAAATTTACTCAAATATAATCGAATATTCGAATACTCGAATATATTCGAGTATTCGAATATTCGAGTATTCGAGTATTCGAGTATTCGAATAAACGAATATATTCGAGTTTTCGAATATTCGAATAATTTCCCATTAGAATAATTCGTATTTGAATACTCGAATTATACGTATTCGATTCCCAGCCTTACTGTAAATACATTTGATTGTATTGGTGATTGTAACACTTACACACGTACTTTAACTAGCGATCACAAGTAAGAGTAAAAGTATATTACTAATATTTGTATTATGAGATGTAATTGACGCATACTTAAAATATGTGAACTTTTTCAGAAACTCCACATTTATATCTTGTGTAGAAAAGTTTACTTCTTTGCCATTTAAAAGGCCATCTGTCACCCCACCCCACACACCAATGCCCCGTGATTCCTGGGAAATTCAAAAACAAAAAAGAAGGTTTTGAAAAAGTCTTTAAAAATCGAATAGAAGTTAAATACGTCCAGCATAAACTCATAAAACCAAAAGGTCATTATAACTCGTGAAGAGATGTAAAATCGAAAAAATAAATGAAAAAAACACTCCTGTCGAATTTGGCAGCCTGCTATCCTGTCTTAGTCCCTTTGGACGAAAAACAAAAAAATTTTGAAAACAATCTTTAAAAGATCGAATAGATGTTAAATATGTGAGGTATAAGCTAACAAAATCAAAAAATCCTTGTAAGTCGTGAAGGGATGTAGATTTGTAGATATCGAAAAAATAAATGTAAAAGCACCGCCGACTTTGGCAGCCTGTTATCCTGTGCAAAAGTTTCAGTTCTTTGGACGAAAAATAGAAAGATTTGAAAACAATTATTTAAAAGATCGAATAGGTCTTAAATATTTGAAGCATAAACTGACAAACCCAAAAAGTCCTTATAACTCGTGAAGGGGTGTAGATATCGAAAAAAATAAATGAAAAAACACCCCCACACCCATCGTCGAATATGGCAGCCTACTGTCCTGTGCAAATATATGTCACATTGGTGGAAAAACAAAAAAGTTTAAAAAAAAAAATTCCTTAAAAGTTCCGATGTCTGAAAAAAACGCATGGGCCTATATCTTTTAACAAAATGACTTTCGGGATTTAATTCCAGAATACTTTTATCATATTTTGAATTTGTCATACACCATCTTACACTTGTAGACATGACTGGAAGTGTCATAAACTTTCGTTTTGATATTTGTAATAAATTTTTACTTAACCAATTATTAAAAAACATTCTACAATGAAAATTTGAAAATTGGTAAATTCGATTTAAGAATCGCATCAAAGTGTCTATGACTGCAACAAAAGCAAAGCTGTTAGTTTGAATACATAATAATAGATAATAACTGACAGTTTGACCACTAAATTCATAACCTTAATTTTTTTTTTATTATTGATAATGAAAAGGCTGTGGGTTCTTGCGTTTTCTAGCTTGCCTCAGCATTGTTAGTATATTCCTGATATTTTTAATTGCGGATGTACTTCATGTAATTCTTTTCATGTCACTTCGATGAACGGCAGCTTTTGTTCGAGCAACTGAGTCACTCATTTTTTTATAATTTGAGTTTTTGAGCAATTTCAAATGAGATGTTTCGCCAACCACTGATTTCATTTTGATACAAAATCGATGGCAAATTGTATTTGAACGTTAATTTACATCAATAGACTTCGGTATGCAACCTGCATTAACATGAAGTCTTAACAAATCCATTAAATTGTTACTTTCTTATACTTAATATATGGAAGTATAGTAATCGTGATTTTTTTCGACCTCGAGATTTTGATTTATTTATACGTTTTGATCCCTGCTGAATCCATTCTGACTATTTTCCGAATGATCTCTGTCGGTGCGTGTGTGTGTGTATGTGTGTATCCGCGATAACTCAAAAAATACTAATGGGAGACTTCTCAAATTTGGCAGTTAAGATTGTCAACAACATTTTAGGTGACATATTAAATTTGGTAAATGTGGTACCACCAGAAGAAATGAGAGAAGGAAGAAAGGTACAATTTCGGGAAAAGAAATTAAAGATTTTTATTGCATTTCTGAACAATTCTCGACGAATTATAATGAAAAAACATAACTTTATCAAAAAAGTCTGTCTGCATGTCTGTAGTATCACGATAGCAGCCACAGTCATTGAGATAAAGCTTTCAAATTTGATACACATGTTCTAAAGGCCAAAAACAATGATAAATTCAGTGATGTGCAAATTTGGCCAGCTGAAAGGAGATCCACGGGACCCCAACATGTTTGTAATTGCCTACAAAAAAATATAGTCTTCATGAAAGATTATAAATCAGGTCTACTATAAAGCCAATGAAATATATTTACTAAATACTTAAATAAAGCTGATGTGAACTAAAAATTTTTACACATTTGACCTAATAAAATGTGGTTAGGATATATTTAGCAGTTTGACATTTAAAATAACTAATTCAGTTACAAAAATTACAATGTCAGTAAGAAGAAATTATTAACATATATGACATGAATTATTATTGACAGTATCGAATCAGGCTGATAATTAATTATTTAAAAATTTTAATGAAACATTTCAAGTTGCGCTATTAAAATTTATTTGAGGTAAGTGAAGAATTAAATAGAATGATTTTTTTAGATCAGGATGATATGTATATACTGGTATAAGAAAGTTATGTGCCGGCCACATCAGATATTTTCATATTCGAATATGATTCTTACATGCTGTGTCAATAAGGTCCAAAATAAACAAAGCTTAACTAGGTGCCCTTACAACTATCTTTTAATAGAACATTAATTTATTACTAATTTAGAACGAATTATGCAGTTTTTAGTATATAGAGTTTTGAATACTTTTCTTAACTTTTAGTATACAATGTGTCCCCGAATGAAGTTCACAATATGTACTTATAATTTTTTTTAATTTTCAATTTTTCGAAAAAAAGCTATTCTTTATAAAAAGTTTTACTTATTTTAGAAATTCAAAAGCCGCAATTAAATATTCGAAAAATTATACATGATGATCAAAAACTCAATGGTAAACTACCAATATTTTTCTTTTTACAGAAAAATGTTGCTCGTAATCGTAAAACGTAAAGACTTTTATAAACAATATATTTTTTCTTTAAAATGACAAATGGAGAAGTTTATCCTGTAGGCATTTCAGCATTAACTTAAAAATATTGGTCTTCCATGACATCCGATGTTTTCAACGAAATCTTAATTTAAGTCGCTTTTATGATTACGAACAACAATTCTTCTAGTCATTTTTCTTTAAAGAAAAAAATATTGGTAATAAAACTTTTTATAAAGTGAGTTTTATCGAAAAATTTAAAATGTACAAGTATTATGAACTCCATCCGGAGACACACTGTACCTATCAATTTATTAATGAAATTTATAATAACTACCAAACCTTGATTTGCTGCTAACTTCTGTCACAATACGTAAACTAATTTTATCGGAAAACATATGACAAAACAAACATAGAGCATATTTTATTTTGTCAAATTTTTGTAGTTTCATAAATAACACAGGTCCACAAAACAAATTTTTTGTCTTAGTGCCGGAAAACTAAGGACTAATTTGAGATATTTTAATGTGCTGAATCAAAAAATCATATCGCGGTTTTTTTCGTAGAAGCTCTAATTTTTGAAATACAATATAACAAATTTTGGTCTGATAAAATGCAAAATTAATAAAATAATGGTGTATTCAGAGACCAAAATAGTATTTTCTTACCTAAAATTAGGGTCTAAATAGCCCTTCTGGGTATTCGCTATGACCATAAAACCCAACCCTCAACCACGTGATGTCACCTACTAAATAATTCATGCTAGCCGATAGTCGCCGGTGTCTATGCCCACATTCTACAGTTCAGTTTGGTATTCAGTTTGGTACTGAGTTTTCGTAGGGAAATATGTTGTATAAAAACTATGGTTTCCACAAGCAGACGTAGCTGTGTGAATCATCCAGATGTTTTTTGTTACATATTATGTATTGAGTACATTTTGAAAGAAAGTAGAAAACTCGTTTCTGACTTTGCGAAAAGGGCTTATTTTGGCGTCCAGTTAGGGGACCAGGATAAATATTTGACTCCACATTTCGTATGTAAAACATGAGTTGAACATTTTTGACAGTGGCAAATGAAAAGAGGAAGTGTCTAATGTTTGGAATACCAATGGTTTGGCGGGCACCAAAAAACCATTTTGATGACTGCTATTTTGTCTCGTAAACATCAAAGGCATGAATCACAATAATCATGGATATATCCTGGATTCAGCGAGGAGACCTCTACCGCAGTCTGAAGAAATATCTGTTCCATAGTTTGGCAACCTACCTATGCTCTCAGATATTGATACATCAACGCCAATATCCATTTGGCATGATGACGGTCTCGGATGCTAGGGCCAGGCAGGACTATTGCCTTTTTTACCCTAGTCATCGCTGTAGACCTGGACCGGCCTCGTGCAGGGCGGGTTAACTTACTTTACGAACAGCCCCACTCACAAATGTGAGCGGTGCCGAAGATTTCGGTCAACCTCCCTGGGTCCTGGCTGATGAACCCTGCTGGCTAGGGCCTCTTCTGGCGCTCTTCTGTCTTCGTCTTCTTTCTTCGCCAGCTTGTCACCCCCGGGGGTAGTCATCTGTCTGTCAGGGACTGTGTGGATATTCTGTGACTTGGGATTGACTGCCAGTACACAAAGTGTCAATTGACACATTGTCATCTGGATCATCGGACAAGGTGAAGATGAACTGTGTAGCTCTAGGAGGTGAAGGCCTAAGTGCTTTCTTAGCACTTTCGTCCTTCACGGAACCAGGGGGACAACGGGCACTGGTCGGTTTACTGACCGGCGCCCGCAAGGTTTGTGGGAGGGTGGTTGGTCGTGTCATGTCTTTTCAGTGGGTTTGGTCCATCTGTAAGGAAAGGATTAGTTATACTTACCCGTTATCCAGTAACTGTACCTTCGGCCTCTTGTGCCTCGGTGCGTCGGCCGGATCATAGGAGGTGGCCTCCCTGATCAGCGGGTTCCTGTGCTCCTCAGCTAAGGTGTACAGTTTCTTCGCTCTATCCCGGATGATTTCGGTGACTGGTGTGTACTCCAGGTCCCTGAAGATATCAGCGTTTCTAACGTACCATGGCGCGCCCACCGCTGTCCTGATGGCCACGTTTTCCACGGCTTGGATCTTCTTCAGATAGGTCTTCGCTTGGTATCCCCATGCTACGGAGGCGTAGGTCAGCTGTGGTCTGATGAGTGCTTTGACTAGTAGAAGCTTGTTTCTCAGACTGAGCCTGCTCTGGTTCCCTACCATCGGGTAGATGAGAGCTCTCGTCCGCTTGGCCTTTACTACGATGGCTTCGGTGTTCTGTCTCCATGTCAGGCCTTTATCCATGATTACGCCAAGGTACTTGACGGAATCGTGCCATTGGATGTCCTCGCCGAACATGGAGACGTGTCCTGTGGGGGTTTCCTTGCGTCCTTTCCTGAAGAGAATCGTCTGGCTTTTCTCAGCGTTGACTGCGACTTTCCACTTAATACACCATTCTTCCAGAAGAGAGGCTGCCTCTTGGAGTCTTCTGGTGGCTGTTTCCGCTCTCCAGGATCTGGCCGTGACGGCCGTGTCGTCCGCGTAGAGTGCCATTGCGGTGCCTTCGGCCCTTGGGAGATCAGAGGTGAAGACAGCGAACAGATGGGGTGAGAGCACAGAGCCTTGGGGGACTCCGGCTTCCATCGGTCGATACGTGGACACACAGTCCCTGATCTTCACTCGCATCTGTCTCCCGTGCAGGTATGATCTAACTAGTTTGACGAGTGCAATGGGATAACCCATACTCATCATTTTAGCTAGTAGACCATCGTGCCAGACCCTGTCGAAAGCCTTCGCAACGTCCAGGAGTAGTGCCGCCGTGACCTGTCTTTGGTTGAAACCTTTGGTGACTTCTTCGGTGATCCTGAGCACTTGGAGTTCCGTACTATGTCCTGTCCTGTACGCGAACTGTTCATCCGGGATGATTTGGAGCTCTTCGGTTTCCTCTTCTATTCTTCTCAAGATGACGCGCTCGGCTACCTTGCTCACAGCTGAGAGTAGGCTGATGGGCCTGTAAGAGGAGGGAAAGAGTAGTTCCTTACCTGGCTTCGGGATGACTATGACGTCGGCCTTCTTCCACCTGTCCGGAAAGTATCTGAGCCTCAAGATCCCGTTGATGATATTCACCAGGGCTGCCACCCCTTTGCTGGGTAGCTTCTTGAGGGCGATGTTTCCGATCTTGTCACATCCAGGAGCTTTCCTCGGCTTTAAGCTCCTTAGAATCTCCTTGACCTCCTCTGGAGTGGTCGGACGGATGTGATCATCGTCTGGCAGGCGGAGCATCCGACGCACTCTGCGTTCCACGTCATCAACCCAGTCCTCGTCCTCATCATCGAGTTGGTTTTCCCTACACTGCAGTTCCAAGCTGTCCGCGAATGCTTCGGCTTTTTCCTGGCAAGTGTAGACAATCCCATTCTCTCCGTGGATTGGAGACATTGGTTTCGGCCTGTTCCGCAGAGCACGCTGGGTGTTCCAGATGCTCCTGTCCTGTGGGTCCAGTGATTCCAGGTGACGCTGCCATCCTTCTTGACGGTGTTCCTGGAGGGCAGCTTTAACTCTCCTGTTCAGCGTGTTATACGCGTGCCTGTCCTCAGGGAGTCTAGTCCTTTGGGCCCTTTTCTTCGTCCTTCGTCTGTCCCTAATCAGCTGCCTGAGGTCCTCCGTGAGGTTTGCCATCGGCGTTGGTGCCCTTCTGGTCTCTGTCTCTGTAGTGCTTTCCTCCATCGCTTCCTGGATCTGGTTTTCCAGGGAGGTGATGGCCCTCTCCACATCTTCCTCGGATTCAATCCTGGGAATATGTGCAATGTTCCTTTGCAGTGCTGCACGGAACAATTCCCAGTCTGTCCTCCTTTTGACGAAGGTCCCAGTGTCCACATCATCCTTCTCTCCTAGGTCCAAGAAGATCGGATTATGCTCGGTGGAACCTTCCGTCCTGGTAGAGATTTCCGCATTGAGGGTCATCTCCTTCATTATAGCGATGTCCAGCACATCCGGTCGGTGGATCCCATTGTCGTGCGTCGGCTCGTCCGGTCCTAGTGCCTGCATGTTGCCAGCGTGTCGTCCCAGGAATCTCAGCAGATCTCGTCCTAGAGTGTTGGTGACTCTGCTGTTCCATTCCTGTGACTTGGCGTTCAGGTCCCCTATGGCAAGCACCTGAGTCTGGTCCTGGAATATTGCATCCAGGTCCGTGTCCAGGATCCGGCATCGGGGCGGTTGATAACAGGATACCACTTGAATTTCGCCATTTCCTGCCGTTGACACTACTACGGCGGTGGCTTCCAGGTTTTCCATGTCCGGCAGCACGATTGGATGATGGTCGATCGACTTCTTTACCAGCAGGGCTACTCCTCTCATCGGCCTTGGTCCAGCGTAGTCCTTCCTGTAGACATGGTAGCCAGGGAAGTTGGCTGGCTTCAGCGGCGTCATCTTCGTTTCCTGTAGTGCCAACACGTCTATGTCGTACCGGGCTAGGAGTTCCTCCACTTCAAGTTTTCTTCCTTGTAGCCCGTTAACGTTCCATGAGGCGATCTGCAGGAAGTTCGGCTTCACCTGAAAAGACATTACAGATTAGTAAAGCCTGGCATCTGTGCAAAAAATGCGCTCATTGCTGAGCACATTTGCTGCATCTGTTTGAGCACCGCGGTGAGGTTTTGGGCCTCCACGGGTGCTCGTTGTTGCCTGGCAGGGCCGGCGCTCGGCCCTGCGTTACCTTGAGCTACCCTTGCGTAGCTCAGCCCGCTGGTGGCGGGTCTTTTGGCCTCCCTCGGTGGCTGTTGGGTCCTTGGAGCCTGCTTCTGGGGGCCCGCGGGCTTCTTGGGATATTTGGGACATCCTTTATAGCTGGCCGGGTGCGCTCCCTGGCAGTTTGCGCACCTCGCTGGGACGTCCTGCTTCTTTTTGCAGTCCGCTGTCCGATGGGCCTCGCCGCACTTCACGCACTTGGCCTGTGCGGTGCACCTACCCTGTGCGTGGCCGAAACGCTGGCATCGGTGGCACTGGGTGACGCTCTGTTGCGCCCTTTGTCTCTCTGTGCGGACTACTAGGTAGCAGCACCTCGTTACCTCCAGGATCTTCTCCTGGTCCAGTGGCACTTGGACCAGTACCAGTGGAATCTCCATCTTGGTCCTCCTCGACGTCATCCACTGGACAGAGATCGGCGAGAAGCCCTTGTCTTCCAGGTCTTTCTTGATCTCTTCGCAGCTTACGCCACTAGGGATGCCGCGTATCACTACCCTCAGGAGCCTCTCTTCAGGGAGCGCGTAGGTGTGGTACTCCCTTTTCTCCTGTGTGAAGATTTTTGTCATCTTCCTATAATCTTCACTCGTTGATGGGTCGATGGAGATGCCTTCACCAACGACGCGGGCCTTCTTGAAGTTGACGTTTGCCTCGCGCAAACGTCTGCTTACCACCGTCCACGTTTCCTTTTTCCTAAGGACGACTGGCGGTATCTTGGGCGTCTTGGCTGATTCCATTGGGGCCGGTCCTGGATTCCGGTCCTCCTGCCGGCTCGTACTCTCTTCTGGGGCCTCGGTGCCTTCAGGAGTCCGGGCCTCCTGGGTCCTGGCCTGTTTGGGCTCCTCTTCTTCACTGTCGGAGTTTGCCTTCCTCCTTTTCTTATTAGCGGACTTCGTGGGTCCGACTTGGGCCCCCTGGATGGCTTTCAGGAGCTCCTCGTGCTGCCTGTCCATCCTTGATTGCATTTGAGCCATCCTTAGGCTCATTTCTTCTATTTGGGCCCTCAGTGCCTTGTTTTCGGCCCTTAGGCGCAGCTTTTCTTGGTCCACAATCTCCAAATCCATGTTGCATGGGGTGGAAGCCCTGGAACTACCACTCTGCGAGTCCTCGTCCACTTCTCTATGGTTTCCCATACCCTCCTCCTGGGTATGCGTAGCCTTATCTGAAAAAGAAAGCTGAAAAATAGAAGTTATGGTTAGCACACACAGAATATAACAAAAATATGTGTCTCCAGGAGGGAGACTTTTTTATCTTTTTATATTAGCGTCTTGAAAAAGACGACTAATATTTCTCCTCTTCTGAATTCTTTTCGCAAAAAGTATATTAGAGCCTTGAAAAAGGCAACTAATATTTCAAGCTCGACCGCCAACCGTTGCTTAACTTTCGTTAGCTCCGACTGCGCCGACCGTTGCTTAACTTCGGATATCACTTCGGGTAGATCACAGTGGCACTATAATTCCGTATACACGTCTGCACTCGTTCACTGCTTGCACTCGAATGATACATCAACGTCTGAGACAGATCTGGAGAAATCGACAGTGATTTTGAGGAGCTTAAGTAAATCGCCTACGTTTTACTCAACAAGAGTTGTATGATCTCATTAGAGCCTTCCGAATTACTTGTCTGTAAAACCCTACTAGCTACTGTCTATTCTCTTGAGTTCGAGTCGCAGCTGGGGCGTCTGGCAAATATCGCAAAGAATGATTGTTGTGTGTATATCTGTCCTGGTTCAGTGGTGAAATAGCAAATGTGCTAAACTCCGCCAGGATGTTAATATAAACAAGTCGTTAAAAAAAAACATTACACAAGTATAATCAAAGTTTCTTTTTTTTTCCCAATTCGACTACACTCTGCACTCGACTGCAGCCGTTTTAGCAAGTTTAATATTTGCTGTAAACCCCTTCACATAAATCACAAATTATTTGTACACAATCATCATTTTGTGACATAAAATATACAATATACCAAGTCTGTATCTAGATAGAATGTGTATCAATTACGTATGTTAAATAAACGATGTAAACGAACGTTATATATTATTCTAAATATTGTGTAAAATGGTAAAAAACAATAAGGCAAATTTTTACTTAAAAAAATAGCGTTATTATAGACGAGATAAAACCCGACGTCAAATTTATTTAGTCTACCCGGCATCGATAAATGAATCGTTTTTAAACAGCATGAAAGATGATTCACAGAAAGTCCATAAACAGAGGTCTATGATGTTTAAAATCCCCTTAAAAAATTGTTCTAATAACCGAGACCAGAACACAATGTCGGCTTGTTTAGATTTTCAAATTTAATTAATATAACAGAGGTACTATTATAGTTGTGACTTGGGCCTTTTATGGTGAATAACGCACTTAGTACTTAACGGTTATCTTGAATACTTGACATTAAAACTCTAATGGCAATCATCGTAATTGAGCAGAACAGCTTTTAACTAGAGTTTAGTACAGTTTAACTTTAAACAAATGAAATGTTTCACTAGATTCCAGTAACCCCATATGAGTGTAATTACGTTTTAATTACCACTGAAAATCAAATTTTCTAACATAGAAGTTTATATGGTTTGTCGCTTCATTTACTTTTTAAAACGAAGATGTCGAAATCTTTTATTTCCGACAAACATCTAATTTAATTCAAAATTTTGTAATTAACAAGTGATAACGATTTATCATAATCTGTCCCTGTACAACGAAGAACTCGGAAATAAATATATTTTCTCTTCAAAATTAAGGCATAATATCACACCAAGATGACTTCTGCTAAAGCATTGTTTTTTTTTTTGCAGTAAAATGGAATCAAAAATAAACAAAAATGACAGAAAATAACATTTAATTCCAGTATGAGTATGAGCACATCTGGAAAAAAATATTAACAAATGAACAAAATCTGATTAAATTAATTTTAAGAACAGAGCCATCTTTTTCAAATTTAATAAGGCATGTGATCTCATCTTTCGTTAATTATCGTTCAACCTTAGCATACTTTTTATGAGGCTATTCTGTGTTTCTTGTGAAATTTGTACCAAAGAGGAGGTAAAAATAACTCCCTGACCTACTGCAGCGTCTTGGGCCTTGGTTGATGATTATCCAGAATTTGCTGTAACATATCACATACATGCATTGAGTTTAGGCTAGGAGACAGTACTGATAGTGGCTAATGCGATATACCATGATTTTCTAACGATTCTATTACACGAAGTGACCGGTGTAGCCTCATATTGCCAATCAAAAACTGAAAATTGTTTATAATGATAGTCCAAGGTCTGTGGTATTTGAACACTTCGAAATAATGATCAAACATCAAAGGAGATCAAAATTTCACCTTCTTGCAACAGGATATTGTTAATTAGTGAAATGATTGGAATTAATCACAAAGAAACTAGATGGTGCAATAGGTAAACTTTCGAACCCCTCTATTAACCATTTTGATAGGTGGAAAGTCTAATGATTCCAACTTGGTTGACGAAACGCGCGTCGAGTGCAGTATATGGTGTTTCGGTGTTTCGTGGAAAACTACGTCAATGTTGTCTTCCCATTAAAGGTTCCAACCCACTTCAGGACTACATATTTAAGTAAGAAAATCACGTATTTTGGTAACTTTTTTCGATCTTAGTAGGTTTGTTCCAGTAGCTGGCAGAAACAGTTTCAAACTGTCCTCGACTTGCCTAAAACGAAATTGGCGTTCCAGCAGACAATAATTGGGAATTCTGACTACTAGTTCAGTATTCCGGCAAGTTCACTGATTAGTTTCCAACCGATTTTAGGCGGTTTGAAGAATTCTCGGGTTTTCCATGAATTTTGGACTGGTAATGCGCAGTTCAAATATAAAAATTTTTTAAAACTACTTATTTGATTATAACAACATTTTGTGGTAGCATTCCTAGTTTGCATAAAGATAGAAATAATTCGCTATCTTCTAAAACTATTATTTTGGTAAATTTAAACACAAATGATTCAAAATAATTTTAGAAACAGAGCTATAGGTTATGTTATTTATAAAGAGAAGCAAAAATTTCGTTCCAGCAATATAAATTGCCAACTAATTCCCTACTAGTTAATATTTAGACATGCGCATCAAAAAGTTAATCAAATCATTTGTGATATTCTGCTGGAACAAACTTAGTGTTATTTTTCGTACAATACTTAAATACAGCTTTAGTCAAAAGTGCTATTTTGACTTTGAGTTTATTTTTTTTAATTCAATGGAGATTTTGAGAATGTTAAAAATGTACTGTTCGGACTGAGAGCAGAAATAACTTTAACTTTTTTTATTTTAAATAGAATACCCTGTATATTTCTACCGTATTGAGAATTCCTATTTAAATCCATGAAAACTTCAGGGGGGTTCTGTTCAAAATAAAAAAGTTAAAAAAAAAATACCACCACAACAATGCAACGGCGAAGACGACTTGTTTGCATACTTTAGAGTTTAGAGTAACTGTGAAGAAAATATACTCGGGAGTGATCTACCAACATGTTCAACTAAAAATAATAATGACTGGCTATTGCAATTTAGTGCCTAATATTCAGTTTATTGTAAACTTCCAAGATAAAAGGAAAAAAAAATTCAGTTTTAATACTTTATTTTTGAAGATTTATTAGTATTTCTGTTTTGAGTTTTTGGACTATTACATTGATATATTACATTTCTTACTTAGCGATGAAATATAAAAAAGCTAATAAAATATCTTAACACTATACCTTATGATGAGAGAAAAATTGTTAATTACGAGTTCTTAATTAATGAGGTGGTGATTAAACGAAACAAATATTCATGTAATAAAGTTACTCTTCTCAGATTTCATAAATACGATTCCTAACAAGTCCGTGCGTTATTTTTAATGATTTAAAATTTTAGTAATAAGATACTTTCTTAAGATTTCTATCTAGTTTGTTTAAGACAGTGGGTGACAACAAGCATAATAATTTTATGGCCAACAAGTTGACAAAATATTGCCCTATTAAAAAAAAATTTTATTAGTAATTAAGTGCTGTATTTTGCTTTATGAAATATAATAACTAAATACTTATTTTTTATTCAAACGAAAATTCTGTTTTTCCATAAATGAATATATAACAAAAAAATAAATATAACGTTGTAACAGTTTTCACAAATTCCAAACTACTGGATATTTTACTATACTTTTAATTAATTGCAGTCTCTATAGTATAAGCGGCACATTGTAAAATTCGACCAAATCTGAAGGTTAAATCAGAAAGAAAAAAAATTGACATGTGATTTGTATACATCCATTGTATTAAAGCACTTTGGTTTCTGTCCATGTAAATTGAAAATGGAGGCCCTCTTGTTCAAAGAAACACACTTTTTACACGCTTTTATTAGCCTCACCTGTATGTTTGTGAGTTTGTTTGTTTGTAACCGACTCTTTGGACTCGATTTTGACCCACTTTAAACAGACAGATTTAATTGAAACTTTATACACTTACGAAGAACCGGTAACAATACAATAATTTGATAAGTTTATATCATTATCCTGATCAGGATCGTTAGAAGTAAATAATTTCCTCACGTATCCTCTGCGTGAGAGCAAGTGGCTTATTACTGTTAGTACATTCCGTCATTCTCAGTTCGTTCGTTGGCCGAGCGGGCTAAGGCGCAAGTCTTAGTCGACGCGAAACGACGGACTCCTCGGGCGTGAGTTCAAATCCCGTCTATGGCTGAAAAAAAATATATATTTTTTTTTCAGAAGTATCTGTTGGATCGTAATATGTTATAATATCAGCATCAATAAGCAATATAAATATAGTTTAAAAAAACTAAAAAACACGCTTTCATAGCACATCAAACTAAAAAGTGAAAAATAAATATAGTTTAAAAAAACTAAAAAACACGCTTTTAAAGCACATCAAACTAAAAAGTGAAAAATAATTATTAATATAAGCTGAAAACAATAATGAACGAAAAATACTAGTATTATTGTGAAAAAAAGCGTGGGGCGCTTTGTGCCATATTTTTTCGTATATCGAGCAACCCACGCTTTTTTCACAATAATACTAGCATTTTTCGTTCATTATTGTTTTCAGTTTATATTAATAATTATTTTTCACTTTTTAGTTGGATGTGTTTTAAAAGCGTGTTTTTTTAGTTTTTTTAAACTATATTTATTTAACCTGAAAATTGCCGGGCACTATGCAATCTTTTTTATGAAGTCGAGGAATAGAATGCCGTTGTCTATAGTGTTGTAAGTCGGCTTATTAAACTCCCATGATAGCCACTGCGGATTTTGGACCCTATAATTGGCTGAATTTTAGGTATTGATAAAACTTCATGTGTAATTTGATTTTCATAAATTTATGCTTTCGTGACGCTAGAAGAGAAATAAACACTCCCACCACTTAGACTGGCCTGACACGCGTAGTGTTACGTCTTCACCGCATGCATTTGAGTGAGACAGCAAGGAGTAACATGTGCAATGTTTGTTAGACTTATGCTTTGGGTTTTGTGAATAATATTGTATTAAAGTGTAAACGTTGATGCTGAACGTAAATTTGGTTTTTATCAGTTCCTAACGTAGAAATAATATTTCAAGGGGCGTTGTTAACCAATTTATATAAATCCACTTTTTTTAGAATTTTCGTGCAGTATGAAAAGTTCAAAAGCTACACCAACAGTTAAAGCAGAGCCAGTAGTTTTTAACCAGTCTGTGCCTGCTCCAGAATGTATTGTTTAGAGCAAATGGTGTCTCTGACAAAAATATGGAGGCAATTTGGTGTGTCCTGCAAATAACCCCAACATAGCTATGATAAATAAAGGTTATAAATCATTAGCTACCTACCTAAACAAACATACGGCCTATAGGTATGTTTTAGCTAGTAATCATTCGATCTTAGATCCAGATGATGGAAGAGGAATACAAATAACCCTTCAAGAAAATAAAGCAAAATGGCACAAAAACTGCGCTTTACGTTATAGGGAGAACCAAACACCTCTCAGAAAAACCTCCTGAACTTTTCTCTCGACTGTTTATAATCAGCTTAGCTCGTTCTCTGGATCTTGATGCTTTCTTTGAACATGAATACCAACTTTTTCCACCATTTTTGTCAGTTGAAGGAGAAATGCGCCCAAAAAAGAAGGTACCTCTAGTAGCAGTTCTAGAAAATCTTTGTGATTCTTGCAAAAAGCCAGATATCGCCGATGTAGTGATATTTCATGGGGGTATGCTGGTACATTGTTTAAAACCACATCCAAGTATGATAACATTTTAAGAATATCCTGGCCTAATCAAGAACTATGTCAATATCGTTGCTAACGACCTACGTTCAACACTTGACATATCCCACGGATACATATAGCGTGGGATATGTACAAAGAAAGCAGCATTGAAGCGGCTACTAGATCTTCAAGAGGAGTTGGAGTACGTCGCCAAGATTTACCAACAAAAGAAATCAATACTATGCTTACGGACTTCTGCTTCCCAATTTTTAATACCTAAGCTAGAATGTTCAGGCAAATATTAATTATTTTTCTACGCGTGTCCTCCCTAAGGAATGGAACAATTATCTGAAACAGAACCTAAACAAAATAGAGTTCTTTCACTAATTTGCCTCAGAACTTTTAAATGGCGATGGAGATTTAAAAATAGTCACAAATATTGGTACTGTAGTTCGTGCATCTACTCAATATTTGTCTTCTCTTAATAATGTTTCCTATGATTTTATGGAAGAGGCAGATGGGCGAATAGTACTGCACGTCAAGGACGCAGTTAAGCATAGCGCTCAAAATGTTTTCGGTCGAAGTGCAGATACAGATATTGTTTTACTGTGGGTTTCAATTTTTACAGCCTGCGTGCTTTGGGTTGAAGCATTTTTGTGGATTCTTTATGGCATTGAAAAAAAATAAAATATACGTAGCAGCTCATGATATTGCAATGGTCTTAAGGGAAAATAAATCTCCAAGGTTTTTTGTTGCAACAACAAATTTAAGTCTATTAACGATGACGAGGAAACTGTGTGATTTATTTTTTTTATTTGATCAATAAGTCATTTTCCTAACCTTAAAATTGAATTTTTTTTGTTATTTCTTTAGAATTTCATTTTTTTGACATCACCATTAGGATCAGCGTCCTCAAATTATACTTAAACGATACCCCTCATGATACACTGCAAGATTTTTTAAAAAAGTAGGAAAAAGTAGAACATTCAAAATGGCCACCAAAAAAAATATTTTTATTGTATTTGCTAACTTTAAATCCTTTACCTACGATTCAAAAATAGTCTTAGAGATATACTATTTTGTTTTCCTTTTTAGATTTTATGCGATTTTTAGAAAATGGCCGCCATTTTGGTCTACAGGATCAAAGGTCGAAGTACTACTTTACGGTTATGAAATTCATTTACCTCCGCTTAAAACTTTATTACCAGCGTATTACCAATCGAATCACTTTAATGTGTACTATATGTAAAAAAAATTGATTGCCACAGCAACGAAACTATGGCAGAAAAAATGCCAATCACCAAAACACGTTAAGAAAATTTTATCTGAAACATTTTTATAATAAATAAATAATCAAATAGATCTCAGTTGCGTTAAAACAGACAATCTAATAACATGTAAAACAAATACCTAATAATTAATAGTGTAAGTAAATTGTAATGTAAAATAACCATAACTATGTTTTTAAAATATTGTATTAATTGTAGTTCTCTGATGATGGTGTAATAAACCGAAACGTTAGAAAAAAATAATAAAATTAGTTATACCTGACCGAAATCCCCACCAAAAAAAAACTATCAGATATTACTCAAAAAGATAAAGGCATTTCACATATACTTGACCCTGCTATACATTTCTATTAATTCGGTTTTAATTTATTTGCTTACCAACATTAATTTGTGTAAAATTTATCCACATTGTATTAAAAATCTTAGCACCACTAAACCACATATGTATGCTTAAGCTCAATTTTAAACAGGTGTCTTTGTTAACACGCCGGTATAGTACTACCTCGAGTACTACTTGGAGATCCATCGATATCGTTATCTATGTAATTATATTTTATGGCCACTTAAAGTCAAGATAGAAATCTTATCCAAAAAATCTACATCAATGTACTTCTGCATGCCATCTTACCGATCTTGACTAAAAGGTTATTAATCGGACACGAGTACCAAAACCATCTTGAAAAGGCGCACAAAAGGTCTGTTAATGCGGTCAGAAAAGCAGATGTTTGTGGAGACTTAAAATTCAATTCATATCAAAATCAAATTGAATGAGTTTAGGTCCGGATATTGATGACTATTTTAAGGGCGTTACCAAGAGTTTCAGCAAATTTTGTGACAGTTTCTTTGAAGCACAGTTTGATTTATTTCAGGGGATGTAAACCGTTGCGTAATATTTTATGTCCATATATAGTAGATCTGAAAATAATATAAAATAAGAAACAGAGGGAGGCATAGCCGATTTAATAAAATAGCAAAATACCAATTGCTCCTCTGTCGAGTTACAGCGCCATCAAAGTGGCAAGTCATAAAAATATAAATATTTAAAACTGATTTAAAAATTTTACAAACTACTCTAAGGTTTTCTTTGATTTTTTAAACTACATATTTAACGTATTTGAAATGCATCTTTTTAATATTTTATTATACAGCGTATTACAAAAGTATAAGGTAAACTTCTTGAAAGAAATTCAGTGATAGTTTTCACTTTTACATTGTAAACTATGTATCATGAAGCATCAAGCTTGTCTGTGGATTCAAAAAAAAAACAATAGCATGTCACTTATAAACAGAGTCGTTTATTTGCACCTTCTGCACAGTTTATCTGTAATGACAAGTACAGAAAATACTCTAAGAGAACGGCTTCCTCTATCTCGATTCTCTATGATACTAAAGGAGTACGTAGCTACCTGATCTCAAAATTATTCGTCGAAATTAAAAGAAGTGCACTTAAAGCCGGTTATTCACCTAGATTTATGGCAAAATCTTATCAGTGGGCTAAAGCACAAAAAAAAAAAATTCTAAAGGGACACCATCGAGCAATGTTTACAGTATTCCTTCAAAAGATACAACCGATGTGAACCAGGACGACCTTGAAAAGTATACGAATCTAGACTTTCATAGTTTTGACGAATATAAGACTTATGTTTAGTGTATGGACAGTAACAATTCCAGACGACCAAGATGATTGGATTAATGGTAAATGTGATTGTCCGACTTATTTTAAAATGCTGATTTGTAAACACATTGTGGGATTGACCATACAGCTAAAACTTACCACACCACCTCCTGAAGCAAAAGCAATTCCAATTGGAAGACCACAGCGAAATCTAAAAGAGCTGTTTTAGTTCAATAGGTAAGTCACAAGTCAATATTTCCCTGATGTATATGCCATATGCATTTTTTATTTCAGATAACCTCACCATCCTCAGATGTACTTTGTGCTTAAAGTGTTTGTTCTTGCAAATCAGATTTAAGTTTTGTTTTGTTAGTAGATACCTACTAAATTAACAATTTTAAGTTCTTTGTTGCGAGCATTCTGTTTTCAGAATAGATTGTTACCAGAAAATGTCTTTTTGTTTTTTGAATTGCCAGAGTTTATTTTATTTATTTATTTATTTATGTATTTTGTATTACATATTATATTCAATTAATGTTTATTTTGTGTTCAGTTTATTTTTTATTTTCAATGAAAATGTAAGCAGCTACTCTTTGTGGGCTTTGAACTTTTTAGGGATAAAATCATCAATTTTATTGAAGGGTAAGTATTTTTTTCACCATCAATTTTCTATTGAACATTCATTATACGTTTATCGAGCATTTATTATAATTTACCGAATATTATTTAATTTAGGAAGCATTTAAATCTGGTACTAAGCATTCCTTAAATTAATCAAGCTTTTATTATTTTTTAACGAATATTTATTAATTTAGGAAACATTTGGATTTGGTACTGAGCATTCGTTATATTTATGGAGCCTATATTATTTTTATCGAATATTTAATAATTTAGGAAGCATGTGAATTTGGTACGGAGCAATCATTTTAATTATCAAGTGTCTATTATTTTTATCGAATATTTATTATTTTAACAAGCATATAAATTTTATATCGAGCATTCATTACATTTATCGAGCGTTTATTATTTTTATCGAATATTTAGTTTCTTGTCATGCATTTGGATAAATTAACTGGAAAATGTCATATGCATTGGGAATAAAATATGGAGCATATAATTTGTTCCCTATATATATATTACTATCGTCATTACAATTTTTTATTTTATAGACCACTGTCACATTTGGATTTTAATATTTTATTCAACTCAAATTAAAGTAACATTTGTCTGTCGGGAATCACTGTCCTTTTGCTGACATTTCTATGAATTCCAGTAGACATCATTTATTTTAGGATTATTCCAGAGTTACCTTTTGTAGTTGGCACTTAAACCCATTTCAAAGTTGTTGAATAATTATTCAACAGCCACAAGGGATACGCAGCGTAGACAACATTTAAAATTTGTAACAATGAAATGACGCTGTATTCTTCCAGGAACAATAATTAAAAGAATTAAAATTCTACTATTTAAACTCATTTTCTATTCTTAAAAATAGAGAGTGTCTCACCAGGAACTGCATCGATCGATATAGAGAAAAATACGCACCAGAAAATTTTAAAAATTTAGGGAATTATTAATGGCAGTGTGGTCAATCCAACTAAAATAATTACAAGCATCTGGCACTTCCGGTTATACCAGAAGTCGATACCAACTTGCTTATTTTAAATGGAATACCCTATATACATATCTTAGGGTTTTCGAAAAGAGCATAAACTTCTGAGTCAAAAACATGTACATGATACTCTATGCCTAAACTCAGCCGTTTCAGAAATGTATGACATTTAAAAAAATTTTGACAGGTGTAATGGTTTACAATAAACTTTATAACTTCATGTAAAAAATACTCATTTACTTTTTTAGCATGCAGAAAGACCATTCTACAGTTTAAAGAAATTCAGTAATAGTATACGAAGTATTCCGTTTTTAACGTTACATTTTGTAAACTTCAAGCCGCGAAAACTTGTTTAAGTCAAATGGAACACCCTGTATTTTTTTACATCAAGTTTTGTATAATTAAATTCTTTTTTTCTCATGTAGCATTGTGGAGGTTTAACTTACAACTTTTTGAAATATTTACGATTTTCTTAGAAATTCAAGAATATTTAGTAAAAATTTTATTAAATTAGCCATGATTGAACAATCAGTAATGTCAGTCAATCTCTTATGTCAAAAAATGCCATAATGTTTTATGAAAACATTTAATATCAAGAACTTGTAGTACATTTGCCACTCGATATCCACAAAAACGAAAACCGTCACCAAACACTGTAAAACGCATACCGGATAATTTTAAAAACTATGACTCTGTCAAGGCAAGAATTCAACAGCGGAAGCCTATTGTTGATGACAAAAACGTAGAAATAGCAATTCTGGGATACTTTCATGCATTTCCAATGATGTCATTAAGACAAGCTGCTCTGGAATCGAGACTATGCAAGGATTCATTTCGCAGAATCTTAATTAAACATAAATTTCACCCGTTTTCGATCCAAATGGTTCAATGATTAAAAGAAACAGATTTCCTAAGAAGAGAAAATGGTTGTGAATTTATTCTAATAAGGTCTGTAGGCGTCGATACTTATTTGCGAAATATTATATGGTGAGATGAAGCTAAATTTACTAAAAATGGACTTTTTAATCGACACAATTCGCATTATTGGAGTGACTCCTTCATGGAGCAAAATTTTCAAGAAAGTTGGCAGTTTAATGTTTACTGTGCCATAAGAAACGATAGAGTGGTGGCATTAGAGTTTTATCAGGAAAATTTAAACAAAAAGCTATAAAGATTTCTTCTTCTGCTAATATGTATAGTTAATTTTTTTGTTTTTGTTTTTTTTAGGTGAAAGATATCTAAATGTTTATTAAAATTTGAATAATAATTATTTAGCAAATTTACCTCTCGCCGAACATAGAAACAATTTTTATCAGCACGACGGTGCTCCCCCACATAACGCGTATTTGATAAATAATTGTTTACAAGAAACTTTTTACGATCAATAGATCGCCAATAATGGACCTTTCCTATGGCTTCCTCGCTCGCACGATTTATCAGTTAGATAGATTATTTTATTTGGGGAATTATTAAAAATAAAGTTTGCGGTTGCGGTAGGGTCGGTCAAGCCTCAGATGTTGGAAAACATTAGAAGACATTTTTATTTAAGATTAGGATGCTGCCAAGATGTTCAAGGAACTCATTGTGAACATCTCCTACGTTGAAATTAAGTTTGTTCTTAGTTTGCTGTAGCGAATTTCGACAAGCAGATGAATTTATTTTTTTACTGTTAATTTTTGCAATAAATATTAAAACCATAGCATTTTTGAATAAAAAATGAAAAGTCCTTTCAAATGAGGTATCACAAGCCCCTACTACCTATTTAAAAATTTAGGGGTTGCAACTGCCACTCGAAGGGGGTTAAATTTAGGGATAAAATTTTTACATCGCATTTCGAATCCAAAATAGGCATGTCTCTGGATTTTTATAAGTATGCACAATAATTGAGATACTAAATTTATTCCATTTGGCTGTTCCATTCTGTATATATTTCTTTTGGTACTACGCCACGAACGTGTTCCTCTAATTTTGTTTACAAGATATTCAAAATAAGTTTTTGTGTTCATCTTCGCTGGGATATTTTCTTTGGTATAAACGTTTAGTTTTAGTCATACTTCCATTCGAAAGAAAATGTGCATTTAACAGATCATTACGTTCTTCTACGGAAGACAAGGGCTTTTTTATTATTTATTCTTATACAAAAAATTTCTAAATAAAGAGTAATCGAAGCCGACTATTAAAAATTGATTTTACAGATCACCAATAATTGGTATTTTCAATCATTTATTGTTTTATGCATGGCCATCTATGAAAAACACAATTTATTGTATCCCAAACTTTTAAGAATGTTATTCAATTTAATAACTCGGTTATTTGAAGATGAAATGTATAATAATTTATATATATTATATATATATATATATATATATATATATATATATATATATATATATATATATATATATATATATATATATATATATATTTATAATAGGGAGGAAAATGACTTTCCAAATATCAAAATATATACATACAGTGTGTCTAATTTAAAAAAACGTGACACTGTAGCGCTGCTTTCTTACGAGAAAACAAATCCAATAATAAAAATGTTCCGTCTTTTATACTGCTATTTAATTTTTTTAAGACGCTGTGGATTTCATGTAAAAATCCTTCAGGCAAGATGGCGCAATATATATAATTTACATTATCGAAATCTAAACAAGCTCAAGTAGAAATCACATTACCCACTTGATATTAATAATATTCACACAGTTGTTTAGTTAGATTCGATTATAAGTACTTGTTTATTTATATAAACCGCCTTATGGGTATAAATATTTCCATGAGACACTCTGCCGAAACGTAAACATATTTAAAGTAGCAAGAGTCGTTTCATTTTTATTTTTGGGAATTGAAGCAATTAAAGCTATATATGTTTACATATCGCCGTTTGGCTTAGGCAGATTTTATGGTTATTGTAAATATAAACTATGTTTAGAAAAAATATTACAGTGCATTTATACCGGATGGTGTTTTATGCGAAAACTTTTATGCATGTATCTAAACAAGTGGCTCTTGATGACAGATTTTGCTTAAAGTTGGTAGGATTAACATAAATACGTTTATATGTAGGTATCAGGTGATGAATTTGAAAATGTAAATAGAACTTTTTCAATGTAGTAACTACTTTTAATGCGATTTTTTCTCATAAACCCAGAGTTCCTTTTTCACGAAATTTTGTATAATCTAAATTAGTGCCGAAAAGTTTGAGACAAAAAACACCGACAAACTTTGAGACAACCTACCTCCGGTTAGCACACGCATGGTTCTCTACGGTCTTTTTTGATAAAACTATTAGATTCCTCATGAAAAATGTAGATAGCCTTTATACCCATCGTTTTGCTTAAAACGGTTTTTTAAATGAAAAAAAAAAAATTAAAACCAGATTTTGGAGGCCATCTTGTAACTGTCGTAGCTCTCGCAGAAAGCATTTTCGGAAACTTGTTGACTTGAACTTTTATTGTTATTTTTGAATAACATCATCGCCCAAAAATTATGATAATATTCCCGCACACGCTGTACGCATGTAAGAAAAAATTGATAGAACTAATCACAAAAAAGGCAGATAATTTAATTTTCGAATAATAACTTCGCTTTGTTTAAACTTCAGATAATATTTTATAATAAAATCTATTTAATCACGTTTTGGCTATACGGTGTTATCTGTATAATCTTACAAAATAAACGAGCATATGCAGGCTATACTGCTATGCAGTTTTTGCAAAATTGTAGCAATATTTTCGTACAAAACGATTGCTTTTTCGAAATATATTTTTTTGTTAATTCTGTTGTCTTATGTATGTAATTTAGTTTGGACATTTATCTTTCTATGCAATTTAAAAATTGTCAGACCCTCGACGCTTTGCACCTGCTAAAATAAACATTTCAAAATTAAAAGTTACACAACCATGAAACCATAAAAATGCCATTTGTATTTCACCCGTTTAAGCCGAGACATCCACTAGTAAAAAATATCACCTGATCCCTCAAAAACAGAAAACATGCACACAACTGCTCTTGACTCAAAACGCATAAAAAATATCATCTTAAAAGGGTTCTCCAGATAATATGCATCGCCGTGGCATTTTACCACATACAGCGAGGGTAGTTTCTTCCCTTATGCTCTGCAGATGCTAAAAATTATATAACCATTCAGTTATTTGTAATAAAAAATAAAAACTATAACAGACACCAATAAAACATAATGTTATAAAACTAAACCAGTTTCGGGAATGAGATTCGATTTAATACAGGAAGAGTGGCATAGTTAAAATGAGTTTGGGATTGTTTTCGTATGATTTTCTGGGGCTCTTGCTGAGACTAATTTTGTAATCACGGTGTGACTCCAAATTCCAATATTAATAGTTACTGATTTTAATTTCGAATTGATATAAATGCGTGGTTCTAATTTATGATGTCTATAGATTATGGCTTGTTTGTAGCAGATAAAAATAAAAGGAAATTATAAAAGTTCTCATGATAATTACAATACAATCAATAATCATTTAACAGATAATCCATGCAGCTATACCGTGTGGGCCATTTTGGTGATCCATGTATTGGAGTCTCGGAAACTATAAGAGATAGAAAAACGGTTAAATGGGGACAGTTTTAGACTATTTTGTTACCTACTAATGGCCACCTTCAAAACTATTTCAGCTGTTGGGAGTTTTGATATATCGTCAAAAAAAGTTGAATGTTTTATTTTCTCATATCAGCTATAACTTTTTATTTTTCAAAATTTTTTTGAAATTTGCAAAACATTCACAAAGAAACTTTTTTTCGTAGAATTTAGCTCTAGTCAGATTTTAGTTTGAACATTTCGATTATTGAAGACCATCATCATTTTCGTTTTTTCTTATGGGCGCCATATTGGATTTTTTCGCTCATTAAAAAGAGCTCGATTTTAGTTTTTTAACGATGTGTCACATATAGACAAAAAATGAGAAATTTTTTTGAAAAGAAAAACAATAAGCCAACACCTCAAAATAAAAATAAAGCACAGTAAACGTACTTTGAGTTACGTAACTAATGAACTACCTTTTGATGAATAGGTAACAAATTTTCCGTAAATACTAGATTTTGGGTAAATTTTACTAAGCAGTAAAAAATTATTTTAAAAAACCACTAAATTTGTTTAAACTCAGTAATTTACTAAAAATATTTTGTAAATATGTACGAAGGCGTAGAAGGGCCACCTAATTATTTTCTTAAAATTCCGACTTTAATCTCGGAATTCCGACTTTAATCTCGGATTTCCTACTTTAATCTCGTAATTCCGACTTTAATCTCGGAATTCCGACTTTAATCTCAGAATTCCAACTTTAAACTCGGAATTCCGACTTTAATCTCGGAATTCCGACTTTAACTCGGAATTCCGACTTTAATCTCGGAATTCCGACTTTAAAGTCGGAATTCTGAGATTAAAGTCGGAATAAAGGTGTATCTCACATACACGACTGTGTGATGACCGTGCTGTGTCGTGAACAGGCCGACGTACATAGGCGGAGTTATAAAACTAAATAGGCCAAAACTTAACTAATTTTGTAAAACGGTTACAAGTATTATAGGAAATAAATAACTCTTTCTTGAAATTCCTGGGTATTTCGGTCAGTGGTTAAAATGAAAAGATTTTTTTTTAATAATTTGTTATACAGGGAGTTTTTGAAAAGTATGTCAATCACTTAACCATAGATTGAGGGTATCAAAAGAAGTTTTAACCAAATTTACCTCTAGCCGAAAATGCCCCCCCATGGAGATGCAGCCTTCCAAAGTTGAAAATAAAAAAAATAATTTTTACAAATATTGCACAAATGACTAGATATTTTTTTTTAATTTCGGTACACTAAAACGTTGAATGTTGAAGAGCAATAGTGCACATTAAAAACAAACATTTTGAAAACATGCTTGCTAAAGGGCTCATTCAGTGGTAAGCAACACTCACTAACCTCCCCTTTTTTTAGTGGTACGCCCGTAATTTTTTTGATATATGTATATTATAAGAAATTTAATTATACAACTTTTTTTGTATATAACGTTTTTTTGATTTGAGTAACCATCCTTAAAATAAACTTGAAAAAGCTGAAACCATGTCATGTTAAATAATGAAATGGAAGCCATTTCGAGTATCTATGTAAATAATATTTTTTAAATATAAATAAACAGCTCTTTTTGATAAATGAAAGATCAAAAAAAAACTTAAAATAAAATGAATTAAGATAAGACATTTTATTAAAACTTTATTTCAAAAGGTGCTCGAAAGGGCTCTCATTTCTTTATTTAGCTTGACTTGGTGTCAGCAGCATTTTCAGCTTTATCTTAAAAATGGTTATTCAATCAACAAAATCCAAGACACAAGAAAGCTATACAGGGTGATTGGTTATAAATGCCACCCCTCCTTAACTCCATTATTTTTGAATTCAGAAAAAGTTTCAAATAAAAGTTATACAAGCTGATTTGGGGTTTTCAATCGTGCAACACAAATTTATAAAGGGTGTTTTTTTATTAGAACATCCTGTATATTGTTAGATTTTCAAAATCTACTACTTCTTGCGCTTTCGGTGATGTTAACCATAACAAAAACTATTTAACTTCATAAATCTTGAACAATTTGAGAAGAAAAATACATTTAAAAATTATTCATAACTTTCTTCATTATTCTTCTACAATTGAACTGAACTGTTGTATTGAAAAAAGTCGGAATTCCGAGATTTAAGTCGTAATTCCGAGATTAAAGTCGGAATTTAAAAAAAAATAATAAGGTGGCCCTTCTACGCCTTCGTAAATATGTTCTATTAGTTGTCAACAAAAATGTTGTAAGCAGTAATTCTTATTTACTTCAACAAAACACGTAATACCTAAAATGTCAATTCTACAGCATTTTTCTCCAAGAAAAAAAATAGGTAAAACAAAATTCCATGCACTAAAATGAAAACTGTGAAATATCAAGTAGACTTGAAATTTTTATATTGTTTACGTTCAAATTTTTGCGTGGTGCATGTTTTAATTCTTTAAAATGGCTTTACATTATTCTAGCGAAAAAAAATTTGATGTGTTGGTGTGTTATATTAAAATAACAGAAATGCGAATATGGCTTCAAATAGATATTTTGAAAATTTTTCAGAGTAGTAATGCTTGAAGAAAGAGCAGAGACGTATTTGCTGGCATCAACAGGAATATCATCCTGCGAGTCACCATCACCGTTTTAGAAAAATGCCAAAGAAATATAACTAAAAATGGACAATATTTTGACCATTATGTAAATGTAAATAGTTATGTTTTAAACTCTTTGCAGTAAGATATTTTAACGTTAATAATATAACACTGACGTAGTTTTCCGCGAAACACCAAAACACTATATACTGCACACTTTTGAGTGCAATATATAATGTTTTGGTGTTTCGTGGAAAACTATGCCAGTGTTATCTTCACATCAAAGGTTCCAACCCACTCCAGAGTTAATAATATAGGTAAATTATTTCATGAATTGTTATTGGTAAGTAATGATCATTTATTTTAATTTTCGTAGTTTTCATTTATGATTATTATCAATAATTATTTAGAAAACAATTTGTTTCTCATCAAAAGATAGTTCTCTATTTAACGTAACTTAAAAGACGTTCACTGTATTATAGTATTTATTTTGAGGTATTGCCATATCTAGTTGAAAAATTAGTTCTAATCGATCATCGGTGAAAATGGCCCACACTGTATAATATTTTTAAGGGACCTTTATGTACTGGAATTTTATAATTTATAAAAAAGAGAAAGAAAGCAAGCACACCATTGGAAATTTCATTCTATTATCAACTCTTTTAAATTGCCTTCGTATTGTGTTAATACCAAAAAATGTGTTTTAATACGTATGTTTTACGCTTAAAACATGACATTTCTATCATTATTGTTTGTATTATGCCATGCACTAGCTAAGTGCATATTTTATGAATATTTTACTTCAAATTTGCTTTTAAGAGAAGTACCCAGACAGCACTCGACGTCTCTAGGACGTACATTTTACGTCATATTTTGGTCGGTACGTCCCAGACTGTAATATGTACGTCTTATGTACGTACTAGAATGTACGTCGAATGTACGTCTGCACAGTACATCTTTAATACATACTTTTTCCGTACAAATATTAAGTAATGTTTATGTTTTTTATATATTGTTGGGATACCATGGATACAGTTCTCTGTGTAATATATACATGATTTTTTCCAAAAATACTTTCATGAATATAATATCAAACTCAATTTGAAATAAGCTTATTTCAAAATTGAGTTTGAAATTATATTCATGAAAGTATTTTTGAAAAAAATCATGTATATATTACACAGAGAACTGTATCCATGGTATCCCAAAAAATATATAAAAAAACATAAACATTACTTAATATTTATAAATGGTAGACATTTATTCACCACAATAATAAGATAAAATATTGCCTATTTTAAATTGCGCGCCGAATACAAAATGCACAACGCGGGTCAACTCAATCAATTGCAGCTCAGACTCTCCTCACTTCGCCGCCAACGCCAACGTGAACGTACAACTTACCATTAATATTTTGGGTGTTTTTACTGTTTTCATGTCGTTGTGTAGTTTATAATAAATTTAATATCAAGAGGTAAGTTTGATATATTTCTTTTCTCTATTTATATAACGAGAGGTTTAGGTATTTTTTTTAACCGGCAAGTCAGTACAGATTATTTGTAAAAGTACCTGGTTTCCAAAGTGGAAGAAAATCATTCCTTTTTAGCTAGCAATATTTTCTACTTTGTAATTTATTTGTAATGTGAGGAAATCAATGACTAATGCTCATAAAAACAAAAGATCCAACTTGTTGCAATTGGAAAAACAATGGTTGGATATAAGTTTAAGAGATAAAACATAACCTATAAATTTAATAACAATATTTTTGTGACATTTACAATCTTCTGGATCAAGTTAAGACCTATTATAGTTTTCTTCAATAAAATTTCATTTTAAAAGTGTAAAAATAATGTCTGCTGGAGTCTGCTCCACTAGGTATTCTAAAATAATAATATTTAGACAGAAGTTCATGTGCCTGTTTTTATATTAATAAAAGTCTTAAGCTGACGTGTGCAGGATGTTCCGTAATAAATCCTTGGATCAGTGAGCTATCGGAGCAGTTACTGAAAAATTGACATTGGTTTCATCCCAATTAGAATTGAATTTTTTTAAAGAAACGTGATTTGATTTGTTGTTCATAACCTCTGAACGTAACCATGAATTTATTTTATTTTTATGAAACGTTAAACTGTTTTTATATTCAGTTTATTATACACAAACGCCATTCAAATTTATATATTTTATATTAGATAAGTTTGAGGTTGTCAATGTTACCAGTGAGAAAAGATTGGTTGTTTCGGTGACACTACCACTTTTCAACAACTGCGTTCTGTGAATGTCCACATTTTCAGGGGAATACTTTATTTAGTATGATTACTCCATATCGCTATAAAACTCATTCAAATTTAATTTCACCTATCAATTTTAATTTTAGACCTCCTCTGAAAGTTGTTCAGTTTGCCTTACCATCAGTGCTGCAAATGCTAAAAGTAAGTGGTACAAAAAAGCACAAAGGCACATAGTCAATTATTATGATTTTGAGATCCCAGACAATTATAGAGAAAATATCTAGGAACTGACTGGTGAAAATAATGTTTTAGAACAAAATCCAATGCCATTTGATAATTATTTTCATTCTGCTGATTCTATTTCTGAATAATAATTGGTAATATCTTCAAATATACCTAAATTTCTAGAAAAGTAATAATTTTTTATTTTTAAGAGGTAGCATTGAACGTAAATAGTGTCCAAAAGAAGATGGAAGTGGCCATTTCCAATTGGCTAAGACGGGCCAAGGACCAGATAAAAAAGCCAGAATAGTGTCCTTATTATTTAATAAAAATTTACTGTAGGATATGTTTTATATTAAAGATTAATAAACATGCTTATCAAATTTTTTTTCGTATTTGTAGCCTAAAACGTACGTATTATATAGATCCATAATACGTCCTATAATAGTCCACATATGGACCTTAAATGTACGTACTAGGTACATCCATAACATGCCCTATAATAGTCCACATATGGACCTTAATTGTACGTACTAGGTACATACAATTTTGTGGAAATCTGACATCCCCCGTACGTCCCTCGTACGTACACGGGATAAAAAATGTACGTATTTCGTACGTACTGAACGTCCAGTATGTACGTAATTAAAACGTCTTAAAGATGTACATGTGCTGTCTGGGTAGGTACAGGGTAAGTCACATAAATGTTAACCCCCTGTGTTTCTGTTATTTACTACTAGGCCAATCATACTATAACTATATATACATATGTATATGTGTGTGTATAGATATATATATATATATATATATATATATATATATATATATATATATATATATTTGTAATCAGAAAAAAGTTTACAACTTGAAACATACAAAAATATATAGGGTGTTCCATTTAAAAAAAATCATACTTTTTATTCCATGCTTTATATTTGACATATGTTTAAAGAAACGTTGACATGTAAAATTAACATTAAAAATCGTTCAAGTTTATATTTTGGATAATCTATTTGGGTTACAAATAACAAAAATAACAGTGGGTTAAGATTTATATGATCTACCCTGTACCCTATAATTTTCTTGTTGATTGAATTCATCTTATATTATTTTCTTAATAATAGAGACAAAAAAAATACACAATGCAAGGTATAAAGTATTCTTTTTGAACCGCATTACTCTTATTATATTTCTATCAATACCCATCCCCTTATTATTTTTGTTTATTTTTAATTTCGCCAAAAAAATTCACAATAACATTGCCTTTAAAATTTCACTAACATGTTATACTTGAAAACCAGTAGGTATCCATTACAAAACTGATCCGCCTATTTACAATAAATCTCAACTAATTCTATAGAAATTCATTGGATTGTATTTTGATTTCTTTGCATATTTCTTGAGGTCTAGTGAACAAAAGGCATCGATTTTCGGATTACCACAAAAAAGTTGCACATGCCCTTCATTTAGAGCTAGGTATAACTAACGCATTCAGCCTCGGTTATTGTTGCAGATTTTCAGGGACGACAACACAAAAGATTTTAAAGAATGAACACCGAAAGTCACCAAGCGAAACGATACATCTTATTTCTTTCCTCCTTTGAATCTCTTTAAGGCAATTCAAAAATATTGTAAAGTCGTTTATAAATTAAAACGACTTCGCAGAGCACCATTAAGGGAAATGTATTTGTGTATATTATTCAAACAATATTTTTACAGACGTATACCGGGTGTCAACGAGATCATGTGTCAGCCATTTTTTTTTAATTGTGATAAAATTTTCAAATTTAAAACCCACGTATGAGAAGTAAATGGGTTTATTTTGACGAATATATATTATCTATATCATTTCTGGTTTCACCGGAAGTGTTATCAATTTTGAATTTTTAAATGGAACATCCTGTATATTTTAACATATTCTGATTACGAATGAAATTGTCTATATAATAAATCAAAATTTTTGACATTACCCCCAAATATGGCAGGCATTTCAATTTTTTTTTTAATTCAAAATTAATGACACTGTATAATGAAAATTTTCCAAGTTGGCATAATTTTAAATTTGAAAATTTTATTCCAATTTTTTAAAAAATGGCGTACTGATACATGATCTCGTTTACACCCGGTATATTGAATGTGCTTATTAAATTTATTTCACGGTCAATTACTAAACCTAAATATTTTATTTCCTGAACAAGCTCAACGTTTTCACTATTTATTTGAATATCAAGAATTAAACTGACAAATTTGTAGTACAAATAAATTGTTACCCACAAACATAAATTTAGATTTTAATTCATTTACTTTAAGTTTACTGATTTTAAATTTTTCTGTTAAAACCTTTAATTCTGAGTTTACAGTAGTTACTATATCTTCAAAATTAGTTATTTTGTAATAGATAAGGGTGTCGTCAGAAAATATATGGATTTTACATTTCCACAACACATTCCCAAGGTCATTTATGTGGTGAAAAAATAATAAGGGACCAAGAATACTGCCTTGAGGAATTCCAAAGTTATTTAATATTTGCTGAGATAAATTCCCATTCATTTTTGTTATTTGGTACCTATTAGTTATATAACTTTCCATTCAACTAAGACGGTGTGATCAAATCCGAATCTTTTCAGCTTTAATAGTAGTATTTTCCGTACGATTGTTTCAAAAGCTCGCTTATAATCTAGGAAAGCAGCACAAATTCCTAACCCTACTTTATTCAGCAACTCTTTCCACTCAGAAATCACCAATTGTAATTCCGTTTCACACGAATATTTGCCATAAAAACCGGATATGTAAATAGAATGTTATTTGAGTTATGTAACTAATTACTTCATTGTAAACCACTAATTCCAAATTTTTTTATAATATCAAGACCGATTTCATCAGTATTTTTTTTTATTTATTTATTATTTATTTGATTGTTAACAACTTTTTTACTTTCTTATACCTAATATAATGATTTTTTTCCACCTCGAGATTTTGATTGATATATAAGTTTTAAATCAATTTTGACTATTTTCCGAATGATATCTGTCATGTGTGTGTGCGTGCGTGCGTGCGTGCGTGTGGGCGTTTATGTGTTTATCCTCGATGACGATAATTCAAAAAATACTAATGGGAGACTTCCCAAATTTGGCAGTTAAGATTGTCAACAATATTTCAGGTGACACATTAAATTTGGTGAATGTGGTACCACCGGAAGAGACATAATGAATGAAAGAAGAAAAAAGGTATAATTTCGGGATATTCTTGATGAAAGATTATAAATCATGGCTACTATATCAAGCCAATAAAATATATTTTCCAAGTACTTAAATAAAACTGATGTAAACTGAAATTTTTTACACATTTGACTTCATAAAATGGGGTTAGGATAAATTTAACAGTTTGACATTTGAAATATTTAATTTAGTTACAAAAATGTCAATGTCAATAAGATTATTAATTATTTAAAAATTTTAATGAAACATTTCAAGGTACGCTATTAAAATTTAATTATTGAGGTAAGTGAAGAATTAAATAGAATGATTTTTTACATCAGGATGATATATACTGGTATAAGAAAGTTATTTTCTGGCCACATCAGACATTTTAGATCTTGTAATATTATTGCAGAAAACGATGTTATGTTACAGTTTACAACAGGTATAGTGTCAATGATTCTATCAATATCTACATGAACAACCGTTCCTATGCTAGTAACAATACTTTCAGTACTAGATACATAACACTGAGTCAATATATCCGCCATATTGGCATTATGTATTACTCCATCATAATTCGAAATGTGCCCCAAACTTACAAAAGAGCGTAATTCGTGTTTACGTTTAGAAATAATGGGTATTCCTACATAAAATCATTTAAACAAAACAACAGCGTGAAAGCGAGTAATCGACTAAATATTTCTTATTTGTGAATTGGTAAAAAACCTAAATAATAATTTCAATTCTAAGGCTAACTTAATTAGGCACTCGTAAGTGAAATTTACTTACCTGAATTTTTTTACTTGTAAAGATTTTAATGGTAGTAGTTTTAATAGTTTTCCTGTAAATATGTTCTGAAACTCTATTCTTAGGATTTCTTTTGGTTTATCCAATGCATTCGTAAATGACCAGAGGCTGTAACTTCCATCACCTTCGAATTGTCTAACTGGCATAATTTAATTAAATATTTTGATTCATAAAAAATGTAATGGCCTTCACTTTTTTTCCAAAATATGCATTTTGAAACATTATCTCTTAAACTAAACTGAATTCATGTGACTGATAGTTTTTCTTGTTTGAGTTTCTTGGTTGCCATGATTTTGAAATAAAAGGACTGACAAGAAATGGCCAACAAATCCATGCAAAGCTTAAAAACGAAAAGTGTTGTAAACAAGATGAACGTATTTTTAAGATTCCCATTTGAAATTTTCGATTACGTCACAGATACACAATTTTTTTTGTCTATAGATAACTGGAAAGATTATTCTGTTCTCGACCTACCTTGCACCATGTAATTTATTTCAATTCTCGTTACTCCAGATACAATTTCTCTTTCTTCCTTTGATTGCCACCGGCCTACAGCACTATTACCGTATCTGCGGTAGATAGAAAGCCCTAAATTCTTATAACGGCCCTTTGTTCTTTTTAATGTTTTTATATTCTTAGGAGCGTCCAGTGTTGACTCTGTTGGTGTCGCACCCCCTCGAGAGTAAGTTATTACCCATCCCGGGTACAGTTTTGTAATTTAAAGCACGTTTCTTGAGGTTTGTTGATTCTTTTGATTCAGTGTACTGCCAAAGGGCAGATGGTTCTTATAGGGTTGTAAGGATGTTCGGTGGTCTTTAATATTTTTTATTTACTAGCGCGTTATGTGCATATTTATTTTATAGGGAAGTTTTAAAATGTATATTAGGTTATTTATCATAAAATATTGATAAGAAAAATACTTAAATATGTATTAATAGAAACAATGCAGCTGCGAACGTTATTCAGCCAGGGTCGTATTTTGGTCTAAGCCAACTAGGCCCGGGCCAAGGGCGGCAAATTCTCGGAGGCGACAATATTTTTACGAAATAGTTAACAACAGGGTATTTACGTATCTGTTCTTAAATTAACACAATTTTGGATACAATTGATTTAAAATTAAAATTATGCCCTAAATTAGTTGTATGGGCCGCTAGTACTGTATTGGTTTTTTTTTGCCACATCATACGTATGGAATTTTATTCTAGATTTCAACCACTGTTTAGTTTGTCCTATATAACACTGACCGCATTCACAATTAATTTTATAAACAACGTTACTTTTTTTATCTATAGGGAGTTTATCTTTCATTTGGTTAAATAATGGTGCTAACGTTTTTTTTATTGTAAAAGGCAATATTGTTATTTTCGTTATTTAGAATATTTCTAATACTGTGTGATAACCCTTCCATATACGGTATTTTGAAATACCGTTCATTATTATCTTGATAAAACACAGTATTAATCAAGCTTTCCGGAAACATGTTATATATTAAAATACTTTTTGATATCTTATAATTCTTTTGTATATAGTTTTCATGGCACAGCTTATCTATTTTATGTTTAAGAGATTTAATTATTGGAATTTTGGTTTCATTGGGTGACTAGAATAAAAATTGCGTAACCTATTAGAGTTGATGTTTTTCCTATATAAATCTGTTAAAATATGATTATTACCCTTAATTAGTAAAACATCTAGGAAAGAAATTTTACCATTGTTTTCTTTTTCTAATGTAAAATTGATGTGCAGATCAAGGCTATGTGTTGTAATAATTATTTTCTGGTTTGGTTTTATAAACTAAGTTTTTTAGATAGCCCCACAAAAAATTATCTAATGGATTGAGGTCCGGTGACCTTGGTGGCCATTCGATGGGTCCACGTCTATCAATCCATCTGTTCAGAAATATTTGGTCAAGATACCTTCGAGCGGCTGCTGCATAATGGGGAGGAAGTCGTTGATTAAAAAGTTAGACTTATAATTAAATGGTTTTTTAATTCGTTTGTGATTGTTGTTTTTAGTAATATTATATATACAAAAAAAATTCTAAAAACAGCAATCACAAACGAATTAAAAACAATTTAATTATAAGTCTAACTTTTTCATTTATTAAAAAGTTAGACTTCTAATTAAATTGTTTTTTAATTCGTTTGTGATTGTTGTTTTTGGTACCTAATTTTTATATATATAATATTACTTATTCTTATTTATAAATGACAGGAGGATATTGGCATGAAATTCAGTTGATTCTGCTGAAATGGAATATATTCCTAGAAACCGGTCAATTGAAATAAATGTGTTGTATTTATATGCACTTACCCATTATTTTCATTCATGATTTGCAATCAACTTTTCTCTAATATAATGTACAAATGGGTAGAACGCATCAATCTCCACCAACTTGAAACACCCTGTATAGCGTTAAAGCCTTGAAAAATTATTTTCCTCGATAAAAATCATATTTCTAGAGCATCAGCTAACGAAAGAAAAAAACAAGGTGTTTTCAATTAAAGCATTACTTTACCGTAAAACCAACAATGTATCCAAAAGAAATTTTACTGTCAAATCACTTTATGAACCGTCTCCAAAAAAAATAATAATGCACTGTTTTTATCCCTCGATGCCGAAATTGATTTGTAAATTTGAAAGGCCTTAACAACGCCAAACACTTTAGGTAAATATTTGTCTGTCATTGACGTTTGGGGTGGTCTGTTTGACTTTCAGTCGGCGCTACCTGTAGGGATACTAGTATTGACGGTTTCCGGAATTTGCGGCAATTGTAGGTCCTTATCTTTACAAATCTGTGTGGTCACACTCAATTTGAAAAACGTAAACAATACTAATCGTTCTTGAGTTTTACGTAGGTATACAAAGAAATTGGCGAGTCGTTCGATGTTCAGGAGTTGATTCGCAAACACATTGTTTGTTGTGTTAAAAAAATTACTTTTCGGTATCTAGTAATAATGCTTAAATATATAACCTTTTGAAGAAAATACATTTGCGAATATATTATGATCTATTTATTATACAGGTGGAGCAAAACTTCCATCCTTTGGAAACTGTGTTATTCCATACCAAAAACCGTCAGTGCATTTTGGACTCACCTGTATATCCTTCAAATTATAATATTTAGGGAAATTACTACATATAATAGCAATAACATAAACATTTAAACCACAGATAACGGTCCATATGTTTCGATGCCACAAAATTTTCGATGAGCCTGTAAAATAATTTTAAATGCATGGAATAAAGGGGGAATTTTTTGTAAAACTTTTGTTACATACGTTAGTATAAATTCATACTTTCTACTTATAAATTTGTGAAATAGCTTCTCTAATTAAATTAATCGATACTTCTGGGTGTTTTTATTTTTCTGCACTTTCCTTTTCTCTCTAAAAGTGGACTTTCATTTCAGACTGAATAATCTAATGGATTCGTATCCAATGAATTTAATGGCCAGTAGCCTGCTGCTACAAATAGTGATGTATTTACTACCACTGTGTAAATAGGGTACTATTTTGAACTAAAGCATGGCAACCACTCAGTTACTAAATCATTTTAAACGAAAAATATAATTCTCAGCATTGATTTTTATTAAATGCGTTTCAGATTTTTCCATCAAAGTTGATATAATCTTTTTGTAAAAGAATGATGTGTAATGTTTTAATTCCATAAGACACAAATTTGTCCCTTATTGATATTCAAGGCCTAAAAGTCCTAGGCGAAACGAACACTTATACTGTATATGGACATAATATTTCATTCCAATACATTTTTGTGCTACTAAAGAGTCCTACAATAGATAAGAATGTATTATTTCTTATACTACCCAATAGATACTAGACCAAATACAAGGCAGGAGAACTTTGAGTGGACCAGACAACTGAGGCATATTTGAGTTTCGATCGGACATAATAACAATAAAGTCAGCTTCTGACACAATGGTGTTAATATGGAAATTACATAAAAGTGATTTGTTAAAGCATCAATTAAGTCCCGGAGTATATCTAACACATCATTATTAATGTTATAATCCTAGGATATTGAGGATGATTTGTGTGCGTACGACATAACACCATTTTTAAGAGTTTAATGGAAGTTTGTATTTAGTGCACCAATTACTAATTTTTTGTATGTTTTCGTGTAAATGAATACAATCCTCTATGCTATCGATCCTGCAGAAAAGCTTTGGGTTATCAGCGTATATTAAATATTTGACCTTATCTAAATCATCTGCAAATACAATAAAAGTAATGGACCAAGGATAGACCCTTGCGGGACTCTATATGTATCAATGTATTCGATAGACTTGAAACCATTAAATGCAACGTATTGATATCTGTTAAATAGATAGGATCGAACCAGAGATCAAATTTTCAGAAAGTCCAATATTATAAAATTTATTAAGGAATATTCTATAATCAAGCCTGTGGAATGCTTTAGAAAAATCGGTACAAATTAGATCTCTTTGTGATTGGTCATCTAAGGATTCGGCCAAAATTTCTTAACGCAGAGTAAATTTGTCGTTGTGGAACGCACCATCACAAAATCATGTTGAAGAATTTAATTTTTTAACTAATGTTACTACAAATAGCGTCATGTAAAATAATTTCAAGAACTTTGGCAAAGTTGTAAATTATAGAGATTGCACGAAAGTTTGAAATATCAAGTTTTCATATTTATTTAAATTGGTCTTTCGACCATCTCCACAAAACAGGAAAGTAACTCCATTTTAAAATCAGATTAAAAATTATCGTTAAGGGTGACGCACAAATATTAGGGCTGTAACACGTTTGAATAGAATAATATCAACTTCAAATTACAATCCTCCAAAACAGTAGAATATTTAGGAGGTGTTATCGACAGCCATTTAAAATTAGATAGTCATGTAAAATAGTATAGTACGAAAATTACCAAACATTGTTACAATATAAAAAGGCACTCCGAATCAATTACATAAAAGTCATGTAAAAACTTATTGAAAATGCGGTATTGCTTAGGGAGATTTCTCCCAAGTAATAATTTGTATTTGGAATTAACACTCCTAGACGTTATATTTTGCCAAACTGATATTAGACCAAAATAATATACAGTGTGGAACAGCCAAACGGAATAAATTCAGTATCTCAATTATTGTGCGTATTTATAAAAAATCCTGAGACACGCCGATTTTGGATTCGATAATGACATCCTACAACGTAAAAATGTCATCCCTAAATTTAACCTCCTTTGAATGGCAGTTGTAACCCCTAAATTTTTAAATAGGAAGTAGGGGCTTGTGATACCTCATTTGAAAGGTATCTTCATTCTCTATTCAAAAATGCTATGGTTTTAATATTTATTGTAAAAATTAACGGTCTGCTTGACGAAATTCGCTACAATAAACGAAAAACATTAAAACTTTTGTTCTTGCAGGCTAGCAAAAACAAATTATGTTCTTTTTCAACATTATCAACTAAAAGGAAGACATAAAAACTTCTTCATAGCTGGCATTGCCAGTTTTATTGAAAACGCCGTAGCTACTTGTTATTTGATTGACAGCAATAAATAGTTGTCAGTGTTTTGCGTATTGTTTGAGTTTTGCTAACTGCAATTCCTAAACAATGTTTATTTAACAGAAATGCATAAAATAACAATTATACAGATGGATGGTTACGGAGATAGAATGCGATCACAGGCCGAAGTTGCTCGCCTATTTCAGTAAAAATTTCCTGATTTGCCGCCTATATCCCAAGGTACAATTAGCAAAATTGAAAAGTAGTTTCGCGAAAATGGTATGTACGGCAGATAAAAAAAACTTCCAATGCAATAAGTAACGATACCAAATTAGATATACTGCTTGAGTTTGAAGAAAACCCACATAGTTCAAGTCGACAAGCAGCTTCAGCATTGAATGTTTCCCATTCTTCGATTATTCGCCTATTAAAAAGAAAATAAAATGCATTCCTATAAGCTGACCCCAACTCAGGAGTTTAGTGAAGACCATTTTAATAGAAGAACGTATTTTTCTGAACAAATGATTCAAAGGTTAGATAATAATGTTATCCAACTGGAAAATATTTTGTTTTCTGATGAGTCCACTTTTACTCTCCACGGCCATGTTAATCATCAAAACTGTCGCTACTGGGCTAATGAAAATCCTCACTAGATGAGAAAATTACATAGGCAAAATTAATGTTTGGGTGGGGATAATTGGAGACCATGTCATTGGTCCATTTTTCATTGATAGCAATTTGTATAGAGATAATTATTTAGCTCTGCTCCAAATTAATGTCGTACCAACTTTGGCAAACTTATATCGTGCTTAAGCAATACCACAAGTTCCAGCCAATGTGATATGGTGCCAGCAGGATGGAGAACCACCACATTACCGAATCTAATGTCCGGCAATACGTCGACGTAACATTTCCAAATCGGTGGATAGGGAGGCAAGGATCGTTAGAATGACCAGCACGTCCTCCTGATCTTACACCCTTAGATTTCTTTCTATGGGGATATGTAAAAAGTATGGTATACAAAACTAAGCCAAGCGATATAGCTGACTTGAGAAGAAAAATAACGGTTGCAGTAAGGTCGGTCACTCCTCAGATGTTGGAAAAAGTTAGAAGACATTTTTATTTAAGATTAGGATGCTGCCAAAACGTTCAAGGAACTCATTTTGAACATCTCCTAAGTTGAAATTAAGTTTTTTTTTTTGGTTTGCTGTAGCGAATTTCGTCAAGTAGATGAATTTATTTTTTTACTGTTAGTTTTTACAATAAATATTAAAGCCATAGCATTTTTGAATATAGAATGAAAAGTCCTTTCAAATGAAGTATCACAATCCCCTACTTCCTATTTAAAAATTTAGAGGTTGCAAGTGCCACTCGAAGGGGGTTAAATTTAGGGATGAAGTTTTTACGTTGCAAGATGTCATTCTCGAATCCAAAATCGTGTGTCTCGAAATTTTTTATAAATATGCACAATAATTGAGATACTGAATTTATTCCATTTGCCTGCTCCACAACAACGTTTATAATTAGAGATCGGGCCGAGGTCTCGGTTTCCAGTGCCTGGCTTTTATGCAGACCATGGTAAAGAGAATTTTATTTAATTTTAAAATACTAATACGTAAACTAGTTTTGTCGAAAATCGTATGATAAAAAATAAAAACGTTACATTTTTACAATAGCCAAATTTGGGGGTAATGTCACACTATGTTTTTCCACAACTGGTGAATAGCTGGAGATATCTAAGTTCTGTAAAGACATTTAAATATATTGGTGAATACTCGTATAACACTAACACACGCACGCACGCACACACGCACGCACGCACGCACGCACACACACACACACACACACACACACACACGTACTTTCGACTATCGATTATAAGAGTAAAAGTATATTACTAATATATATTGTAAATATTCCGAACTTAATCTCCGGCGCCTCTCAGTAAAAAAACCATTTGTATTGTGAGAAGGACCCTTAGACGTCGACAATTGGCGCATACCTAAAATATATGAAGTTTTTCAGAGACTCCACATTTTTCTGATGTAGAAAAGTCTACTTCTTTGTCATTTAAAGGGTCATCTGCCACCCCGCAGACCGATGCCCGGGAAATTTAAAAACAGAAAAAAGTTTTGAAAAATCTTTAAAAGGTCGAATAGATGTTAAATATGTAAAGCATAAACTGACAACCAAAAAAGTCCTTATAACTCGTGAAGGAAGGAATGTAGATATGTAAAAGATAAATGAAAAAAACACCCTTTCAATGCCCCATCGACTTTGGCATCCGGTGAAAATGTCTCAGTCCCTTTGGACGAAAAACAAGAAAGTTTGAAAACAATTTTTTTAAGAAATCGTATAAACGTTAAGATGTGATGAATAAACTGACGAAATCCTTATAACTCGTGAAGGGAGTGTAGATGTCGAAAAAAATAAATGAAAAAACACTCCCTGAAACCATCATATTGACTTTGGTAGCTTACTATCCTATGCAAAATTCTAATGCCCAGTTGCACCATTCTACTGCTAAGCCAGGAATAGCTAATATGCCTTAAATAAATAAGGTAGGTTTAAATCTTCATACCGATCGAAAAATAAACAGCCTTAAATGGTGAATCACTGTGGCAACGTCGCATTTTAAGTAGCGATATTTAGAATATTTTGTTTTAGACTACAGAGTTACTGTACTGGAGGGTTGCCTTTGTCAGTTGTCATAAAATAAATAATATAACTGTCTAGTTATAATAATAATAATAATGAATCATAATCGATGTGTTGAAAATTTATTTGTAGGTGTGGCCAAAATATTGGCAATACACATGTAATGTTTGTATCTTTGGTTTTTGGTATTTTTTATTTATTTTCTGGACTTTTAATGAAACAGATTGGACAAAAATAAATTAGCAAGTTAATCATTATCAAAATTAATTACCGTTTAGATACGTCTAATACTAATGTCAATAAATTTTGTTGATTTACTTGCTAATTTGCGTCTGCCAATTGGCAAACTAGATATTATTCTAAGCAGTAGATGCATATGCATACCCATATAGTCAGCTATACTGGACAAATAACGAGCACTGGTAAAAAATCGGTGGCAGGTTAATAACTGATCTGAAAAAAAGGTAATTTCTTGAAATGTAAATGTTTTCATTAAGAATAAATGTACCTTACAAATAATTTGAGAACTCCAGCTGTGGTTTTATTTCTTCTAAAATATATAAAACTGTTGGCTTGGTCAGACGGAATCTCTAAAAAAAATTTGTAATTCATCCAAGTCACCGAAGTAGTTTGATCTTTCATAAATTCTTCTGGGAAAACCATAATCCACTATATCCAAAATTTCCATATCATTTTGGAAAAAATCATCATCATCCCTCTAATCTCTATTTCAAATAAATCCATCATACAAAAAATGTCAAAAACTCTTTCCAATGCAATTGGAAATTTGAAAAAAGCAACAAAAAATTGGCCAAAACAGCATTACTTGTTTCTAAACGCTAAAGCTTTACCATATTTAAACCAAAGTAATTTAAAAATTCTAAATCTCATAAAATTATATTAAAGAAAAATAATGGAATGGAAAATTGCAATCCCTGCAATTGTTATAATTTGTGGTTAAAAATTATGGTGAGGATACAAGTACACATGACTGGATCATTACGTATTGTTGAGGGCTGTTATGCTTAGAAATTTGTAGGCTTAAACTAAGGGAACTTAATTCCTCCTAAAAATCCATTAGAGTGTGGTGCAAACGAAATAGCAATGTTAAAGATTTCTTTTTCTTAAGCTATCGTTACGTGGAACAGTGCAAACAGACATTAGTCTCTTTGGACGAAAAACAAAAATATTAAAAAAAAGAAGATCAAATAGATTTTTGTTGGCTGGCCATATGCGCTTTGATTGCTAATTACGCCTCTACTGTAAAGACATTTGATTGGTTCCTTGTTAAGGGCTACTCAACGGTAGGGGTTACAACCCCATACCTAATGCGCTTCTGGTTCCTAAATTTTTGTTAATAGATAGAATACCTCCAGTCTTCTTCGAGAAAGTGTTTATATTAAATTGACTTTTCGACTTTGGACATTAAGGAATTCGCTAATAAAAATTACAAATTAAGATATATTGTGTCATACCTGCATGAATACGCGCTGACACATGATATACAGCCAATCCTGGTTTTGACGTGATCAGTAAGTACCTAAATTCCAAACTCTACTTATAAACAAAATTCTAATTAAATTCAGTAATAAATTTGAAAAAGCAACAAAAAATTGGCCAAAACAGCATTACTTGTTTCTAAACGCTAAAGCTTTACCATATTTAAACCAAAAGGTATTTAAAAATTCTAAATCTTATATTAAAGAAAAATAATGGAATGGAAAATTGCAATCCCTGCAATTGTTATAATTCATCTAATAATTTACTATAACAATAAATATTTTTTGACTGGCCTAAAATAAAACAAAAAATATGTGCGATGGTGTGGATTCTATGGATTCCGTGCATCAGAGGAATGATTTCAAATTCAAATTTATTTTGAAATCTATATGTAGCTACAGAACTCTGGTGCCTTCTTTAATAACGTCCCTGTATATATATACCCATGAACATGAGTGTCATTAAGTACTAAATAAAAGTCGTTTTAAATTAACGGTCATCAAAAATTATTTTTCTTTCCAACTCCATTACCCCGAACACCTCGAGTTCACGCATGATGTAGATCGAGCCTAGGGCTGGTTTTGAATATTATTAATGTTAGTGTACCTTCCATCTTTACTTGGCAGACTGGAATCTTGATTAATTTATACTAGCTTAACCTAAGGCCCTATCTAATTTAACTACGGCTTTCATAAACCCTAAATTGAAAAAGAGATACTTAGTGAGTACTTCAATTATAAATTTTTTTCTGAAAATAATCTATTTGTTTAAGGGAATATCAGCAAATGAGCTTAAAGTTGGCAAATTCTCAAAAATTCTGTGAAAATGGAAATAAATGTCATATATTGTATAGTGTGATCACTAATCTTTTAGACGTCTTGACTTAAATAACACCTTTTTTTGTATTAAGTAAATTTTTATAAAAGTTATGACTTGATCGATATTTTTTTAAATAGCAACACTTATTTATGAGTTATTTCTTCAATAAAAAACAGAAAAAACTTTATTTCCTATTTTTATTTCTAGAGGACTTCCAGCCAGGTATATAAACAATTTATCCTACGTTTCGTCCGAGAAAATAGGAAATAAAGTTTTTTCTGTTTTTTTATTGAAGAAATAATTTCTACTTTAACAGCCAACAACTTGTGTAAAATATCATCTTATTTATGAGAGTATCATTTGAAAGGGCACATTGTTTTATATATTGTATCAGAAATTATATTGACATGATAACTGCGACCCCCAAGCTAATTAATAAAGGTTTAAATCATTAAACTTAAGTACTCTAGCGATTTATTAATAATTTGTGGCCTGGATTTGTGTTTTAAAGTTAATGAATGGTACTAACTACATAGTTATGGAATAAAATGGGGTTTATTACAAATAATAAAATAAGTTTCGATCTTAGTTAACAAACATTGCAGCTAGTAAGGGCATATTTAAGGTATAACGATAAGGCAGAATGAGAAATATTAAGTTGACACATATTTTAAGTATGTAAATCAAATTTGTAGTAGTAATAATACAAGAGTTTTAAATTTAAGTAATAGGTATTAGGTATATGAAGGGTCAAATGGACGAGGACATACGTGAAAGGACGATAGTGAGTGTGAAAGTGCCAAAAGAGATAAAGATAATTAGTGTAAGTCCTACGCAAGTGCAATGTTTCGACAGTTTTAGAGCTAAACTTCATATATAGGTAATAAACAATGTAGACTCACCTTATAACGTGAAATTGTAACTTTTTAACAGGTTTGCAAAGGGTCAGAGGTTGATCTTCATCACATGTATCATTTTATGGGATGCTTCTGGTCAAATATGCATACAATTTCTTTATTCCTGTTAAGATTTTTGAAATGTTTACTCCTGTGGAAAGGAAAGACTATAATGGTTGTTTTGTAGTAGTTAGTTGCTAGACAATGATGTCTCAACGTTATATTTAGATTTAAGATGGAATTTTAAAAAGGAAGCTAGTTGGCGAATTATTGAGAGGAAAAAAGTAAAAAAAAATATGACAGAAAAAAATAATAAGTAAGGAGTTTTGAAAAGAGTTTAATGTCGAGCTGGTTAGTATAAATACCAAACTACGATCTTCATACAAGGAGAAAGCTGGGACATATTTGAACGGAGAAGACAAAAATTGAAGTATTATTTGTAATTAGCTAAGCATACGTTTCCTGTCGGAAACCTTAACTATAAATTGGAGATAGGAATTTATGGTTTTGCCTGGGTGTTGGAAACTCTATCCAAGTGTACGGCATACAAGAAAAGAAGAGGCCCCCAATGGTAGTATTCTTTAGTTAAGATTTTGTATTGTTTTGTGTCATACGACAGACATTTCATTGATATTGAGAACTCTAATGTTAATTTCAACTTTATTTATCTGAGCTCAAACATCATTTTATTTAAATAATTCAAAATTACAACGTGAAGTCATTTTTTATATCAAAGTGTCTTGTTATCATTAGTAGTGGGATTTATTTGTAATGTAGTTCTATTTGTGTCAACTATTGAAAAAGAGGAATCATTATATGTGTTAATTTGACACCTTTGCCTTATTATAAAAAAAGAGAGATACCTTAAAATTTAATAGTGCTTTGGCTCCTAGAACCGGCTCCCTTAGTTGACGAGTCTCAGCTCATATATCATAGGTATAAAAGTAAGTACCGTAGTCCAAGCAGTCTCCGCTTGGTGGCGCTCAAAATAAAATCTCATTTTGTTATCATTACAACATATGTTGTTATATCACAGTTTTTTTGAAATGTTAAATTTTAATTTCTCTGCTATGGGCGGTTACTTTTTGTTTGAAAAAAACTGTAAGAAACAAACTGTACCTTTTTATTAATTTGATGTTTTTTTTCAAGCAAATCAAATGTTGTTATAGTGGGGATATGAAAATTGCGACATATTTTACATATTTGCGATTGTTGCCAAATTGGGCGATATTTATTTATTACAATTTCCGGATGTATTGGGTGATATCTGCTACCTCAATTTTTGCTTTGTTTTATAGATCCAGATCAAATATGTTTGGAAATGTAATTCTATTTTGTCTTCGACCATGTAAGACAACTGTAACCTGAATGTAGGCAACCATCTAGGCTCTACTGATCTGTGATTTGTTTTTGTTGATATGAGGTTTTCACACGACAATGTCTTATATACAGAATTAGTGGTTACACGTATGTTTCTCAAATGTAACGCATAGGTCTTTAAAGATATTGTCTAGCATATAATCAAATGTGTCAGTAATTTTATGCCGAGAATATAACATGATATTGCATTTATTAATATTTAAAGGTAAATGATTGTTGTCGCACAAAATACTTAATTTATTCAAATTTTCTTGTAATTTCAAACGATTTGAAACTGATCTAATTTCGGAATATATTTTAATGCCATTAGCGTAAAGCAGGTAATTGACATCAAACAATTGAGTTATATCAACAATAAAAATAAGGAAATTAATGGTCCAAGAATCGAACCCTCTGGAAATCCTGATGACTACAAACAATATCAGATCTAAAACTATGCTATTGAACAAATTAATATCTATCGTAAGATATGATCTAAAAAGATTTAAGAAACTTACAGACATAGCAAATATATCGAATTGTGATTGCTCAAGCGGGCAAAAGATCTAGAGAAATCAGGATAGACTACGTCTGCGTCTACTTTCCATTCTGTAATATCTCAGATATATTGAGTTTTTTCTACAAGGTTCGAAGTAGTAGAACGTTCAGGCCTCTAAAAAACGTGTTCTTTCAAATGGCACTATCGAAAATAAGGATTACTACTTAAAAAAATCGTGATATCATAACTTTTACATACATTTTTGAGAAACATTTTTTATACATGAGAAAACAAAATAGGGAAATGTATTTAAAACTCAACCAGCCTAAGCAGCTACGGCTAGTGAAATTTGGGTTATGCTTATTTATTTATTTATTTATTTCATACACTGCCCAACTGGTACAAGACCCAACTACAGGGCAGGGGGATTCTGACAAGAGTTTAATACAACCAGAAATTGTAAATACAAAAAAAAAATTATGACAAAAGATACAAAGGAGTTAAAACTTAAAATTAAGAACGCATGTATATAAACATTGTTCACACGCTATAAACCTTAGTTTAAAATAAACACGTACAACAATGAGAAATAAAGAACATTTTTAATGGATAAGATAACTGATAAAACAAAGAAAAACAGAGAAAAGCAAAGAAAAACAAAGACAGCGTATTAGCCTGCATCATAGTAGCTTTTCAGATCACTAAGGCTGCCATTAAATATGTCGATATCTGTACAGATGGAGTTATGATTTTCACAGATTATGTGAATCAGAGAGAATTTTAGAGCATTTGTCCGAGGTGTCGCTAGGTAAAATACATTACTGTGACGTGAAGTTGTTCTTGGGATGTAGAAATATAATTTAGACACTAGTTCCTGTGCATCGATATTGTTTTTAATGAGCTTATATAAAAATATTTGAGATATACACTCACGCCTACGACGTAAACTCTTGAAGGAATACTTATCAAGCAGCTCATGCTGTGGAAAGCCAATCTTATACCCTCGGTTCTAAAATACAGAAATTTCATAAATTTACGTTGAACTTGTTCTATGTTATTGACATATACATTGTACTGAGGCGACCAGACAACTGAGGCATATTCAAGCTCGATCTAACATAACAACCCTAAAACATCTTGAGTGTGTCAATATTCGAAAAATCACGCGAATTTCTAACTATAAATCTATACGATCTGCTAGCTTCAGACACAACGGTGTTAATATGAACGTTGAATGTAAGTGATTTGTCAAAAGTAACACCTAAGTCCCGGAGTGTGTCAGGCCTATTTAGTACATCAACATTAATAATGCTATACTCTATACTCGTATGATATTGAAGATAATTTGCGTGTATAAGACATAACATAGCAATTTTGGGTGTTTGTCTGTGTTTATTGCGCCAATTACTAATTTTTTGTACGTTTTGTTGCAAATGGATACAATCCTCTACGATATCGATCTTGCAGAAGAGCTTTAAATCAGCGGCGTACATTAAATATCTGACTTCCAAATCATCTGCAATATCATTAACGAATACAACAAAAAGTAATGGACAGAGGATAGATCCTTGCGGAACTCCGGAGGTTATCTTAGTATTAGAGCATGGGACCCAAGCGGTACTTATGACAAAACCAACTATAAAGATTAAATTGAAGAGTTTTGCAAAAAAAAATTGATTTAAGAAAAGAAAGTTACAAAATGATGGCCCAGCCAAGTTATTTCTTAGACAGCTTATAAAATATTTGTAAACTATTTCTTTTCTTAATCAGGAGGAACGTTTGTGAACAGATTTATCATTACATGAAGAAGTTTTCATTTTCCATATAATTCTCACGTTTTGGAATTTTACTTTAGATTAATTTCTGAATGTGCAAATTTCAAAAAGCTGTAACTATAAAAAATCTATATTTTTTAATGAAACTTGAAATATGTCGACAATAAAATGTTCCTCCTGATTATGAAAAAAAATATTTTACAAATATATTACAAACTAAAAAATAACTTGAGAGGGCGATCATTCTTGAAACTTTTTTTCGCAAATTTCAGTCAATTTTTTTTCTGCAAAACTTTCATGCCATTAAGTATTTCTTGGGTTCCTTACTCCAATACTAAGAAATAGCATAACATAAATTTCACAAGCCGTCATTGTATCCGAGCGATTTTTTGTTACCCTCTTTATAACTATTTTATCGAATTTATACAGGGTGGGGCAATAGTGCGTCGGACTTCGATATCTCGAGTTCTACGATTGCTAGAAATTAAAAAAAAATACAGGTAAACTAATAAAAAAATTCTATGTGATATAGAAATAAAAAGCGAAAATTTTTTTATAAGTATTTCCCTATGGCTAATTGCAACCATTTTCGTTTTATAGAGCAATAAGTACAAAATTCAAGAACAAACTTAAAAATAGAGGTTTCTTTAAATAATTCATTAGAAAAAATTGCAATAAGTGTACCACATATTACCCATTTTGATTGACACACGTCTCTATGCGCTTTTGAAATGATGCCATTTAGTGGGACCATTTCTTCCAATCCATTGAAGTGGGTAAATAGTATTTAACTGATCCCTTACTGTTATAGTTTTTGTAATTTTTTTTGCTGTTTTTGTTATCGACATACAATAAAACCTCAGTTTAGTATAAATTGTCTTATACAAACGAACATTTTTTGCACTTATCGATCGTCAGTTATCATTTGTAATAAATTTAAAATATTTCGAGTTTTACGAAATGAATTTTAATAAAGTGGAACTCGTAGATATGACTTTTGTTTTGGACAGAAATTGTTTGCTTGCTAATAGAATTTATAAGCAAAGGTATCCTGAGAGAAAGATTCCTGATGTTAGCAGCTTCCAAAACCTTCTCGCTAGATTTGTGGAAACTGGAAATGTCGAATATAAAAAAAGTGAACGAATAAAACGTGTTGTGAATGAAGAAAATTATTTTTCTGTGGTGCTGGCAACGACTGAGAATCCCCATATTAGTCAGAGAGAAGTGAGCTCATTAGTAAGAATAAGTGGACGGTTTGTTGGTCGAATCTTAAAAACAAATAAGTTTCACGCATATCATATTCAAATGTACCAGGAACTATCTGATGACGATTTTTAAGGGGGGCCTACAGTTTTGTAATGGGGCGAGAGATAAAATGCAAGATGTCACCTTCTTCAGTAATGTTTTATTCACTGATGAGGCAACTTTTCAAAAAATGGATTTGTTAATAGACACAATTTCCATTATTATGCTTCGGATAAACCTCACTTTTTTTAGGCAAGTTGATAACCAGCACAGATTATTGGAGAACATGTAATAGGGCCACATTTCTTGGGTAGTACATGGATGGAGCTATTTATCTTCATTTTCTGGAAAACTATCTGCCACAATTATTGGTGAATCTTCCTGAAATGATTCGAAATAGGATGTGATTTCAGCAAGAAGGTACTCCACCACATTATTTAAATGCAGTTAAAGACCACTTAAATAATACCTACCCACTTCAATGGATTTTGAGAAATGGACCCACTATATGGCCTGCCATATCCCCAGATCTTACAAAAATGAATTCCTTTTTATGGAGATACGTGAAGGAAATTGTTTATAAAGACACACCAACAACAGCACAAAATATGAAGGAAAGGATATTAACTGCTTTTAGATCTATCACACCGGCAATTTTAGGAACAGTAGAAACCTCATTTCAAAGGCACATGGAGACGTGTGCCAATCAACATGGGCAACATGTGAAGCACTTATTATATTTTTTTCTAATGACTTATTTGAAGAAACCTCTATTTTTTAAGTTTATTCTTGAATTTTATACTTATTGCTCAATAAAACGAAAATGGCTGCAATTAGCCATAAGGAAGTACTTACAAAAAACGTTCATGTTTCATTTCTACATCACATCGTCGAAAAATATACAGGGTGTTCCATTTAAAAAATTGAGAAAATTCAATTTAAATAGTTCTTAATTGAAAAATAATTTTTGGCCACTCTGTACATTTTTAGGAAGTAAAAAGGATTCAAAAACGTTAATTAGTTGTCTCGTAACTAGTATTCACTTAAGTTTTTCTTAAAACCCGTAATTGTAACTTTGGTGATTTTTTCAATATTCATCTGCAGATGGCATAATTTCAACAAAAAAAATCCATTACATCTAAGTGGTTGGGAGATACTCAATAATAATATAGGAATGAATAGAGTCTAGAAAGGGGTTTCAAAAAATGTACTGATATACATAGCATTCCATTTAAGAAAAAGACACTTGATCCTATCGAAACCCGACGCACAATTGCCCCACCCTGTATATTGCTTAACGACGCGACGCTCTGAATAGGTATAGAAAATTTCGGTAGAGTACTAAACTCCCTTCTTGTAAATAAAACAATGCAAAATAATTAAAATTCAACAATGAAAAAGTGATTCATTAATCACATAAATATTTATATTAATATCTGACGAATAATATTTCATATGTGGTTTTTATACCATCATACTTAATGTAAAATAAACCAATAACAATTTACAATTCACTGTAAACAAAATTAGTAAACCAAAGAGTTGTTAACCTTCATAAGCTTTATTTATTTCGATACAGTGATTAATGAATAGTTAATTAAACAGCATTTCATCACGTTAAAAATGCCTTAAATATTTGATTAAACAATGAAGTGCTAATGGTCGTAACGTTACAATTAATTAAATCAAATTTTTATAGCGTGTATACGGTTGACTAATTGTGTTTATTCATGATGTATTATGCTGTCGTTAAAAAAATCGTATAAACTATACGAGAACTTGATGGAGTAAATGTACTTGAACTTGCCCTAGTTTTTAACAATAAATTATGGCATGACGTTTTACAAAGTTGTTTCACTTTTCATCACTTGGTTTTTCATATTTGACCATTAATTCAAAATTGAAACTTATCAAAGTACTTCTATTTCTTACTATTTCACTAAAAAAGTTTTGCAATGATCACTAACACATTTTTAATACATCTTAAAAACAGATTTTTATCTTTTTTTTCATGCAACTAATACCTCAGCTAGTCCCTCCAAATTTAAAATTAATGTGCGCAAAGACTCTAATGTGTGTAACCAAATATTAAAAATTACCTTTCAACTCAAGTCAAACAACTCAAGGTGTTGATACAAATCTAAAGTACTGTTTTTCATTACATGGATGACTTAAAAATTAACCAAATGTGTATTCTGAATAGATGAGATACATATGTATATTAATCATGTTAGTATTTTAAATTAATTTTTAAGGTGGGCACGTAAATCGATGAGAACCCATCACCTGCCGTAACTCAGCAATTAGTAGAAAAATCTATTTCAATGCAGGTTCCAACCCCTTCAGAAAAAATCTAAACAGATAATTAATATGTTATGTTATATATTATACATATATTTAATCATTCATACTGTTGTTTCTTTTGATTTTAATTGTTATCTCTATAGGTTAAGTAGAGTAGCCATTGGCAAGACTTCGCCTAAGGTAAAAAAAAATGTATATACTTTTGTAATTTTTCACCAATAAAGTCAGTTTATTATTATTGCTTTTTTTTCGGAATATCCGTTGCCGGACAGTCCTCCTGCGGCCTCCGACGTCTAACGGGAGTCGCGCCCACGCATTAACTACAGTTACTCCGCACATCCCGCAGGACTAGTGACTGTAGATACCAGAATCGTATGCCCTAAGCAGACGGAGAGAACCCAGAATGATCGCCTGCTGCTTTTGCCCTGCCAGCCACTCAACTGATTTTTGGCAGGCCAGTATGGTCTTCAGTTCCGAGAGCAACGTAAGCTTTATCCCTCCGAGTACATCAATTATTAGGACGACCATTTTGACCCAGTAGCCTGGATAGAGCACTTGGAGCTCGTACCGGAGATCGCGATATTTAATCCGTTTCTCCTCCTCCTTCAAGGTGATGCTTTCTCCGCAGGTGTCGAGAACTCGATGACATACATCACCTTGAGTTGAGGGTCCAGGAGAACTATCTCAGGCTTGTTGGCTTGGATTAGCCTGACAGTCGGGAACGAGTAGTTCCAGTAAATCCAACACTTCTCGTTCTCGACAACGGACTCAGTATCTCTTGGGAACGTAAGGCAGCATGGGTGTCTGGTCTACCCCGTACAAGTATCTTAGATGATAGTATAGCACTCGTAACGCCGCGTTATGTAGGTGGATGTAGGTCGAAATCGCGTATACGGGGCATGCAGATAGTATGTGCATGAGCGATTCCGGCGCCTGACGGCAGGTCCTGCACTTGATGTCAGGAACCTCTAAACGCCACACGCGGCTACGGTAGACCACGGTGTTGAAAACATCAGTTTGGCAGGCCATAATGAATCCCTCGGTCTCCGACTTAAGCCCAGCTGACCTTATTATACTGTATATATAATTACTTTTAGAGATAGATATTTTTTTGCTTTATACTATGTAGTATTTACGCATCAATCATGCAACAAAAGAGAAAAAATGTAAAAATATATGAAAAACTTCAAGTTTCACACAATGAAGGCTACCGTTTTTAGGCTCACCAATTGTCGCCACTGGCGAGTAAGGTCGCTCTCAAAAAGTTATTGTTCGGCGCGGAAAAAGTTTATAGGATTTTATTATAATTATTTCGTACACCAGTAAATAAAAAGACTTGTTAATTATGCCTCAGTGTTGTGAAGTTCCATTTTGTTTGGAAACAAATGGCGGATATATGCTTCCAAGAGACAAAACTTGCTTAAAATAGTGGTTCGTAGCGATTCGCAGGGATAACTTTACTCCTACGAAACATTCGTGTGTTTGTAAGGAACATTTTAATCCTAACGATTATGCGTTACCAAAGGAGTCTCCCACAGAAAATCGTAAGTAATAATCATGCACATTCGTTATTTTCATCTTGCTCGTTCTTGATATAACATAACTTTGGTTACATAACCCACCTCTGATAGGTACAATAATTTCCCTACTAAGCAAGTAAATTACTACTTTCCCCTTCTGCCATCATTGTGTTAAATGTTTTTCAGCTAATTTTAATAAAAATTACTAAAAACTCGCGTTAAAAAGCCATAGTTAACATTAACGTTCAGTGACATGGACCTTACCCTACACTAGCGCCTCTCGTGGTGAATTCAAACTCGGTAGCCCTCATTATACATGACAAGTCAAAATTAAATAAGTATTCTAATATGACTACATAAATAACACTTGAAAGAGCATTAAAACTGTAGATATACATATCAAAATTTATAAAAAAAACTGGTAGATTATTACATTAACAATTAACAATCATTAAAAGCAGTATTTAACAATTTTTCAGTACAAATTTCTTTATCAAAATTTTGAAATTATTGATATTCATTTGCCTTACATGTGGCAACACGTAATAAAATATTATACCATATTAATTGGTAATATCTTTTGTTTTTCTAAGTGTAAAGAAATTTATGTTTATTTTATCCCGGTTTCTTGTGGGCTAAGTGTGCATTTAACTGTGGATTGTGCAATTCTCTCCATTTTTTTACATAATAAAGACTGCAAAATAAAAGCACTTGGTAATATAAGAATATTTAACATAAAGACTATGGAGCTGAATTTATATTCATCTCTATAGTCATCTTTGTAATGAAAGCCAGAAATTATCCTAATTGCCTTTTATTGTACAGTAAAAACCCTGTTGCCGGCAGACGAATGCCCCCAAATCAGAATAGCATAGGAGATTGGTGAGTGAATTTAACCACGATACATATTTAATAAAAAAATTTGAAACGTAATAAGTATATACTTTTTGAGACGTATGAGTTGTATGCGGTTCACAATGTCACTTTTTCTCAAGGTAACTCCTAGAAATGTTACCTCATTTCTAAGTTTTACGTTATTATCATCAATATTTCTTAAAGTAAAAACCAAATTCTTAGTTTTAGTTTAGTCTTGAGACAGTCGATAAGCTATGAATTAATTTTGAACAGGGCTCTGTGATATATTTTTTCAGAAGTTAAGTCCTTTATAATATGTTTAAAAAATATTGTTACTCGTGTCGTCAGCAAATAGTACAGAGTTAGCATCCAGGGTAACACTTGGTAAGTCATTTAAATAGATTAAAAAAAAGTGTCGGACCGAACACTGATCCTTGAGGAACTCCATATTGTATAGGAAGGAGATTTGAGTTTGTATTTTGACAAAGCTGATAATGATCTGTTAAATAGGAATTAACAGGTTGCGGCTACTATTACTAGTACCATAAAATTTTATTTTATTAATTAGAATGTTATGTAACACAGTCAAAAGCTTTCGTCAGATCAAGAAATTGTGTGAACGTGAATAAACCATCCTCAAAGCCTTGATTGATAAGCTTAATTAAAGAATTATTGGCTAGAATTGTGAACTGTTTAGTAGTCCTAAATCCAAATTGATGTGGGTTAAATAAATTATTGTTTGCACGAACAGGATCAAGAGTATTTTACTGCCACAAAACAGGGAGTAAAACAAGCGTTTATTCTATTGGGATTTAGTCGCCATGGAAACCAATAAAGAATACAAACATAACGTAATGTCAACATTTTATTATGTCAAACTGTTAATGGTAGACAGAACAAAAAATTAAGAATCAAACGTATAACCCATAAAATATCATTTATTTCAAATTATAATCAGTATTAATGGGGTAATTTTCGCAATATTTGGTAATTAATAATGTTTAGTAATTTAAACGTCAAACAGAAATAAATAAAAAATAGTGTCAAGCAGGTAATTAAATACGGGGATACCTAGATAAACTCAGAATAAAATACAAAACGATACCTCAAAGCAATAGTAAGATATCAAATCGTGGTTTTAGATATTTATGCGAATATACAGAGTGGGCAATAGTACGTCGGACCTCGATACCTCGAGTTCTACGATATATTTTTTAAAAAAATTGCAAGTAAACTAGATAAAAAAAGTCTATAACTGGAAATTATTTTCCAACATACAGGGCGAGCTAAGACGAAATTACAGGACCAAGTGCCTTTTTTTTAAAATGGAATGCTATATATATCAGTACATTTTTTGAAACCTCTTTCTAGGCTCTGTTCATTCCTATATTATTATTGGCTATCTCCCAACCACTTGGATGTAATGAATTTTTTTGTTGAAATAATGCCATCTGCAGATGGATATTAAAAAAATCACCACAGTCACAATTACGGGTTTTAAGAAAAACTTATGTGAATACCAGTTACGACACATCTAATTAATGCTTTTGAATCATTTTCATTTCCTAAAAATGTACAGGGTGGCCAAAAATTAGTATTCAATTAAGAACTTTTTAAATTGAATTTTCTCAATTTTTTCAAATAGAACACCCTGTATATTTTTCAACGATCTGATGTAAAAATAAAAAACGAACATTTTTTTGTAAGTACTTCCCTATTACTAATTGCAACCATTTTCGTTTTATTGGGCAATAATTACAGCATTCAAAAATAAACTTAAAAAAAGAGGTTTCTTCAAATAACTCAGTAGAAAAAATTATAATAAATGTTCCACATGTTGGCCATTTTGATTGACACACATCTCTATGCGCTTTTGAAATGAGGTTCCCACTGTTCCTAAAACTGCCGGTGTGATAGATCTAAAGGCAGTTATTTTTCTTTCCTTTGTATTTTATCCTGTTGTTAGTGTATCTCTATAAACAATTTCCTTCACGTATTCCCATAAAAAGAAATCCATTTTTGTAAGATCTGGGGATCTAGCAGTCCATTTAGTGGGTCCATTTCTTCCAAAATATTGATGAGGGTAGGTATTATTTAAGTGGTCTCTAACTGCATTTAAATTATGTGGTGGAGCACCATCTTGCTGAAACCACATCCTATTTCGAATTCTTCCAGGGAGATTTATCAATAATTCTGGCAGATAGTTTTCCAAAAAATGAAGATAAATAGTTCCAGTTAATGTGCCATCAAAGAAATGTGGCTCTATTACATGTTCTCCAATAATTCCTCCCCAAACGTTTATGGACTATCTGTGTTGGTTATCAACTGGCATAAAAAAGTGAGGATTTTCCGAAGCATAATAATGGAAATTGTGCCTATTAACAAATCCATTTTTATGAAAAGTTGCCTCATCAGTGAATAAGACATTATTGAAGAAGTTGACATCAACTTGCATTTTACCTCTGGCCCAATTACAAAATTGTAGGCGCTTTTGAAAATCGTCATCAGATAATTCCTGGTGCATTTGAATATGATATGCATGCAACTTATTTGTTTTTAAGATTCGACCCACAGACCGTCTACTTATTCCTACTAATGAGGACACTTCTCTTTGACTAACATGGGGATTCTCAACCTTTGCCAGCACCACAGAAAACTCATTTTCTTCGTTCACAACACGTTTTATTCTTTCACTTTTTTTATATTCGACATTTCCAGTTTCCAGAAATCTATCGAGAAGGTTTTGGAAGCCCTTCTTTCAAGATAACGTTGGTGATAAATTCTATTGGCAAGTAAACAATTTCTGTCTGACTCGCCCAAAACAAAAGTCATGTCTACAAATTCCCCTTTATTAAAATTCATATTTTAAAATTCCAAATATTTTAAATTCAATAGAATTGCAACTAACGACCGATAAGTGTGATATATGCTCCTTTGTACACGACAATTTATACCAAACTGAGGTTTTATTGCTTCTCGAATAACGAAAACAGCAAAAAAAATTTACAAAAAAACATTCCAGTAAAGGACTGGTTAATAAATACTATTTACTCATTTCAATGGAAATGGTCCCACTAAATGGCCTCATTTCAAAATTGCATAAAGACGTGTGTCAATCAAAATGGGCAACACGTCGAACACCTATTATAAATTTTTCTAATGAATTACTTGAGGGAACCTCTTTTTTTAAGGTTATTCTTGAATTTGACACTTATTTATTTATAAAACGAAAATGGTTGCAATTAGCCATAGGGAAGTACTTACAAAAAATGTTCGTTTTTCATTTCTACATCACATCGTCGAAAAATATATAGGGTGTTTCATTTGAAAAAATTGAGAAAATTCAATTTAAAAAGTTCTTAATTGAAAAATAAACACTTATTTATTTATAAAACGAAAATGGTTGCAATTAGCCATAGGGAAGTACTTACAAACAATTTTCATTTTTCATTTTTACATCACATCTTTGAAAAATATACAGGATGTTCCATTTAAAAAAAATTGAGAGAATTCAATTTAAAAGTTCTTAATTGAATACTAATTTTTGGCCACCCTGTACATTGTTAGGAAATGAAAGTGATTCAAAAACATTAATTAGATGTCTCGTAACTGGTATTCACATAAGTTTTTCTTAAAACCCATAATTGTGACTGTGGTGATTTTTTTAATATCCATCTGCAGATGGCATTATTTCAACAAAAAAATTCATTACATCAAAGTGGTTGGGAGATAGCCAATAATAATATAGGAATGAATGGAGCCTAGAAAAAGGCTTCAAAAAATGTACTGATATACATAGCATTCCATTTAAAAGAAGGCACTTGGTCCTGTAATTTCGTCTTGGCTCGTCCTGTATGTTCGAAAATAATTTCCAGTTATAGACTTTTTTATCTAGTTTGCTTGCAATTTTTTAAAAAATTTCTAGCTATCGTAGAACTCGAGATATCGAGGTTCGACGCACTATTGCCCCACCCTGTATAGAGCATTTTCCAAGTTGTACTACAGTATAAGTATTTCCAAAGTCAGTTGAAACTCTGTAAAAACACCCAGCAAATGGTTATACCCATTTAATGGATAAATTCTTTTGTCGGCGTTATTATAGCGTTCTAACTGACTGGAAATACTATAACACTGTATTATTTCTAGACCGAAATGTGACTGCGCTACAACCAGTGTTTCCTTTTGAAAATGTGTTAGTACAGAAAATTGTAACAGTGAGATAGAATTTTCAAGATAACCCAGTGTAGTTTTGAGGTATGGAAAAGCTCCGTGACCAACTACTATTTAATTTTTTTGCAATAAAGATCATGCCCGTTCGTGTATCAAATGTATTATTACTCCAGAGAAATAAAACTTCCTCGGCGGAATGAGGCCGAACAAGCTGAATTTTTGCAGAGACCTTCGTTTTGATGTTCCAATGAAGCACAAAAAAATCTCATATGCCTACCCTTGTGCGTCTTGAGATATCGAAGGTCAAAAGTCATGAGAATCGGTTTTTCGCGATAATCTCGCTTCCAGTGCATCTGACGTCGTAAGAACCCATAACAAAACTTACGTAAAATAATATTCTCTACAAAATTGTTCATTTACTTTTTTTTCGTACGACCAACCGTTTTCGAGATATTGCATGATAAGGTAATACTGTATTATACTGCAGAGCTATAAATATAAAAGCACTTTTCTTAATCTGTTAGACTGGAAAATTAAATTCCCATTATTAATACCGTTAAAAATTTGTTTATTTATAAAAAGATATATAATAAGTAATTAATAACAAAAAAATACATTCTTTTCCACACCACGCCTTATGTTTCCTTGCCTTCCTCCTCGTTTTCGTCGGGTTCCACTAGCACCTCGATCAACACATTATCTTCGTCAGACGCTTCCTCTATATCTGTTGGCTCTATGTCTGTTGGCAAAACCTCTTCAGGCTCAAGGTCACTGAAGTCTTCGATGTTTTGCAACTCTGTTGACGGGTTCAGGCATGGCTGTCCGTGACACTGACCACAAACTTTGGAGCATGGCAGCCCGACTTTTCTACACCCGCACTGCGCACCACACCCCTTTTTACAATTACAGAATATTGTATTTAATAGTTCGTCTGGAGCAGGTGGCAGTAGTGTTGTTTTCGGCTGTAATATGTCGTTTTTTAAATCCCAACCCCATTCTTCGGGTTGTAGATTTTTCCCTAGCCAAATGTGTACTTGGTAGTAGACCCGATAAATATGCTGTCGAGCTGCTTCACTGGTAGGTGGAAGGGATGACAATTTAACAGGTCTATTATGTCGTGTAGCCTTAATGAATTGGGTGTATCTAAATTTGGCAAGGTTCACTTCATCTTTTGGAGCACCATACATAGCTAACAGAAAACGCTTTCAGTTCTGAAATACGCTATCTGGCGGGCAGTTTTCTGCTTGAAATATTTGAGCCGAGTGAGTCAAATCGGGATGTTTCTCAAACATTGTCATAACCTTAAGTTTTCCTTTGTTGAATAGTGCCGATGTAGTGTCGCATCCAGTGAGGGCATGCAAAAACAAAATATGTTCTTTGCAAAGACGATATTTGTCGAGACTTTTAGACGAATAAATTAGTGTTGATGTAGTCCCTTTGCCAATTTACTTTAAGAAAATTTGTCGGTGATGTGACTGAGTTCGTCCTATTAAGAGAACAAGCAAATCAATGTCTTCTCCAATGATGATGGCGGTTCTTTCTTTTTCCGATACTTCCATGGCTGTTTCGATGATTAGAACATCTGCATCATCCTTGGCTTGTTTTGTAGCGATGTTGGCAGCTTGTAGTTGTTCAATAAGCATTTCATTTCACAAAAGTGGTGTGAAAATAATACATTGTTTTGTTATTAATTATTTATTATATATTTTTTTATAAATAAACAAATTTTTAACGGTTTTAATAATGGGAATTTAATTTTCCAGTCTAACAGATTAAGAAAAGTGCTTTTATATTTATAGCTCTGCAGTATAATACAGTATTACCTATTACGAATGTGCGCTCCCCGCTTTATCATGCTATATCTCGAAAACGGTTGGTTGTACGAAAAAAATGTATATGAACAATCTTGTAGAGAATACTATTTTACGTAAGTTTTCTTACGACGTCAGATGCACTGGAAGCGAGATTTTCGCGAAAAACCGATTTTCATGACCTTTGACCTTCGATATCTCAAGACGCACAAGGGTAGGCATCTGAGATTTTCTTGTGCTTCATTGGAATATCAAAACGAAGGTATCTGCAAAAATTCAGCTTGTTCGGCCTCATTCCGCAGATGGCCTTTTTTTTACCTTATTTCCCTGGAGTATATGTATTTTGGGAGTAGAGTGTGTCTCTTGCACTATTCATGTCAGGACTAAAACACTGTTTTTATCCCTTGAAGCATAACTATTGTTCAAAATGGTTAGTAATTTGCTTCTTTAATACTAATTCCAAGATTTTTGCAAGATATCTGATGTGGCCAGCACATAATTTTCTTATACCAATATATATCATCCTGATCTAAAAAAATCATTCTATTTAATTCTTCACTTACCTCAATTAAATTTTAATACCGTACCTTGAAATATTTCATTAATATTTTTAAATAGTTAATTATCAGCATCATTCGATATTGTCAATAATAATTCATGTCATATATTTAAATAATTCTTCTATTGACATTGACATTTTTGTAACTAAATTAGACCTTTCAAATGTCAAACTGTTAAATTTATCCTAACCCCATTTTATGAGGCCAAGTGTGTAAAATATTTAAGTTTACATCAGCTTTATTTAAGTAATTGGAACATATATTTTATTGGCTGAATATTGTAGACATGATTTATAATCTTCCATCACACTACACACTTATTAGTCATTGTTTCTCAATAAATATTCACTAAATAAATCTTTATAACTAAAAATCGATTATTAATCAGTGCCCAATAACACAAAATTTAAAATCATTTAAAAATAACAGAGATTAAAATAGCAACAGCAGAATAGCATTGAAAAATACATTACTCAAGCAAACAAATTTTGTCTACCTATTAAGTTTTAAGTTATGCAAGAATATTAAAATAACCGCTGAAGCCTGGAGCCGCCCCTGGTTTGGTTTGGATACGTTGATATATAAACATGCAAATTGTTGTTTATGTACGAGGTCCGTAAAGGACGGACCTCGGTTGATGTATCGGTCATAATCTCAGATTAATAATACTAGAAGATGAGTAACAAAATATAAAAAGTTGACGATTCATCTACATCATACGCGACGTATGTAAATATTATGGCTGGTTTTATTCGTATTGGTCAGAATTATGAACGCAGCACGAAGAAACCCGATCGATGCCCGATCTATCACCGTCTTGACAACAGATTATGTTCTGTAAGACGACGTCCGTCATTTTAATCTGTGTTTATAAGTGATTTTAAAGTTTTGTGTTATTTAGTACTGGTTAATAATCGATTTTTAGTTACAAAAATTGATTTAGTGAATATCTATTGAGAAACAATGACCAATAAGTGTGTAGTGTGCTGCCAAAAGAGGAAAACCCCGGGGTTATTTATCTTTTCACAGGTAAGTAAACAAAACAAATCAGGGACGACATAATGCGAACGTGTGAAAGCTCAAAAATAACTAAAATTAATGACTGATAGCTTTACAAAAACAAAAACAACAACATTTGATTCCATTCGAACAGTAAAAAATCCACATTTTATCAAAAAAGATACATGTACAAAAATATTTGTTTAAACGTCAATGCAAATTTCATTCTTAAAGTTGCTCACAAACTGTAGATGTTTTAAAGTCTGTTGATATTTTTTTAATTCAATTTTAAAGGTTGTTATTAAAAAATGTGTTTATTTTCAGATTTCCCGAGATTCTGGAGAGAAGAGAAAGTTGGCTGAAAGCTCGTAAAATGGAAAATGCTAGTGAGTGTCACTATGTGTATTCACAACACTTTAAAAAAAGTGATTATAGTATTATAAGAGGTGGATTAAAAAGTGTTGAAAATCAATGCTATTTTTTCCCCTGGTAACACTGTCACCACTTCGTCACACGTACTGTCCAGGTTAGTAGAGAATTATATTGAAAATTAATAATAAGCTAAGTAGTCACTCATTCATACCTCATGAAATAATATCAAGTAGATAGGTACCTACAGAGCATCAACTCTTATGTCGATATGTTACTTTTATTGCAGTGATGTAGGTTTGTATATTTCAAAAAAATCTCAATTGTTTCAGCATTGAAAATTTAATTCCTTCGTCACCATTAGTACCCAAGATAGCAAGGTATGTTAAATTTAAATAAGGCGCGCCACTTTAAACTACCCTGGTCCTTATTTTTTTTTATTTTTTAAGTAACTGCCATGTCCGGCACATCAAATTGTAAATATTTTCTTTAAATGTAGCGTGTAGTGATTCAAATTTTTTTTTTTTTGATGTATATTTTAATTTAACATACCTTGCTATCTTGGGTACTAATGGTGGCGAAAGAATATAATTTTCAATGCTGAAACAAGTGAAATTTCTTTGAAATATACAAACCTACATCACTGCAATAAAAGTAACATATTAACAAAACAGGTGATGCTTTGTAGGTATCTACTTGATATTATTTCATGCAGTATAAATGAGTGACTACTCAGTATATTATTAATTTTCAATATAATTCTCTAATATCCGGGACAATACGTATGCCGAATCTGGTGATAGTGTTCCCAGCGGAAAAATAGAACAGTACTGATTTTCAAGACTTTTAAATCAGATCATTTAATAGTATAATCACTTTTTTTAAGTGTTCTGAACACACGTAGTGCCACTTATTGGCATTTTCCATTTTGAGAGCTTTCAGCCAAGTTTCTCTTCTCACCAGATTCTCGGGAAATATGAAAATGAATACATTTTATAATAATAACCTTTAAAATTCAATAAAAAAAATATCAACACTTTAAACATCTATAGTTTGCGAGCAACCTTAAGAATGAACTTTCCATTCAAGTTAAAATAAATAGTTTTGTATAAGTATCTTTTTTTGATAAAATGTGGATTTTGTTACTGCTCAAATTAAATGGAATCAAATGTTTTTTTATTGTTTGTAAAGCTAATATTAATTTTAGTCATTTTTGAGCTTTCACACTTTCGCAATCACGCAATATGCCGACACTGATTTGTTTTGTTTACGTACATGTGAAAAGATAAACAACCCCGTTGTTTTCCTCTTTTGCCGCACATTACACATTTATTAGTTATTGTTTCTCAATAAATATTCACTAAATAAATCCATATCAGTACCCAATAACACAAAACTTCAAAATCATTTAAAAACAACAGAGATTAAAATAACAACAGCAGAATAGTATTGAAAAATATATTCCTCAAGCAAACAAATTTTGTGTACCTATTAAGTTTTAAGATACACAAAAACATTAAAATAAACGCTGAAGCCTGGAGCCACCCCTGATTTGTTTTGGATACGTTGATATGTAAACATGCAAATTGTTGTTTATGTATCGGTCATAAAAATCAGCGTATCTCTTATGGGTGTTACTTATCATTATATTATTAATCTGATGTCATAATAATCAGTGTATCTCTAATGGGTGTTACTTATCTTATTGTTGATCTAAGATTCATTTAGATGATTAGGGGGTATACTGATTTCAAAATTTTGTTTCTTTGATTTATTATTATTTGTTATTCTCCACATTTCACTTTGTGGGTTATTAGAATTTGAGATGAAATTATCATGAGCCATTTTTATGTAGGTATCTGAAAATGTGTAGGTAATAATACATAAAGTTACATCGTATTGTACTGATGTTCTTAAAGTAATTTGGAAAAAGGTGATTTCGTTACATTTGTACTACTACTACCTCAATATATTATTGTTATTTACAACACCAACTTATAGACAAGCTGCAAAGCCAATTTCTTATCGCCACCCTTATAGCGGTATCATCGATATTTTATAATCACGCAGCTTACAAATTAACAAATTAGAAGGGATACGATGGACAGGATGGGATCGATAGATGTGAGAATGGAAAACAAAAATGTTAATTACATAGTTTTTTTAAAATTTGATAGCTAATCGTATCAAAAAAAAATATTTTTGTAGAAAGGCTTCTCAAAAATAGGGATTTGGTTGTATTTAGATTGAAAATAAAAAGTGTATTAATAGTACAGATTTTTTATAACTACTGATGTTAACGTGAAAGATTTTTTTGCTGAATCGCATATTAGGTCGGTCCATATCTGTGAGGTCCTGAACAAATTATTTTCTTCATCCGAATTGGAATTATTCCTTGTATTTTCTTGTAATTTGACTGACTCACTGATTCTGTATGATAAATGATTAAATCAAAGTTACCTTAGTAATCTATCCGACACAATCAAAACATGCGATGTTAAAACTCCATCGACAATAGTGAATTGTAGTGGTCGGATCACTTATCTGGGCTAATCACAGCTATTGTGCGCACCTACGGGTTTGAGGACGTTACAGTCCAGTAGCGGCGATATATTTTTTCTGTAATTCCAAAAATGTGCAGAGAGCAATTGCTGTTAACCAAGATATTTGGACTGATGACATTTTTAGGAAATTTATTTCCAAAATGGGACCACACATAACTACTGACCGGTTTTTCCTTAATGTAATAAGTTGTGGAATAACCCAGATCTTGGTAGAAGAATTCTCCACACCAAAGAAAAACAAATCAAGAATATTATAATGAACTGATGGAATATATTAAGCAACATCCTTTTGCCACTCAATCAAAGCAATAGAAGATACTAAATTTCTTGCATCAGTTAGAACGACAAGAAAAATATTAAGGGAGCAGGGACTTTTTAACTGCGTGGCCGTCAAATAGCTTAGACTAACTGCTGCTGCCACTAAAGAAGATAGAGTTCAATTTTCAAGTCAGTTTCTAAATGCAGATCTAAATTTTTGGGAACTGGTCATTTTCAAGCAGTATTTCAGTTGTCATACAATAGACAACTTCGGGTCTACCGCGCTAGATGTAAAAAAAAGAAGGGACCTGTAACACAGATAACAGAGGAAAGTTTTCTACGCATGTTTGGGCATGGATATCTATCTGCTCAAGTGGCTGGAGAAATGCACATAATAAAAGAACGGTTAAGTTATATTGAGATAATGAATGATGCTTCCATCTGTTTGATATCGATTTAATAATGAATTTGTATTTCACCATGTAAGTTTGTAATACTTAAACTAGATGACCTCGATAATTTTCCAAAAACTCTTTAGTGTTAAACGTAGATAACAGATCTAGATTTGTTGTCTTCATTTTAAAAAACTAATTACTTTTAGGATGATTTAATTGAGGCGATCTAAAACGAGTAAAATGCTTCGGAAGAGAACTTATACTACTCTACTCCATAAGTAGAGGACTAGAAGTATTTTGGAAATTATTGGAGGTTCCATTAAATAACAATGAAATAGCATAATTAACATTTTCTATATTTGATAAATAATAATATTTATTATACTTATTTCTAATTGTGTATGTGTTTGTATGTTTGAGAAAAATGTGTTTTTTTTTCATATTAAATTTCCTTTTGATACACCAATAACATTTTGTCAAACTGTCCTAAATGCAATGGATGAAATGTGTTTTCTACATAATCCAAATTTTTTTGAGAATCATACCACAGGATAAATCGTTGAAAATTTGTCGGCCACAATAGTATATCATAACCGGCAAAAATGTTTAATCATCGCAAATATCAAACAACATTTTTTTGTGTCTGACTGTGTTTTCGATCGCTAATAAGATTGTATATGTGTGTGGACCATTTCTCATAAACCCAATAACTTTTGTAGGACTTAAAATTTCGCTTTGAAATTTGGTTGTGGTAATGGTAATGGCAGGGTAAACTGACGCCTGGCAAGTAGGCCCCAGACAGGCCCTTTTTACTCACCCCCAGCGATATACTTCGTCGTCAAATCTTTCCGATTTTCTAATGAAGGTCAGGATGTCACTCAGTGTGAGGAGCTGATCTCCTCCCTTAGAAGTGCCTCAGTACCGAAGGCGCGTTGCCGATAAATATTTTTCTTAAAGAGCCATCAAGCAAAAACAGCGTCCTGCGACTAAGGAACAAACGTGTCGTGTCGGGCGTGTCGTATAAATCGTATATAAAACATTCCTCGTTTGTTGAGCCTGATGGTGCAGATCGGAGGTGACTTCTCTTTTAGTAGTAAACATGGCTATGGTATCAGTAGAACAAATATATCAAAATAGTAGAATACTCCCTATTGAAATTGGGTCATATTCGTAATACAGTGTCATCCGGACATGCATCACTGTGGCTATAAATATGTCCAATAAAATTATAGCGAAATCTGGAGTATCCCTAAGTTCAGATCTTGGACTTCTACTTTTCAATAATTAGGAAATTTCAATATCTATTTTCTATTTCCTAAATAATACGTAAAAACAGTATGGGAAAAGTAATTTTTTAAATAATTGTATTTTAGAGAAGTATCATATGTCGAACTTGGATACCCGCAGAAAATACAATTATATCAAAAATACAATTATTGTAAATCTACATCGATACGCCACTGTTACAACAGCCGAATAACTAACTATTCACCCGTTGTGCATTGTTGACTGACACCATCCCATCGATTCTTACGCTAGTAGATTACTAATCATTCTTTGATATCAACAAATAGCATCGAACGAGTGATATATGTAATGTATATAATAACTGATTCTTCTTCATTGTGTCGACCGGTATCTTGAACCATTGTCGCAAAATATGAAAATCATCGTACCGATAATATAAATTAGGCATTAAATTTTTTTTTCTCATGTTCAAACTGTGTTCAATTTATAAATTTTTTTAAGTTTAGTGTAAAAGTCGCTCAGTTTCAGCATGTAATTGCCCAGCTAACTAAAGGCTTACCACCCACAGAATAACAATAAAACCACAAGCAAAAAACTATATTCTACGATTTAAGATGTACAAAACTCAAACTCTAATATAACAGTGAAATATTTTAAATAGAAAGCAAATGAAAAGCGACTGCGGTTCAGAACAAAAACTGACATAACATACACACAAACATAAACACCACATAAATTAGACCACCTCCAAATTCAAATCCGGAGCTGCACGGGCGGTGGTTACAATTATGAAAAAAACGCGGACACACAACCACTTTTTCGACTTTGTCAAGGTCGAAGCCGATATTTGAATCCGGGAGTCAGCAGGCTATAAACCAGCTACGATCTAACTCACTGCGCTACCTAGTTCGGGCTTTCATAGATGTCAATCCCTAAGCTACACCACGCTGACGGGGACCAATAATACCGAAATACGTGTTCACGGTTGTATCGTTGTTTCCTTTTTTTTCTGGGATATGTATTCACATTATTATTTATAATTTTGCTTTTGTTTCATCTATGTTCCTGTAGTGTTTTGTATTAAGTGTAACAGTAACATTGATTAAATTTCTCCCAGAATACTATATGTATTACAATTTGTAATATATATTTGTAGTTACTTTTTCAATAAACACGATTATTATTATTATTATTATTTTATATGATTTATATTATGTTGATATTTTGTCGGAACTGATTTGGATAAAAATGCAAGAAAAGCTCAATTTCTCTACGTTTCTACAAAATTTATTGTCTTCTCAGGACTAATGAGGTATATGGTTTTTTGTCAACACAATCATCTTCGTCAAATATTGTAAAAAATAAAATACCATAACTTACGTAGAATTTCAGTGCAAATATTTCAGTGTAGTCAGAACGGAAGCAATTTTCTGTATGATATAGAAAATTGTTTCTGTTCTCACCACTGAAATATTTGCACTGGAATCTTATATAAATTACGCTATTTTATTTTTTACAATATTTGACAATGATGATTATGTTAACAAAAAACCAAATACCACATTAGTCCTGAGGAAGGTAATAAATATTGTCGAAACGTCGACGTAATGAGAAATTGTGGTTTTCTTACATTTTTATTCAAATTAGTTCCAACAAAACATCAGTTAATGAGTGTGTTTCAGTCCACCTGTAATTTATTAATGTCGAATATACTATCAATTTTATGGTAAATTTCAATTCATCATCATATAAGGGAGATGGACATTGGAGATCAATATTATTTATGAATATGATAAACAATAAGGGGCTCAATATCGAACCCTGTGGAACGCCTGATTGAGATATAAATTCCATAGATCTATGAGTCTGGTATTGTACAATTTCTGTTACGAAGATAGGATTCATCAAAATAAATGAATTCCAAAGTTATCAGCAAATAAATTGGCAATATTATCCGGATTGTCAAGGATATTGTTGTTGTTGGGTGATAGACTAGATTCCTTTTTTATTCTTAACATATGCCCAGAAGCCTTTTGGGTCAGATGCTAATTTGTCTTCGAGAGATTGTAAGTAATTTTTATATGACGCATCAATGTCTTTCTTGTTTTTGTCTCTTAAAATTTTTAACTCTTCTGATCAGCAGGGTTATTAGATTTTTATAGCTGATCAATTAAAATTGATCAACTAAAGCTGAACGATAATTAGCGTAAGAACTTCAACTCAGTTAATCAACGTTTTAGTGAATCAACAAAAGTTTAACTCAGTTAAACTTTATCGTTCATCGTCGATTCTCTTTCGAGTTGAAACTCACTTGAAGCGCATGAACCTGTAGATACACTTTCAACTTCGCCAATTAAATACTAGTTATTTTGCATGTGTGTAAAAAGGGGTATTTCTTCCATATGGTTTTAAAATGTTGGTCCTCAACGAAAAAGCATCGTCATCGACAAATAATCCATTTTTTGGAAAACTGAAGATATTGGCTTGTAAAACCGCAGTCAATGATGATTTTGCAAAAACGGCAGCATCGTTTGCTCGCAATTTGTGTTTAGCCACAAACGACGTGTTTTGCGTCTTCTCTTCTGGTCCAATAAAAGTTCTTCCCTTAACAATACAATTATTATATCTACACCTGCACGAATAACTTCATTTAGCGCCATTTTGAAGTTGAAACTGATCAGTTTGTATTGAATTGTGTGAACGAAAAGTAGTTCAATTCCTCTTCAACTCTTATCGATCAACTTTAATTGATCACCTACAGTTGAATCGTGAGAACCCACCTTAAAGCTAAGAGTATATACAATCTAATACACTTGAAAGAGCGTCACCCCCATAAAATTTGTATTTATAATCAGATTATGACTAACTTTTTTTTGAATTGTAGTGCGCAAAAAAACTGTACTTAGGACAAAATGTTACATTTTTTTTTGCAAAACCAAAGCCTACTGCATAATTTTTTGGAGGTGAAAAATCAACAAATTGTATTAGCGATTATTTACACAAAATCTTAGAACACCACTGGATTCAGCGCTCTCTAAAGTGTGCCTGTACTAAATTTTATCAGAAACTATTGTATATTAATAATTCCGTGGCCAAATTAAAAATCACATGAATTTATTTCTTCTGATCAGGTAAGCCATAGAATGAAAAGTGAAAAACAACTGATACCAACTATTTTTATTGGTAACATTCATCATTATTGAAAAATAAACGCTAATCAAATTTTTGTTACTTCCACCAATCCGCCGTTTATTTTATTACACTTTTCGTATCTTTTTCGTACGTTTATGGTTATTTTTCTCAGTTGTTCTGAGGTAATATCTGCACATGCTTCAGTTATTCTAGCGCATAGTTCTTCTAATGACTAGGTTCTTATGTTTGCTTTAGTGTACCCACTGTACACCAAAGGAAAAAGTCGAGTAGCGCCAAGTCGGGGGATCTTGACGGCCACTCAATAAGAGACCTGTTTCGACCTATCTACCAATTTTAAAAATTTTCATTCAGCCTTACCCTTATTTCGTTATGCATAGGAGACCCACGTACTTGAAACTCCATTTCCAGACGAACCTGATCTGGTAAGTCATGTAGTGAGTCCCAAGACTTATGTCACTTTGTAGCATTTCATTTGTTGTTCTTCACTTACATTCCATGGGTTTCTGGATCAAAATAAATAAATACGAGAACAACACGATTTTTAATTTGGCCACAGAATTATTAATGTGCAATATTTTTCTATAAAATTTGGTACAGATTCCTTTAAAGGGCGCTTTATTCAGTGGTGTATTAGAGATTTTTTACTAATACGATTTCTTAAATTTTCGCCCCTAAAAATTACGTAGTAGGCCTTAGTTTTTGTAAAAAATGTGACACTTTGTCCTAAAGTACAATTTTTCGTAAACTACAATTTAAAAAAAATTAGTAAAACGGAGTATAAATACAAATTTTATGGGTGTATCCCGTATCAAGTGGAGTCTTAATGTAGGTTGTAGTTTTTTAAACGGAACATTTTTTGGATAACTTTTTTTTTCTAAATACAACGATATACAACACACTTATATATTTTTTTTACTTATTTCTTTGTTAATCACAAAAATAAACAATCTGTCTTGCACATCAATTGTGCCTTGAAAATAACAAAACTACATAATAATTGCTTTAAGTGAACTGTCCAAAAATCTTTTGTTTTTATATACATACGTATAGAAACAAACATATAAAAACGAACCTTATAAGCTGCTTTATGTCCAATCTTTCCATCTTAAAAGTTGTCAAAGTTATATTAGGTAAGTTAAAATGTTATCAACAATGAACGCACGGTACATACAATGTTGTAGGTTGCTTTAGTTATGGAAAAGTAATAAACAAATGGATAAAGGAGATGAGGCGGTCACGAGCACGACTTACACTACCGCCCGAAGTAGAAGATGCTCTCGATTTGATTTTGATTTGACTGCACGACCTGCACGATTTCTCAACAGTTGATAATAAATATAGCTGTGGAATAAGTAAAAGTGAATTCTACTAATTGTAATGAATTATTCACCTTTAATGTAACGTGACCAATGGTTTTTTCCTAGGGGCTGATCTGTTCATCTCCTGTTAAATTTATTTGGTTGGTACATAATGTCCATGGAAACGATTGCTGATAAATCGTATGCAAGGAACTTATCTAAAGATAAATTAAATAGGACATGAAAAGAGACCCTACGTGTATAGTTTATTTACTTATTTATTTATTTATTTATTTTTCTGGATTCCAGTTTCAGGACCTTTTAGCATAATTTCATTTTCACACACCAATGATCTATGCACCACCAAGACTTGCAAGCCTCGTATCTCATATTCTCCAAAATAATATACCAAATGAAATTTCGTGCATATATACAGGGTGTTTCATAAGTATTGTCAAAGATTTCAGGAGATGATTACTCAGGTCGTTTTATGAAGACAAAATCATACAATTATATAGTTTGAGAGATTTGTTTCTTACAGGATATCAAACATTTTAATAAATTATCATTTTATTGTTTTTCCTTAATATCTCCTAAACAGAAAGTCTAATGGAATCTGGATCCGGTGGTCTAGAAGTCTACTGTTGTGGCCTATTCAGTGGTCTTTATACATGGCATTTAGGAACTGTCGCTCATTTAAAGAAAAATATAATATTTATTTCAAACTTATTTGCAACATAAAAAATGTCAGCATTTTTGATGACAGTAAAGAGTTCAAAGAAGCCCACGTAATTTATGTTGCAAAAAAGTTTGAAATAAATTGTACAGGAGCACCGTCGAGCATGGACCACATTTGAAATCATGTCAGATCAGTCATATCTTCTAAAAGTTGTGGAAGATCTTGTTCAGTAAATTGCAGGTAGGTATTGCCATGTAACCTTGAAAGGAGAAAATATGTTCCAATAAAGTAATTTCCAACGATCCCGATCCAAATATAGAAAACTGATGCTGAAACCTTTTTTGCACTGTGGTATGCGTAGTATGCGAATTTTCATTTGCCCGTATATGATTATTAGACACCAGACAATTTCCGTACCTGCAGGGCCGGTACATGGGGTAAGAGACAATAATAATAATTTCTACAAGCAGTAATACATTTTCACTTTTAACACCAATATTATACAAAGCATTTCCACTATCTCTTCAACTGTTTGTGCATTGATTTGCAACACCCGTTTCCTACATATTAACATTAGCGGTGTACTCTGAATAGCACTTAAAATGTTCATAATAACATTAATGACTTTATGTCCCTCAAAATACAACACAAATCCACGTGTACTGATTTTTCGCGTCCTCCGTCATGTTATCCATAAAATTGTTATACAGTACAAGATGATACTTTGTTCGCAGTTATTACCAGGAATATAAAGACTAAAGTATGAGGAAGTCTACGAGCGGTTCGTTAAATGGTGTGATGAGAAGAAAGTAAAAACTCAAACGATTGAGAAACTTTTGCTAGCATACTTCAATAATTTGTCGAGAAACTGAATAGAAAACCCAGCATTTGGGTTTTCTATTCAATATTGAGGGCAACAATTTCTATGAAAAATATATGATGTGACCAGTACATAACTATTTTATATCACTATATATCATCCTGTTCTAAAAAAAATCATTCCATTTAATTCGTCACTTACCTCAATTAAATTTTAATAGCATTCCTTGAAATGCTTCATTAAAATTTTTAAATAATTAATTATCAGCGTCATTCGATACTGTCAATAATAATTCGTGTCATATATTTTAATAATTGTACTTCTTAATGACATTGACATTTATGTAACTAAATTAGAAATTTCAACTGTTAAATTTATACTAACCCCATTTTATGAAGCCAAATGTGTAAAAAAATTTAGCTTACATTAGCTTTATTTAAGTACTTGGAAAATACATTTTATTGACTTGATATATTAGACATGATTTATAATCTTTCATCAAGAATACATTTTTTTGAAAAGGCAAATACAAAAAAGTTTGAGTTCCGTGGATCTCCTTTCAGCTGGTTAATTTTGCTCATCACCGAATTTATCATTGTCTTTGTCCTTTAGAACATGTGTACCAAATTTGAGAGCTATATCTCAAAAACTGTGGCTGCAGTCGCGATACTACAGACATGCCGACAGAATTTTTTCCATAAAGTTATATTTTTCATTATCATTCGTCGAGAATCGTCCAGAAAAGCAATAAAAAATTTTAACTTTTTTTTTCCAGAAATTGTACCTTTTTTCTTCTTTCATTCAATATGTCTCTTCTAGTGGTACCACATTCACCAAATTTAATGTGTCACCTAAAATGTTGTTAAAAATCTTAACTGCCAAATTTGGCAAGTCTCTCATTCGTATTTTTTGAGTCATGGCGGATACACATACACACACACGCGCACGCGCACGCACACGCTCACGCGCACACACACACACACACACACACACACACGCATCGACAGACATCATTCAGAAAAAAAGTCAGAATTGATTCAAGAGGGTTCAAAACGTATATATCAATCAAAATCTGGAGATCGAAAAGAATCACGATTACTATACTTCCTTATATTAGGTATAAGAAAGTAAAAAAGTGGATATAAACAAATACAGTCCTTTAATTGCATTTTTAAAAAGGTATTCGGAGAGATACAGACTTAAAGAATCGAAAATATTTATGAAAGATGATATAGGGTTCCTGAGAGAAGCTCACTATGAATATTTTTTTCCTACTAAGGTAGGAATATGCTTAAAATATTTCTCTACTCATCCATAAATTTATGTTAGTTGAGAAGAAAAGAGTCTAAAATCTTAGTCTAATCTGAATCTGTTATGTTTTTCCTTTGGCAAAAAACTACATAATAAGGAACTCGATAAACTAAATGAAAATGACATGACATAACAAAAACCAAATGTGTAGGGTCTTCATAAAATTTTAACAGCAATATTCTTTCCAGGTCGTATTGATAATTGGAATTGCTGGAGCATGCCGAAAAGAAGAGCTCACTAAATTGCTTCTAGAAAGTGTTAAGGATGAAGGATCGGTTTTTCATATCAAAATCCCAAACACCAATACCAAAATTTTTTGTAACATCTGGTGGCAACCAAGGAATAATATCGTGGAAATATTTCAGAAGTATTTAGCATTATGTCCTCAGCATGACAATCATAGAAGATTTTTCATTGGATACAGGAAAAGGTCCTGTATAAAACAGCTTGTTGGCATCAATACGTTTGACAGTGTGCCAAAAACCATTGCTACATTTTTGAATTTATCACATCCTGACGAGTGCACTGGGCACTGCTTGTTTAGAACGTATCAGGTGTTCTACTTTCTTGCTTGCAAACTCAGGAGCAGATCTTTTAACTGTGAAGCGCCGTGGATGTTGGAAATCTAACACGGTAGTTGTTACATGAACAATTTATCGTTGGAAATAAGCAGTAACAAAATGGCACAACTGACCACATCACCTGGTATAAATCTATGAATATGTCATTAATATTTATATAGTGCAGTAAAAATAAATTATGACCTGGGCAAAATTGCAACACATTTGATTCTTTTTGCATTATACTGTGTAAAGTGTCTTTTTTTAAGATATTCAAAATCCCTATTAATGCCGGCTCAGGCATTATACTTTGTATAACTTTGTATTTATAATGTATTACTTGGCAAAAATGTTTAAAATACAAAGATAAAAGTACAAAAAAATAATCATTGACTTTACTTAATTTCTTTTTCAAAATGGCGGCCATTTAAATAATTAGGTATTTAGTTTTCAAATATTTAAAGGCCACCATTTTGGAAAAAAAATGTGCACTCAAAATAGGTCTTATTATGTACTAAAGCATGCCATTTATATTGTACTTTTGTATTACCTTCATACGAATCGTTAAATATATATGACATTCACAGGAAGTAAGGAAATGTTTCTCACTAATAAGGGAAACAAGCAGAAAATAATTACTCTAATCGCTGAAGAAATACGACAACAGGGATGTTCAGTAATTCATGCAGTTGATGATGCTGATGTTGACATTGTTAAAACTGCAGTGGAATCTTCAAAAATTAAAAATACAACAGTGATAGGAGAAGACACTGACCTATTGGTATTGCTGATTTATTGGTGTAGTCAAGCATACCACAAGCTGTTTTTCAGAAGTGATAAAAAACCTTCCAAACAGAATAACATTTATGATATCAATGCCATTAGATATTCGCACGGAAATGACTTAGCGAACAGTCTATTCTTTATACATTCGTATACAGGATGTGACAGCACCTCCAGAATATTCCATATTGGAAAGCAATCAGTTTTCAAACGTGTTGTTGAAGATCAATACTTTCGTGAACTTGCACTATCGTTCAGCTCAACAAACCTTAATCCCAGTCAGGTTGAAGAATTTGGAAAGAAGATAATGGTATGTATTTTTGGTGGAAATCCAGATGATACACTAAATACACTTAGGTATAGAACTATTATTGATAAAGTATCGAAGGCAAAATGTTTCGTTCAGCCACAGAACCTTCCCCCAACGGAATCAGCTGTCAAGTACCATAGCCTCCGTGCATATTTGCAAATTTGTATATGGAAGCAAATGCAAGAAGGCTTGAACCCAACAGAGTGGGGATGGAGTATACATGATAATATGTATGTACCGAAAAAAAATGGATTTGCCACCAGCATCTGAAAGTATATTACGCATAGTAAGATGTAACTGCAAAACCGGCCGTGGTGCCATGAAATGTAGTTGCCGAAAGAATGGTTTGGAATGTACCAGTTCATGTGGTCAGTGTCAAGAAACAAATTGTGAAAATGGTCCGCAGCGAATAGAAGATGAAGAAATGGAAAGTAGAGATGAAGATTATGATGAATTGTGAAAAAACAGCCAAATCATTTTAATTTTTGTTCAGTAAAGTAAAATAACCCATACTTTGAAATAATGGTTTTTTGTTCTTGTAAGTCTAATGTGTAATAAAGTTTTCTCTAATGTATAATAGGCAATTTGAGTGATTCAATACCTATATTACCTATTCAATACCTATTTTATGCTTTTATCTTTGTATTTTAAACATTTTTGCCACGTTACACCTTATAAATACAAAGTTATACACAGTTATAAATTTTTTAATGAAAAATACAAAATTCAGCCGCCTTCTTGGATTTTGACTGATTTCCTGCGCCGTGATTAATGGGGATTTTGAATATGTTAAAATAGACACTTTTCACAATAGAATTCAAAAAGAATCATTTGTGTTGCAATTTTGCCCAGGACAAGGGAATTTTACACCATATTGACTGTACTAATAATAATGTTTCTAGTTTCAATAAATTTGTATTTCTCCTTTTTTATAATTTTTGAAAATCACACAATCACATAATAAGTATTTATCAAGGAAGTCATACATAAAATTATTTCTTTTACTCACAATACTGTACAACAAACAAATTTAAGAGGGACAATTTTCCATCCATCGAAGTGAAACAGCTATAGCAACTATTTAAATTTGTGTATATAGATTTCTTCTGTAACCACGGTATGTAACAATGCAAACCAGATACATTTAACGATTTTTCTCGTTGTGTCGTTATCTTTTGTGTGACTTCGGTGTGCAATAAAATGTACTGATACGTTTCATTTAAAAGTAATATTAAGTTTAACATTCCCTCAACTACCACCTATAAAAAAGCAGTAAATTCTTCAAAAATTATAACACGCTGCATTCAGACTTCGACAGAGATTTATCGATGGATTTTAATGTGACACTCGGTTAAGTTTTTAATTTCCCATTTGGGCTATAAAAAGTTTAAACGACGGTCATCACTCAACAATAGTAAGCTTTGAACGACAAAGGAATATCCGTGTGTGGTTAACGTATTTCTTGATTTTATTCTAATGGACCACATTAAGATTTAAAAGAGATACAAGCATTCTTTAAATTTGTTCAATTATAGTTACAATGTCATTGGCTTAATTTGGTTTTTAAATTAATTGAAGGCATTCATCATTCTTTGAGGCACCTTGTTTTTATCGTGTTTGTGTACCTATATTTTTTTAATTGTCTGTGTATACCGAATGTTTCAAAAACGTACCAATATTTATAGGGCAGTTAATACATCAAAAAATAAGCGAAGTGTGCTTAATAAACATATATGTCCTAACATGAATATTTTTCGAGTTATTTTGTGTTGAAATTTAATGTTTCACATTTTTTATTATAAAATCAAAACTGCAACATGTAGTAGTAGTAGTAGCTACTTATTTTACTAGGCAAGTAGGCCACAATGGGCCCTTTTTACCTAGGGACCTACAGTTTAGCGTGGACTCCGAACCACGGTCTTCGACTGTCAACTAACCCATCGCCTGGGCCTGCCCACCTGCACCGCTAGCAGAGTGGCAAATCTCCTGGGTAGGTCTCTTTGACCCTCCACCGGGGCTCGCCTCTCCGCCTGCATCAGGCTAGCGGCCTTCCCGGAAACTGCAACATTGTGTATGGGTACGTTTTAGAGATCGACAAATATGAAAAATTTTAAATAATAAAATTATCGCAATCAGAATATGTGCAATGTTTTCAAGTGAAAATGGTAAATTTATCGCTATTAAAAATCACTGTAACGATAAAAAAATTTAACTAATTTTGTCACAAACTTACATATTCATAATATAACTTGTTCCGACGCAGAGGCTAGAAAACGGTCCTCGGATAAAGACTAACGGAGTGACGTCACATGCTCGCTAGCTTGCTCCGTGACAATAGTAATACAATAGAGTTACTCTACGCTTGTGGTAATGAAATAACAGTAACTACAAAACTACTGCTAGTTATCTCATGAGCCATGGGTAGTCGAGTCTTTATACATGCGGTGACCAATAACAGAGACAACCCTGAGACGCGCAAGTACGTGCTAAAATTTAATCCGCAGTATTAAATTGGTCGATTGTAATGGAAGGTGAAAGTAGATGGCGCAAGAAGCAAACGCCCGCGAAAATTCAAAACCCCCCTATTATTTTATCGATATTATTTATAAGCTTTATTTCTGTAGCAGTTGGTGATCGTTTGTGGACCAGAAGTAGTCGATTAGTTGTTTTTAAATACTTCTATTCGCTGGAAGTTAAAAACTAACTGAGTGACTGATGATCCACAAACGATCACCAACTGCTGTAGAAACAAAGCTATTTTAAAGTTAGAATACAAAACCAGATGTCAATTAATTTTTATGTTAAACTAATCAAAAGGTTAATTATAACCTTGTTGAACTGTTTAACATAAGATTTAAAAGAAATATGTTTTTGTATTGGATAATTAACATAACACTCAAAACACAGGTAGGTAGGTAATTATATTTTGTACAAAATTTATTAAAATCAGAAAACTACAAAAGCAAATTTAGGACATTTTGTCAATATATTACAGAAAATATCAAGAAAGCATGATAGTTATTTATGCAACCAGACCGAAAAGTGATTCTTTACTGGGCGAGCTGGCAATTTCCATTGCAAAAGCCCTAACGAACCTAGTAAAGTCACTTTCTGGGTGTGTTGTGTACAATGTTTTTTCTGCAACGGTTCCTGCTAGTCTCAAAAAGCTTTTTAACTTTAATAAAGTATAAAATTCAACTGACAGACATCAGACTCTTACTTTCAAAGAAGAATGGAATAATCATTTTTAATTGTTATCGGATACTTTTTGTCAACAGAAAATGACATAAGGAATAAAGACTTTACAAATCCTTATGTCACTTTGCCGGGCTAAACCTGTAAATATGTATTTTCCACTCAAAAAATTGGTCACAGTTAAATTTCTAGAATGTTGCAGGTTACATCATATTGAACATTTTCCTTAATGTCTATTTCGTCAAATAGCAACAGACACAGTTTATCTTGCCCATTTGTTAAACTATTGTTGATGTGTCTAAATAAGTGATCATTAATGCCAACATGGAATGGGATCTTTTCCAATAGTGAAATTAATGTTCTTTTTGAAGGCATCGCGACGATCTTTGACAATAGTTTGTAACACTTTGGACTCCTTTTTAGAAGTGCCAAGGCTATAACCTTTTCTTCGATAGTCCATCTCCTACCTTTTTGATCGCGTTTGGCACAGCGTAATTGGGAAATGAGGAAGTTGGTTGTAGTATTTGACATCCCCTTAAATATACTTCTGACTACTGATGAGTCATCTAAATTTGATAGAGATTTGATGTCATGAGCCCTCTGCTTGCATATGACTTTCAACTTCCGTATATGGTCCTCCTTCTGACAAATCATGTTCATAAGTTTAACTTTTCTTGGAGTAGAGGTTATCCTTGAAAGATCGCCAATGCTTCTAAACACTGGTCGTTTTCGAACGGTAACATTCTGATCTGATACACAGCTAGTGAATCTCCTCCAAAAATTCACTAGCTGCCTTTACTATGCTAGGAAATTCCTCCGCCAACTCATAAGGTATATTCTTTGAAATTGAGACCTCGCTTGAGGCTAGATCTGAAGTAAAATGAGATAGATATTAGCGACCATGTTTATTGGTTCAAATCTATATTTCTTTATTTTGAATAAATTAAATAACAGTAAAAAGTCTGCGATAATTCTACCAAGCTAATTAGTAACAACTATGGATTAATATCTAAGGACCCCTCACTACCAACATTTTGCAAAACACATATTACCTGCTTGCACTTGGTATGTTGCCAACTGACGACATTAAAAAAAGTGTGGGGACTGCATTGCGGGTCAACCTATGACTACTTAAGTCGACATAACTCTCAACAGTAAAATGACGGTAGCATATCCTATAATTTTGAAGAGTTTCTTCAGTGTAATGTATACCCATATTCTCTTGCCAAATTTTTGACCTGTAAAACATAAAAAACTGTGCTGTTAGAAGTGTTGTTAATTTAGTGCAGGCCTTAATTTACCTTTCCAACTTTGATGGAAAATAATCAAGTTTTGCCACATCGTCCTCCGAAGAACCACACACATAACACAATCTAATTCGTGCCTCTGTGGCCATCTCAAACAAAAAATAACCTACAACCAATTTCAAAGTTTATTATGAGGAATGAAATAGGTAAAGGATACAGTTAGCACATTTTCTAATACTGTTTATCCTTTCTGATTAATATATAGGTTAGATATAGCGGATACAATTATTTATAATTTTATAACTTACCAGTTATATGAAATTGGTAGTCTTTAAGAAGAGAAATAGTCTTTAACACACAAATATCACAAAATACAACGAGAAATAATCAAAATCACGACAAAATAACAAACACTTCTTTCGTCAGTTCAAGTTGACAGATAAATACCACAGAAAAAGCGCGGGATAGAACAGAAATGACAGCAGTGCAAATGCTACCCTCTACTTTCACCTTCCATTTTATCGGACTATGACAGCTATATTTGACTATTCTTATATTAAATAGAGATAGCGAATAAATGTTAATATCGGACAAAATTTTCTATCCACTTGCACGTCTCGGGTTGTCTCTGCCAATAGTACACATATTTCCCTGTGTGGATAAGTGTTCTAAAAGGAACATCAGCTAGAAAATGGCGTTTTGTTCCTGAATGCATGAACACAGCTATTAAAACTCCATCTAAAATATTTGTAACCGTGTCAAAGCCTATACAAATAAAACAGTTCTGTATGTGTTGTATATAGGGTGTTTCAGAAATAGTATGCTAAACTTCTACAAGGTATCTTTGGGCTAAAATAAGCAAAAAAGTTATTATGGACGTATCCAAAAATCAACCGTCTCCAGGGTGTGTAAAGTATCATCAGCAATAAGATTTTTGTTTTTATTTTTTCATCAACTATTGAAGATAAATATGATAATAACAATGACATTTAGAAACAATTGCATTTTCAAGACATCGAGCATGGTCAACCTTGAATATTTTTTATTACGTTCAAATGGTCAAGTTACTAAAAATTATTGTGACAACTTCGATGCGTACTGCTGATTCAGAAAGATGTTTTTCAACTCTTAAGAGAATAAAGACATTTTTAAAAAACACTATGAATGAAGAACGCCTTAAAGCCCTAGTAATGATGTCAGTGAATAAGAACTGTAAATTTAAGCAGTTTCTAGCATAAGGGGTCTTTAAGTTTTAAACAACCGTTTAAAAATATACGTACATTCGTTAAAAAGACAGCGTATTGCCGAGGATTAGCAGTACATTCTACTTACTCAGTAAAGATTAGAGTTACTCAAATAGTGAAGATAATCTAAAATTATATAACTTGAATTAGAAGCAACGTACATTAAAGTTGCTTTCAACAGAAATACCCACATGATTTAATTAAAATACTTCTTTAAAAGACCACCCATCAGACTAATGAAAATAATAATGCTCATATGAATCTGAAATTACTATCATACAATAATCTTGCACAAAAGCTAATAGCCCACGTCGCATGGAGCAAATAAGATGATTGTTGTAAAATTACTATAATTAGTTAAAAAATAAACTTTATTTACATGTAATTTACAAATAATTGGTCTATTCTAGTGACGTGACAATCTTTATTAGCTTAAAAATTATGTATATTGCTATTTGTTGTTCGCCAAGGTTTAAACGCAAATCACTGCTATAATCCATTCCAGATCGTTTTAAATTGTAGTAGGCGTTGGCTGTTGATGTATTTTGTATTAGGTTGGATATTCTACATAGCAAAATTACTGAAGTGACAGATCTATATGATTTTTAATTTGCCACTGTTACTTTCTTTTGACTAAAAGTATCCCAATCAAGTAAAAAATATTTGTTATTTGTTTACTTATTTAAATATTACCATTAGGTTAAAATTGATCAGAAATATTAAATTTCATTAAACTGCGACAAGTAAATACGTATTTTCGCTACCTTACCGAATTTATCTAATAAATGACACACTTACTTATTACTCAACCAGCGTCGCTATTCAAGTTGACTTTAAAACTTTGGAATTGTCATAATTTGTTGACAATGGGCCTTTTCACTACTTAAATCTCAAAACAAATATGTTTATTTGAAAGCTAGCTGATAGATATTCACCTTGTGCAACTCAGTTTGAAATATAAGTCTCCCATTGTTTAATAAAAAAATAAACATTTATAATGGCAATTTGAACACTCATTTGACCTTGAAGCTGAGTGACGTCATACAGACCGGAATCATGTTGGTAGCATTTGCCAGAACGCCTAATACTACTAACATCACACCACAACTGACACATTTTACATTGTTTACGGTTAGTTTTGTGATTATGTTCTGTGTGTTCATTTACGAATTGTGTTTTGCTTTGTTTCTGCACATTATTGGAAGAAAATGGAGCCAGGATTTTCTAAAGGAAATGCAGAAAATCTGCCGAAAGTTGACTTTATTATGGTGGACCAGTTTTACATGTCAAATTTGGATTATTTATCAGCAGAAGTCAGGAATATTAAAACAAAACGATAAGTCATTAGTAATCTTATTTTCGTGTAATTTATTTATAAATATAATGGAACTACCATGCAATTGTTGCAATAAGTTTGGAACCAATGGTTTTATAGTAACACTAGTTTTCTGAATCTTCTTTCAACTGTAAAATTTCAATAATTTAGCATCAATTTCTAAATACAACTACTTTTCTTACATCAAAATTATCTTCACACCAGTAAATGTTTCTGGTTTTCGTCAACTGCTTCTCAACTTTGGCTATTTTAAACCATGCTTGTCGTCTATTTTCATCTGGTGGAACGTAAATGAAAATTTTAATTGGACAATTCATGTTGTTATTTGTACATGTTGGTACAAAGCACTTTTTAAACATGTTCGACGGTTCCACACACAATAATCCAGACTAAAAAGACGACTGTCAAAGTCAATTTCGACGTCAACTGTCAAAAAGCAGCGAACTAACTTTGCAATACACCGATGTGTTGTGTTCAAGGTCGTAGTCCCTTTGACGTCACTAAGGTGGGTTGCGTGACGTCACGTAAAAGCGCGCGCTTTATTTCCGCACTTTTTTTTTTTTTTTCGATAGAAATCGTGCTCAAAAAAAAAAAAAAAAAATACGGCAAGTTTTTTTATAAAACACTATCACATAAAGCAATAAAAAAATCTGTGAAAAGGCCCATTAATCTGTCACTAAGGTTGTTAACAGCTCAAAACTTGATTTATTACCATTTCAATATGCCATACGCTTTTACAAACGCCGAATACAATGATATTCATTACAGTTTATTTCAAACTTATTTGCAACATAACAAATGTCGGCGCCTTTGATCCTTTTACCGCCGTCAAAGAAGCCGACATTTTTTATGTTGCAAATAAGTTTGAAATAAACTATACATTTAGGGAGTCTGTGATGGAGGTTCGTAATTCAGTTCTAGAATATCGATGACAATTTCTACTACTCTGCGTTACTTGAAAGTATTCTCAACTTTCCAGTGAAAATTGGTAGTATTGCTGACTACATAGTGTTACCAAAGAATCATTTCAAAGTAATGATGACTAAAGTGTTCCTATTAAAGTTCCTGTGACGTCGGGAAATTTTCTGGAATTTTAAAGTTGTGTAATTTATTACTGACATCTTGAGTAAAAATAACGTTGATTCTACGAACAAAGATACTTTAAAGTAATTTTTACTACTCCCCACGAGTTCAAAGTGACTACAAAGTTACGTATACCTTGAAAACTTACTATAAAGTAATATAAACTTTAAAGACATTTATGTAAACAGTTTCTTGTTCCCAACCGTCGAATATGGCGTCGAAGAGCGGTAAAATAACAAATAAAATGTCCGGTAATCATGGACCTTTTATAGAAAGTGAAGTTACAATTAAGTGTTATTAACAATTTAACAAATTTTTTGGCTAATGCGGAGCCGACTCCTTATTGCGCGAAACAGATAAATGTAAATGACCATGTTAGGAAAATGGGACATGAAGAACCTATTCTGTGTGAAGAACCAACAAATGTTCAAGTAAAGAATTCAGTTGATGTTGATTTAAACATTCCACCTAAAGATTTATAAGACAATTCTATGATTTCGCAAATTTCTTCTTCGGAGCAACTAACACAGTGGTGCCTAGTATTTTACATAGATTGACACATAGTTCTGTGAATGAATTGATCCAATTATTAAACGTAAATGGGATAAAAGTACAACAGGACAGCCGTACTTTATTGAAAACTCCAAGATTAGTAAATATAGTTCCAATAGGAAATGGAGAACTTGGTATAATGTTAAGTTAATATAAGTTAACATCATCATGTGACATACAGTTGTATTTGCGTTTACATGATAGCTAAAAAGAAATTAAAGCATTAGTAATAAATTATTTACTAAAACTTGAATATACAATACCTATTAGCTAAAAAAGTATTATATCTTTAAGTTGAAAGTGTTAACTGCTCTACTGTTAATTAATAATAAAAAAGTGATTAAACTATTGATAAAGCATAGTGTTCAGTAGATAGGCCATCTAGGCAACGGTAATAATCAAGAATTGATTCCATGTGTGAGTTTGATCTGATCTTTTGGCTGGTAAATTTTCTCGACTTTGGTATGCCGAAATGGAAATGTTGCATATTACAGAACCATACAAGTTTTATAACAAAATTTCTTAAATTTTTTCGTTCATTCAGTCTTTGACAAATGTCCTTTATAGGTTATGTTTTTCATTTACTTTTATACTCCAAACATGTGTGTCAGGCACAGATAATCTATTAAATAACGACGGCCGAGTGAAATTAAAGCAGGGACTAATGCCATTTACACCAAAAAAGGAAACAACGATGCAGCTAAAGACACTAGTCTCGTAGTTATCGTCCCTCAACATAGCATAGAGAATTAGATTTAGTATGGGATACATTAAGGACGACTATCAAAAAGTTAGAAAGTATAGTACTCAGTACCCAAATCGTGTCTTCGTGTTTCCATGTGGTACATTTTGTAGTGTTTTTTGCTGATCTATTTCATAGATCCAATTTCCTAACCTACGCAACGCTGACGAGGTATGATAAATTTGAAACACATGTCCGTAGTTGCACCGTGCGTCGCCGTCGTTTTCTTTTTTGGTGTAAGTATACTGCTATCTACTTGTTTTATTACTGAACCGCACTATCTTTTTTATTTCATGGATTAATTACTAGTATCGACTTCTGACATGTTTTAAATGACTATGCAGAAATAATGGGAAACAACACATTGTTCATGAAGAACCTTCATTTTTTCTTGAGAGACGTCTTCCAATATATTCAAGAACGTAAAATACAGAGACAATGTATATTTCCACATCTGAAACGTCCTTTCGTAAATATCAAAAATCATTATTCAATTACCGATGTAAAACTGATTCAAGACACTCCCATCTGCCAAAGGTGCCATCCATGGGTTCAAAAGGTCGAACAGTTCTTTACTTGGAACCTGTAAATGGTTATTCTTCAGTTGATTGTGAACCTAAACTTTCTATTACCTATTGCTCAGCCGCCTACGCGCTGTAAATATTCTCTAAAAGACGAGTGATAAACAACGTAAGAAAACGGTTGTTAAACTCGTAGCTCGCACGCTGTTTCTTGAAAATGATTTTGTCAGAAAACTGAGGAACGATTTACAAAAGAATGTACCTGCAACATGGAACATCGTTTACATATTTTTACTCATTCGGGGAAACGCATATTAAATTGAAATAATGTGGGTGTGTTTTTAACTTGATTACAAATTAATGAATCTTTATATCCGCGTGTTATAATACTTTTTGATAGTGTTTTCTTGGAAATACATACCTATGTATATAAGTTTGTTCAGCACTCTTTATAGTTGTATTAGTTAAATATTACACATAATTTGTGTGTTAAAAAATACAAACCATGGAATATTGAGGAATTTCATTATGAACAATTTATTTATCGAACGATATAAAACTTACAATTTTACCAATAGATTTTTACAAAGTAAGATATGACAATTGTATCGCTAATGATTTATTACGAAAATAGAATAAGAGCTATTGAGAATTTAAACCTTCACATCGTCCACTCAAAATATGGGCCTTTTCTGAGATTTTATCGAGTCTTTACTGGAAATGCTGACCCAATAAAGGCTTAGTAATGGCCCATACTTTGGTGTTTACTGGGCTGGTGGTTAAAAATCGCAAAATCGGGGGTTTTACTACCGTTTTTTTATTTCATCAAACGTTTATTTCCCAGTATGCCGAGGAAATCTGTGGATAATACGAATTGTTGTGTGTATAATTGTCACTCAGGGATAGAACAATCCACTTTCACTATTTTCCCAAGAAAGTCGCGTGATTTATTTATATCACCAATACCTGTGGTATCGTCGAGAAAATATAGGTAGAAGAAAAGTATAGGAGAAAGAGTAATTGCTGGAAAAAGCATTAACTTCGCCATTCCAAGCTAGAGGACTATAATAAAAAAGATGTATAAAGTTGTAATTGTGACATTTTTTAGTTGAGGTACTCCCACAAATTAGCAAAAGATAGTGCAAAATAGATTAAACTTATAGCATTTACTTACCAACTTTTGATTAATAATATTATGTATTTCGCTACCTAAGAAAAAACCTACAAAAGAAAATAAAACAAATGTAAACAAACCAAGAATCAACTGATCATTGCTCGTCTGATCGCAGCGCTGTATGTGCCGTGGTATTTTAATTCCCAATTATTAGACCAGTCAAATTAAGGGTTTTTCAAAACGATAATTTCCAACCATTCCCGACCAATACCATTCGATTCAGTATGTTTTTTAAATTCTCATGGTCAATTTTGCCGTACGTTATATGAGCAAGAATTTAATTTATAAACAATTAAAGTTGTGAAAATGATGAAAAGCGATGTTTGTGAATATTCAACTTCAAACGCTGCGAAAACGGCAACAGATAGAGAAAAATTGCTCAGAACATTTTTTATAGATCGTTAAATTCCCTTCAAAAAAGTCCGCGACGGCATATATCTACAATGAATAGTTAAGGCGTTACAATGAGTTAAATATTTATTATTTTTCTGCTGTATATCAGTCAGCTGTACAAGTAACGTGCATGCGCGATCAACAGACTCGTACGCCGCGTAATGGCCGCAGAACATTTTAAAGTAGACTTGCTGTAAATCTTTCATAATTTTCTTATTTTTACAATGTATATAGCTGACCAGTATGCAGTAGAAAAATAATAAACATTTAACTCACTGTAACGCCTTAACTATTCATCGTAGAGATATGCCGTCGGGGAGTTTTTTTTAAGGGAATTTAACGCTCTATAAAAAACGTTCTGAGCAATTTTTCTCCATCTGTTGCCGTTTTCGCAGCGTTTGAAGTTGAATATTTAGAAACATCGATTTTCATCATTTTCACAACTTTAATTGTTTATAAATTAAATTCTTGCTCATATAACTTACGGCAAAATTGACCAAGAGAATTCAAAAAAAAAACTAAATCGAATGGTATTGGTCGGGAATGGTTGGAAATTATCGTGAAAATGGGCCTGATTTTTGCTTAATTTGATTGGTCTATATTAATCTCAATACAAATAACTAAACTTTAGCAAAAATCTGTGATAAGTGTTGTTCCATTTTTTATTGACCGCAACTGCACATTACGTTCGATTTTTTAACACACCAATTTTTGCCCGCTGAAGACGAATTGCATTTGGTGCCTTTTTCAACAAATATAGCAGACAAATATTATTAAATGAATAAAGTTGGCAAGTCGTGCAGCTATTCAGTGGTGCAACAGGAGGTAGATACCTGGTGAGGCATTGACCAGCCGGCGGAAAAAATCGAAGCGAGCCCCGAGACTAGTCCATTATTGTGTGTCGTAGTGTTTACACGCTAATTTATTCCTCTCTGTTGTATTCTATGTTGTTATATTGTTAATAATTTTCTTGTTGTATTTTATTGTTAATATTAATTTAATGAAAAAAATATGTCAGACATGCGCCAAGGTAAATAACGGGCATACGCTGGTAAAGCGAATAAATTTATCGGTGAATTCCCGAATTTATTCTATAATGGTGCTACAATAATTTGTAAGGTGTGCGAGACAGACCTGATGTGCTGGGATAAATATGATTGTAGGCGTCTCGTAAATACTGTGCAGCATAAAACAAAAAAAAAATTGCGTGCCCTCAAAACTCAGTTTATGTTCAATTTACTATTAATGCTGATTGCCTATGATATTCCGCTGCTTATACTCGAAAACAACCATTTCGGAAGTTCAGGAATAAATACAATCCCCAGGTGATGTTACCAAGTCGCACAACGTTGCGTAATTATGTACCACCTGTACACGAAGACATTGTAAATAAGATCAAATGTGTATTAACAAATACACGGCCGTGGTTATGTGTTGACGAGACGACGGATCGTAAAAAAATTTTGTTGTATTATAAATATTATAGTACGTGTACTGGACCCTCTTAAACCGACTTTTCCACTATTACTAGCTAGCAAAAGACTAACTGAGTGTACTGGCAAAACAATTACGCAGGTGATGCTGGTGACATTAGAAAATTTAATCTGTCAACAAGTCAATTGTTGATGTTTGTGACAATGTGTTTGGTATGCCGTTCTTTTCAAGAACATGGTTGTAGGTTGTTACATATTACGTGTAAAGTGCATGCTTTACATTTTATGGCAGAAACTATTGGACAAGGTTTTCCAGAGGTAGATGCATTAATAACAGGTACACAAAAGTGTTCTTTAAATCTCCTAAACGTCTTTCCGCATTTCACAGCTTGACAAGTGTCTCGGTATTCCCGAACCACAGCCGATTCTTACATGTTGGGGAACATGGTTGGAGGCAGCTTTTTATTATGCCGAATATGTACAACAAATAAAAGCTGTGATACTATACAATTCAATCCAGACGAGGCTGCAGCCATTTAGGAAAGCCAGACAAATTTCGAAGATGTTTCTGTTAAAACAGCTTTAAAAACTATTCACAAGAACTATAAAGGATTACATGACGCCATACAAAACTTACAAAACAGTGCGTTGTCGTTAGCGGAGTCACTGCAAACAATGGACGAAGTAAATCGACTGATATACTCTATAGGTGACGCAAAAAATAAGCCCGTTGGAGAAAGGTTTGCACGTGTGTTAAAGCAAGACACCGGTTTTACCAAATTGACAAATTTGTGGTGGTACTGATGGTACATCTGCGTTAAGTGAGTTCAAAGACTATTTTACTAAGGTTTTTTGAGCACATAATTTGAATTATTTATTTATTTATTTACGTATTATTTTGTTTTTTTTTTTTAGAGTTGGTACTATTTTTATTTATTATTTAGGAAAATATTAATCTATGTTTCATTTAATCAATATTTGATTGTGTGCTGTTCTGATATTTTCATAATTTTAGTTTTATCTATGGCGTCTCAAAATAAACACTGAAATTGTGAAACATTTAAATAATTTCAGTAAATACGTTAATACGCAAAGATTTCTTTAGATGAACGAGCAACACTCCACCATAGCTTTAACGATACTGAAACTTGCCTTGTCTCATATGCTCCTCCCAGCAAGTGCCCTGACGCAATCGTTAATTTTCGTTCGGGTGGGCAACTGTAAACTGCGCATACCACTAGTCGTGTGTCTAGTGGTCTGGCTCAATCTGCATAATATTTGCGGAGATACATCTTCGTAGTAACTGTATTTTTGTATCTAGTTACTTGCACATAAACAGTAAGTACGTTATTATGTAGCTGTAGCTAGTTACAAATTGTGGTAATTATTTGCAGCTGTACTCTAGGTACTGAAAAAAAGAAATTAACTATTACAACGTACTGGTTTTCTTACTAACATTTAGAAAATGTATGTAAGGAACTATCTGAATATTATAAACGCTGGTATTTTGTGTCACATCCATCCCATACATCACTCACCATCAGCTATATTTTAATTACGTCCGTGTTTTGAACAATAATTAAATGTCCTAATTAAGTCATTAAAACCTCCATAGCTTTATTGTATAATGTTTCAAATCCTCAAATTATTATTTAAAAAATAATCCAATTAGTAGAAAATTCTATTAGGCCTTCATAAAATTAATGTCTGTACAAGTTTTAGCTAGCAGGACGTCCAAACAAATTGAACAAGGCCCCCATTGCTTGACAAAGCTGTTGCATAATTCGTGCCGAGCTTTAATAATATTTCACTTGTAACATGCAGGAAAATATGATTTATATTACAGTTTATCTATTTACAAGAAAACTTAGTAATTATTATTATTATTTAACTCTTTAAACTACCATATTTTTTAAAACATACAGTAATATTTGGGTTTATCAGTTTATTTACAAAAAACACACGATTTTCCTTTTGTTTCATTAGTTTCATGAAAGAATCTAAAGTTGTTCATATTGCTATAATAAATTAATGTAGTCTATGGACTGAACCTAGGTCGCTGGACTGAACTAAGGAAGACATTTCAGAGTTCTCTTAATGTTGTGTCTCTCGCCATCTAGCAGGCAGTAGCTTAATATCGATTAATGCCTTCGGTTTAAAAATATTCGGATTAGACTCTGTTTTTTTAACAGCAAAGAAATCTGTAATTTGTACAAAATAAAGGTTTATTTAATGCTCTCTATTAGTCAATAGAGAAGATATTTACGTAAGAAAATAACGACTTTTAATCTAACCTAAAATATAAACAAACAGGTTGTTTAAACAATTTTAATCTTATGTTTGAATACTGTAAATAAAAATGGCCCAACAAGTTTTACAAACTTTTTTTATTTATATTATAGTGTACGTGTTTGCCTTTGAAGATTTAATTTATGTGTACGGACAAGGAAATCAAGAAATGATAGAACACGGACGTGTTCAATATCAGGTAAAGATCCGATAACTAGAATAAAAATTCTCCATGGTGACCTGCATAACGATGCAGTATGAAATTATTTTTGTAAATTTACGTTTTGATATATTTTTAAGACTTGTTTAAATTACAGTTGCTAAAAGAAAAGGGCAATTTGCCTCGATATGGCTCTTGCTGGAAAGCAGCTGTAGAACACTTAAACGAAGGATGTAGATATCTTTCTGAAGATATGCAAAGTGACATTGCTCTTCACATCACAAATTGCTTCCTTGAAATGTCGGGACATGAAACCTACAATTGTGAACTAGATAAGAAGCCAAACTTACGTGCTATATGTATCAACAGTATGTCTGATAGAGCTTTTAATGTTTATACAGAATTTTACACTCATACACAGAATATTTGTTGGTTCTTACGTGGACAAATTTGGCATGAAACTATAGCTGACAATACCTTAAAAAGTTGGAAAACAATTAGAAGTAACTGCTCAAAATCAAGAAGGTCTATTGAGAGCCCAGAAAGAAAGCTTGGAGCTCCAGGAAAAAATGTTGAAGCATGGGAAGTTTTTGGAGCAAGTTTTGGAAGATTTATACATTTCAAGTAAGGCTCACCAGGAGCTTTTTAAAGGTTATGACACAGAGTGTAACTAATTTACAAGCATGGATTGTAGGAGAGGTCTCTTGGTTCGACTCAATAATATTTTATTGCATGACAATTTTTCTAACTTTTATTCTAACTTCTCCGCAAAGAACTATGTCAGCTCGACTACCGGTTTTCTTTTTATTGTTTCTAAACCTTGTAATAGAGCGATTGATATGTTCTTCAATTATTTCCAAAAATGATGGAGTTAATGCTCAAAGTGTGTATAATAATATCTACGATTTTGTTTGGTATTCAAGATATGGGTTTGTATTTCTTTCGGCCTTTATTTTAATTTATCGAGCTATGGTTCACAAAGATTTGGTCATGAAAAATAACGAATTGCTTAATAACATACAAGAACAAAATAATAACATCTTCGATATTTTACAAAATCTGAAAAACAGTTTAAACCCTGGTAAATCAAATTTAAAAGTGATTAACGAAAATTTAAATAGGAAATGTTATGACAGTAAACAAAATAATTTAATAAATGAATATAGTGGTATCAGTTATAAAAGTAGTTATGATAGTGGTGTTGAATATAAATATAACAACTCCTCAAATTTAACACATTATAGAGAGAGCAGCGTTGAAGGATCGAAAGAGAATAATTTGAATAATTCAACCAATTTTAGTTTACCTAAGAGAAAACCATTGGAGGAGTTACTAAATGGCAGTAGATATAATTTAAGAAGTAGACAAGAAACTCCAGAGCCATTTTAATCAGAGAAATACTAGACAGAATTAAGTTTTTATATTTATTACAGTGGTAATGTTCCTTACAACCAAAAACAAATAAACATTATTCTTTATGTCGTTTACACATCAAAATTTTGTTTGGTGTCAAATCTAAGACTACTTAAAGAATAGTACAGCTATAAAATGGTAGAACATCTAGGACTGGATTCCTAACATGGTCATTTAATAATTTTTAATATACCGTGTTTTCATCTTAAAACACTAATAAGGAAGCATTCGGTCAAGCTCGTGCTGTACTCTAGATACAAAATGAGAATGAAATTTGCCACAGTGCATGCAGCCTTTATCTGTTCTGTGATGCAGTCCATGTTCTCCCCTCTACTCCAAATGTACGAGTTCGAACAATGTTGCTTCCCTATGTAATGGAAATATGAAAACTTGGTATAACATTTCTTATACAATATGACGGATTTATTTTTCTGTAGAGGTAGTACAAACTGTTATAAATAATTTTCAATATATTGTGTAACTTATCTTGAAACGCTTTGAAGACAATTTGAAATAATCTGTAGAAATTAATTTTATCGTAAAATGCAATCCATGCAATATTTTGCTCTCCTGGGCAGAAATAGATAATAGGATGAAAACAAGACTTAAATATTTTGCTTTTGACATGTTGTTTAAATATAAAAAAAGATTACTGTGTCTATACTGTATGAAGCCATTTGTACGCCCCAGTGCGAGTAAAGAAGGAAATAATGAGATAGATATAGAACACACATATTGGCTGTGATAATACAATTTAATCTACACTCCTCCCTCTCGTTGAAACTTACTGACTAAATCACACAACATTATGCAAAAGTCTGTGAGCACTTCCCACTAGGTTGACGTTGACCGTATATCTATCTCATTCCATCTTTTACTCAGACAAAGACACGCAATTGGCTTTCATAGAGAATAACCAACACAAGTGATATTTAGTTACCAATTTTTTATAAAAAAATATGTATTCCGTTCTAATTTGAAGCAAGTAGTAGATTCAGGATTACTTAATATCTGCATACATTATTTATTTAATAGTGTATATCCCTTATCTTCAATTCAGAAAAAAATATTGCTTGCACATAAGAAAATTTATAGCTAAATTGAGAATTATAAGCATACTCTAACTTTCAAATGCTATGCTATTTAGAATTATTTATTTTACTTGAATGATTTTTTTTTGATCCAATGAATATACGTATATATTTTTTTTAGGGGGATCATAAGAATTAAACAAATTTTTTTCTTTTTTAACTTGTCGACATTTTGCTAAAATTAGTTTCTTCAGGACAGGTTGGATTAAAATTTTGTGTCATTTCCTCAAAACATTTATGGGACATATTGGGCACATAACTTTTTCTTAAAATGTGTATTGTACAGTAGCAGCATAAATATGAATGCTGCGTTTGGCAATTGAAGTAGCACTTATTTATTTTAGTTCATGAAACACATCCATATAAGGTGTTCCACTTTAAATGCGCATCCCTATATTATGTGCCATTTAAAGCTAATTTTTCAATGTATGGTTAAAATTATGTTTACTTCATTGAAACAATAGTAACTAAGAATTTTGAAGTGAAATTCAATGTTATATACAAGGCGTTTCACCAACCGGCACAGAATGAAGAGCACCTCAATATGCATCGGTTTGACTCCCATTTGTGTTATGCGAAATTTGTTAGTTTAGGAGTTATTTAAGTTTTCATGTATTTTTAGTTAAACTCTGGTTTTGCCCACAGATTTCGTTATTTTGGCTTAACTATTAGCGTCATGATTTTCTTTATGAACGTGGTCCAATAATGGACCTATAATCCTGAGAAATAATTTTTTTATTGGAACTGAAACTATTTGGATAAAAAAATAATCTTTCTATTTTATTAAAACAGAAATTATTCCTTAACTTTACAAGACTCTAGAAAGATAAAAAAAATTTAGTAACCATCTTAAAAAACTTCTCTACTTTACTGGCAATCAACCCGACAAAAAATTTCATTGAGCTATAGCCCAATGTCTTCACATCGAAAATTTTAAATTTTGTGCCATGTAAAAGGAGAAAATCCCACTTTTTTAATTAAGAAGCAAATGGTATCATGAGTGAGGCCTGCACAAAGAATGCAAACCGTGGACACGTGTTTCAGACTAATGGTCCTCATCGGCACAGTGTTACTAAGTTGAAAGGATGGGCACATCTTAAGACGACACAAAGAAAACCACTGACAGACAGTCAGTCACTCATTTGTGGCTGCAATTGAAAAACTCTGTGTTTATAGGACAACAGAAAATATTGCCATGAAGGCAATATCTGTGTGAAATTCCCTACCCAGGGAATGTAAAATAATAGAGGACGGAAGATGTTACTACGGGAAGAAATATCCTCTATTATTTTACATTTCTTGTTTAGGGAATTCCACGCAGGTAGCTATAGTGGCCGCCGTGGCAATATTGTCTGTCGCCCTGTAAACACGGTGTCTTTCAATTGCAACCACAAATAAGCGATTGGCTGCCTGTCAGTGGTTTCTTTATGCCGTTGTCGTAAGTTGTGCCCATTCTTTTAACTTAACACCATGCCGATGAGACATAAGTCCAAAACACGTGTCCACAGTTTGCACTCTTTGTGCGGGACTCACCAATGATGCCTTCTGCTTCTTAATTGAAAACTGGGATTTTCACCTTTTATACTGCACGAAATTTAAAATTTTCAATGTGACATCATGGTGCTAGCTGATTGAAAGTTGTCGGGTTTATTCCCAGTAAAGTAGAGAAGTGTTTAAGATGGTTATTAAAATTTTTTTCTATTTTTTCATTTTAAGATTTTTTTCAAATAGTTTGGGTTTCAATGAAAAATTTATTTCTCAAGATGATAGGCCCACTATTGGACTACGTTCATAAAAAAAAAAATCAGAAACTATTAAACTAACAAATTTCACATAACACAAATTGATGAGTATTGTGGTCCTCTATCACCTTGCGCCGGTTGGTCCGTCCTCAGTGGAACACCCTGTATAATAGTGTGCAAATGGTCCATATTTAGAAAAATATGATCTTACGTTTCTCTCAGAATTTACTGAATTTTTTTTAAATAAAGAAAATTGAACTGGCACATCTTATTTATACACAGTGTGTCCGATTTAAGGTGGAGTCACCATGAAACGTTTATTTGATTTTAATCAATTTTTATTTCATAGAAATTTTCAAATGCAAATTGATAAAGAACGGCGTACTGTGATTTATTTTCAAGGCCTAAAATTAGAAAATGTCATTACAACTTCCTAATTTTTTATTTTCGGTGAGACTTGAGCACTCTGTTTAACTGCAATCAAAATCATACACACACACACATATAATTAATATTGTTTTTAACTGGTGACAGTCAAATTAGTGATGCTCCTTCATTCTATTGGCTATAAACAGTATAAACTGTGTAACTAATTTTTAGAAATAATACATGTTCCATTTTATACAAAAATATAGTGTTTCGTTTGTAGAAAACGTTTTGAAAAATCTAAAGTCTATGGGTAAGGCACCTCAAAAGCATGCATCAACGCTTGATAATTTTAAATTATAAATATATGTTTGAGTGGGTACCTATGTATCTACTACTTTTATAACTTTAATAGTTTCAAGTTGTTTGTGATTTATAATTTATTTTTTTATGTGTAGAAGTTTTCTTTATTTTATAAATAAAGATATTTTCATTTAATAACACATTTTTTTTTATTAAAAATACGAAACAAATTTATGCATGTAGCACTAACCTAATTTATAAATATATAACATTAACCAAATATGTTTCTAATTTTGAATTTTAAATATAGGAAAAAATATAATACAATTTTCTGGAATAAATTATGAAAGCTGGCTGGAAATGTTCCATATAGTTACTTAATTCTAATATATAATACATTTGATTTTTTTTTATATTCTATTCAACCTCTTAATTTTGCTAGTTGTGCTTCAATTTCATCATCAGAAAGGCCTTTAGATTTTGAACCTTCTCCGATTTTTCCAGCGTCGGGATTAGGAGCATGGGCCATCTAAAAGGCAGGAGCTAATTAAGATACTATTTTAAAAATATATAGGTCCCACTTACCTTTCCACTTATTTCAATGCCGATTTCATCTAGAACCTGTGTAATAATGTGGTCACTTTCTTCCTCATCTCCAGATTCGGATAGCATATCATCCAGGGTATCGTTTACTAAACAAAAAAAAAAAATTATCACATTAAACAGTGTTACAATGGAAGATATCACAAAAATGTTGCCAGTAACAGTTGGTTGGTAACAGTAACTGCCGAACAAGGCAATAACTTCATAAATCATAACCTCAAAATAAACAACCTTAATGGGCAAGAGCCACTGACAATGTCAGGTTAACGGACAAATATGTTCTGGCAAATAACAGATAAAAAATGCCATTACCATTATAAATCAATGACTGGCTCGTTGGTGTTAAGCCAGTGCCACAGAATTTTACTTACTCATTTCATCGGTCATCTCCATCTTCATATTTTCTCTTGAAAATGCATTAACAGTAGCTGCCAATTGTTCCGGTTTCATAAGTCTATTCATATCTGTCATTGTTTTACCAGCTACTCCCATAGCATCCGCTAATTTAACATTAGCTCCCATAGCTTTGTTTTGAAAAGCAATTCCCTGTACTTTGCCTCCAGCTGTGTAGGTACGTTGTTTTTGCTTTCGTAACTGCACTAACTGTTTTGCTAAAAGGCGACATCCTTCATTATTGCCTTCTTTGGCTAGTTTTTTTATTTCTAATTCCTAAAACAAAATATATTTAATATCAGAATATATGACGAGTTCTTAAATCCATCATGAATCTATAGAGAGGTGTATCTAAGAGATAGAACATGTTTTATGAGAGCATTGATGAATTTATTATCTCGTCCATACCTATCAAAGTAAGCATGAATAAAAAATACCAACCAATCTTTTTTCATCTCTTTCAATTTGTCTACGATCCCTTTCAATATCACGACCAACTTTTCTTAACTGACGATCAACTTCACGTTGTTCTTCTAATGAAAATAAATCATATTATAACCTTAAATTTAGTTGAAAATATAAAACAAAAAACTACCTTTGGGATCGGGTTTTGACCAAAAATTAAACATATTTCTAATTATAACACAACTTAACTAAACACGTTGACTATTTTATGGATTCTATGAGTATGACTCATATTTATATTTGACAAGATGTTGTAAATATACATAAAAAATTCGCAATCCCCAACCTCAATTCCCACCCAAGTAGTTCAAATGGATACGAAGACGAAAGGTATAACGTCACTGACAGACAATGGATCCGAAAAGTCGTGACAAATTTGACAAAACGGTTTCCAACCATAAATGATATCTACACACTAGAAGCTGATACAAAAATAGTTTTTCACGCGTGCAATATTCCGGAGGAAGCTAACATTATAATAAAATATTCCGACACGGACATACTTATTATAATGCTAGCCAACATGGATAAGCTAAGAAAGAATAGTAAAGTTTGGATTTAAACGGGTATTTTAAGCAAACAGCGTATAATTGACTTGTCAGCACTTTATGATAGACACCGAGAATTATTTTGTAAATCTTAATCAGGGTTTCATGCATTCACTGGATGTGATTTCAATCCAGCTTTTTTTAGAAAAGGAAAACAGCGTCCTTTAAAATTATTACTGTTAAGCGAACAATTTCAAAGCGCATTTGCTGAATTAAGCAATGAAGATAGGTATTTCGAAATGTTGAAAATTTTGTTTGTTCACTTTATACGATGAAATCACTTGATTCCGTAGATAATGCTCGTTTTGCCCTTTTTTTTTTTTAAATTACAAAGTCAATAACGTCAACGAACCATTTCAAAAAAAAAACCTACAAAATTTTGTAGCTTCATCGATACCTCCTTGTGCAGCTGAAATAAGACCACAATTCTTAAGATCCATGTATATCGCCAGATTGTGGAGCCACGCTCACAAGAAAATTCCGAATAATTTGGTACCAGAAGACTGCGGATGGGTAATAGTCGACTCCAAATACCAGTTCCAATGGTTCGATGGACTTCAGATACCATCTAGTGTTAAAGACGTTATTATCGATCAAGAACAGCCTGAAGGTACAAATATTTCCACACGCTTTCGGTCTTATATTTGTTAATAGCCATTTTTAATTTTGTTTTTCAACAGATGTTAACGAAATCCAATCTGAGGACACGATTGCGAAAGCGAAGAAGATATGCAGTACGATGAATCCGACACAAACAGCGAAATAGAATAAGTACAATTTATTTGTATTATTTGTTAATAAAAAAATTATTTTAATGGTAAACATATCTTTTAGCACTTGTATAATATAAGAATTGTTAACTTATTGTCCTCATAATATAATTAACAAAATTATAAATCGTTATAATGCATCGTACGGAACTAACTCGTTAAGCGAGATCGAGACCGTGCTCGAGACCGCGTTCTTCAATACAGTCTGCCCCGATGTTGTCTTCCATTTTTTCGTCTGCCATTGACAACATAGCTTCCTCAACAGTTTAACAATCATTCTCAAAAATTTTTATCATGAGGCTTATCATTTTTTTCACACTAAAGATAACGCCGCTTTGTTGAAGTCTGCCGGCCATTTCTCTTCCACGAAATCGTCTGCCAAAAATTTTCCGCGTTTCGTAGCAACAAATACTTCACTTCCCAATATTTTTTATCCATGAGTATTATCATTTTTTTCATTGTAAAATTTGTCATATTTGACCGTCCGCCCCCGCCTTAATCTTCCTAATCGCGCTGGCAGACTGGCCACTCGGTGTTCGGGAGCGCTAATGGAACCTCTCTAGCTATTCACATTTCATGTACCTTATACCTTGCTTTTTTATGTAGCCAGCTCTTAGACTATACTGTGATTTCAAAATCACAGTGATTGTAACCTGTGACCGCGATCAAAGCTTCGGAGCAATCACAGCGGAATCGTACCGGTAGCAGCGTATAGCAAATTTCCGGTTGTGCCAAAGCACGGGTCAACCGTGATTATTGCGACTGTGAATATTATCTTTGTTCGCGGATCACATTTTGAACCAATTTCGAGCAACGCAGTGACTGACTGTGATCGCCCAATCACAGTGAAAAATCACCGACTGTGAAATATCGCCCATCTCTAGCAAAACCTCTGCACTCTTTAGGTATGTTCGCCGGTGTTACTATAAGTTGTGTTTTTTACTCTAAGTATGACATCACCAAGCAAGTTAGTTAAACTTTGATCTCGCTGGAAATGGCAACTAGCGAACAACTTTCCTCCTTTATATTTACTCCTCGTCTGGAGCAAGAGTAAAAATGTTTAGTTCTGAGTAAAACATGTTGACGTGTTGTCTGACCACTAGCGAACAAAAATCATGTAAAAATGTCTTGTTTAGAGTAAATATTGGCCACCGGCGAACAGACCTTTTGTCTCTAGTTCCCAGAAATTCAGTGGGTAATGCTAGTCTGTCTATTTATTTTATAATATACAAAATAAACAGTCTGTCGAATCAAGAAAATTCGTTACAAGATTCTGCAATTTCTATATAATGGTGACCCCATTTATTTTATAATATATTATAAAATCAATGGTGACACCTTTTTTCAGTTCTGTGGTGACACCATAGATAAAAATAAAATTGTATTTGTCTATGGGTGTTACCTAGAATTGGGCCTATCTTATTTCGGACTACGAAAATGAACGGCCATGCTGACCTCATAGAATTTTTTTTATTATATCTTATCTATGGCTGACCTGAATAAGGAATGACCATAAAGAAACCAGATAAGAGGGCTTCTTTCCGTATAATTATTTGGAACGCGCGATATTCTTGCCATCTGTTGTTCGTCTGGCAAGAGGAAGAAAGAATCGTACACTAAAAAAAATATATCTGCAGGCCAGCAATAGTTCTGGCACAAATAGTTTTCCTACTACTCAATAGATGACGCTGTACGAACCTGGTTGCATAAAAAGGGCGCGTATTTTAAATCTGATAATAAATATTGATGGATTTATGTAGCAAAAATTACTATTCACTTTAACATTTATACTAGGAATGTCGACATTCAAATGGTTTTTAAGTAATCTACATACCAAAAGTCACCGAATGTACCGACATTTTTAGTGTAAATGTTAAATTTAATAGTAATTTCTGACTACATATATCCAACACCTGTAATGTATACCTTGAACAGGTTGCCCTATTTTTAAAATATTGATATACTTATACCTACCCACCTTTAGCATGAGGATACAAAAGGATATTCACATTATGATATCAGCTCAAGCAAGTATTAATTTTTCAAATACTTAATCACATTTTGTATTTATATAGTCTAACAAAACAGTAATAAATATTGTGTATTAAAATGCAAAAAAATAAAAATACTTACCTACTTACGTTTTACTTTTAATGTCTCATAACTTATCGTCTTTTAGATTTATTGGATTTAATAAACCTTGTAACACATAAGTATAAGATCCTTTTTTACATGTGCCGACCTGACTTACGAACCACTAGATGATTTAGTCTAGTCACATTTGTTTACTCCACTATATGAATAATTCACTCAGTTGTTCAAGCCAGGTTGGCTTTTTTAAACGCACATTTAGTAGCATGTGTAATAATGAAAATAACTAAAAAAATAATAATATATTTAAATCTCATACGAGATAGTTACATGTGTTTCGAACTATTTGGTTCTCATATCAGTACGATGTACTACTGAAAATACACTATTCTTTTACTTTCATGAAATTATCTGACTTTTCGGTTCAATTGAAATATTTATATGTAGAGACATGTATTTTATAAAAATATAGTATAAAAAGGTATAAAACACAAACGTTCATAAAACATAAAAAATAAAAATAATTATAACAATAATAAATTAAAGAAAATTTGAAATTTACTAGGAAATTTATAGATGTGACCAGCAGTACAGTTTGCAATACTGAAAAATTAAATTTAAAATTCTTTAAAAAAAAATAAATACTCTTATTGTAACAAAAATAAATAACAGAAAAAACAAATAAGAAATTTCCATTTCTCTAAATAAATAAATTTAAACTCTCAACAAAGAAAATAAAAACCAACATGCAGAAATAACAGATAAATAATAATTTAAAAAAAATATATTTCCTTGCGGCCCAACACATACATGTAAAAATAAATAAGGTGGAAAAAATATGCAAAATATAAATATACAATGTACCTACAAATGCTTAATAATTTTCATTTTCTTCTGAATTGCATTTTTGCGAGCTTGGTTATGAAAATTACGTGTAATATCATCAAAATATTTATTGATTATTAAAAATAAAGAAGTATTCAATAACTCAGTTTTAATCTGTTGGGAATGGTTTGAACAGGAAAACCAAGAAAAATCTGTTTTACTTAATACTGGTAACATTTTACTAGTTAAATACTCAATATATCCAAAAGTCTTTAAAATTTCAATTACATTATCATGAATATTAATAACATAAATAACCAAATCCCTTGTAACATATTCCCAGATAGCACAATATAATCTAGGAATATTCTTACAACCTCCCAAATGGAATATTTAAATTTAAATATTCTAGTCATATTCCAGGAATATATATATCTGCGAGAATATTCCTGTCATATTTTGAATAAAATATTCAAGGAATATTCATAGCAAATAATACAGTAATATTTCTTCTGGAATATTCTCTTCAGTAATATTCCTGAAATATTCAGGCGGGCATATTGCATTTTATTATTATATGAAAGTGATTTGGAATGTTTGTAGATATACATACATTATATTATTAATTTATTATTCAAATGTTTTTTAAGAATTCAAAAAGAAACATGCTTTGATACGATATTATTTGCTAAATGTGTAAGTGACCGTTACATCTTCATAGCGTAAATGGGAATTCGGCACCGTGAAAATAAACAAACTATAATAAAGGGCAAGGAAAATAAACAAACTATAATAAAGGGCAAGGAAAATCTTACTAACGAACTAAAAAATATTTATTTAAAAAAAAAATAACAAGTTTGTGATTGGAACCCTGGACCTACCTCATGCTAGTCGAATATCTTCTCTCTCGTCTACAGAGTTCCTTGCTCACAAGCGATTCCAAATAGTAGCCCATACATTACAGTCTTACACACATGCTTTGGATGACAGGTCTGGTCCGTCAGGTTTGGTCTCTGACGGACCAGTACTTTCATTGCCCACTAACATGAAATAATGTTTTGCGGTCTAAGTTGTTTATTAAATCCGTGGAAGTCCAATACTTTGTGTTAATGGTATAAAACTGTTGAAAAATCCCATTTCTTTGCCTGGCCCGTGGACTTTCGTCGAGTCGAAAGTCTTATTAAATGATACATGGTAACTAATGTTGTATGTATAAACTACATTATGCATAATTTATATTTACTATGAACAGTGCAAAAAGAAAGGCTATACTCTGTTTAACAAGGTTTTAATATAATACCACAGCGTTACCATCTCATCATATGCGTTACTTTTTAAATTTCTGTTAACATACTCTTTTGGATTTTATTTTTCAAAGACACGGAAAACTTTCATACAACTAAATAAAATCAGTTAAGAAGTCTTTAGATAAAAATCTCATGTCTTTATCCGCCATAATATTTAATCGTTAAATAATCGTTATATACTATACTAATAATAATAAATTTTCTCTTAAGAAAACTGCCAGATAATTCTATCATCCAACCAAACACGTGCACAACACTGTCAAATTATGGGCAGCGATGGATGAAAACCGTCACCGGCTTTGCCTGTTAGACTGATGAGGGAAGGAATGTACCCGTTATAACCCATAGATTAGCAGTATTACTGAAGGGCAAAGTCTGGCGCAGTCCAAGGAGGTCGAATAAGACTGTAATGTATGGGCAGCTAATGATTTAATACACATTGGAATGTCATGTAACTGCGCATGCCCTGCGGCTATCTTGAAATGGCCAATGGTGCGCCGTTGCTTGGATAACGTTCCTGGCTCCTGCATTTAGGCGCTTCTAAAAATCCAAGCTCGGCCATATTGTTTTACAAGTTTGTTGTTAGTTGGTGTTTTTCCGAGTATTTTTGTGTTTTAAGTGGTGTTTTGCGGCTGGTTTTAGCTTTACAAACTGAATTATTACATATTTATAATAGACAATGAGTAATAAGTGTCTGGTGTGCGGTCGAAGAGGAAAATTGTTTATCTTTTCACAAGTAAACAAGACAAATCCATTGCTGGCACATGCAAGGGGAAAATCAAAACAGTAAACTATTATTATTTGTTACTAATTTGTAAAACGATCTTAATTAAAACAGTATATAAACATGGAAAGTCACTCTTAACTAGCTACTAGTAAAATGTGTACAGGTTAGCTGTCAATTTTACAAGTAGTAGTGCTGACATTTGAAAATTGTATTATATTTGTTATTCATATTAAAAATAAACGTACAATTATGGTTCCCGCTAATATTGAATTTTTCATACGATGTGGATTCACTTGCGACTGAACAAACATCTGTAGTTTCTGTCGAAGTAGAAGGCATAGCATTTATTGAATTAGGTGCAGGAAATAATTCTTACTAAAAAAATATGTACAAATGAATAACAAATAAAATATTATCACGCAAGGTAACAATTTTCAGCATATATATACTATATACTATATTGTAAATTTGTACAATTAATGTCTATCTGAAGATTTTGAAATTTTAATAAATTGAATGCCCTATAAGCCAACATCTCTAAGCAATCTATTTTGAATTTGTCTAATGTATCGATCAGATAGGTCACCTGTTTTGAGTCTGTTTTCAGATACTTGTTTGTTTTCACAGAAGCTGTCGAAACGGTTGATGAAAAACAAACAACAATAAAAGATGTAGAAGCAGCTATAGCTATTTGGCTTAATAAAGCAATCGAAAGAAAGAAAAGAGGTGTCAGGTAGGTATTTAAATTTTAATTTATGTTTAGTTTTCATTTTTATTATTATACCTATTTGATATAATCAAATAGGTATAATATTATTGCGGGAAAAAATTTTTGCACAGACATCTGTACTTCAATTCAAATATTGAAGAAAGCTTGTATGTGTGTATGTCTGTCGACCATTTCTTGTAAACACTTCAACTTTGGCTCAAAATTTTGATTTCAAATTTATTGGATATGTAAAATATCACAGTGAATACTCCCTTTTGAAATGGGCCATCTGTGTCATATAGAGTGAGCTTAGAGCCATGCTAAATTTTGTGTTTTTAGGTAAACGATATTATATAACAATTTGAGAGAAAAATATTGCGGAGATTTTTTGCTAAGCACATGAAAATAATGAGATGTACAAGACTTCGAATGTGTACAGACTAAATTCAATGGGACTTGGGGTTAATTTTCTAAAAATTAACCAACTTACATACACACATAATACAACTAAATAAAACTGAAGCATGAACATTTTTTTTCGTCAGTGGATTCTACTAAAAGAGTGCCTTAAGAATGTTTTTTTTTGTGTTATGATCTGCCACTTAGTAATTCAGATAACAGGAGTCAACCAAAAGTACCTCGGAAGTGGAAACAGATAGATGATCTCAGTTTGTACCATTGCTTTGAATTTAGTCCATCCTGTACAATATACATTGTATCTTTAAGGTTCGAATGAACCCAAGCAAATTTTTTTCTCAAATGGGAACCCAAATATTTCTCACACCATTGAAATGAGTCTATTTAAAATTTTCCAGAAAAAAGAAATTGACAATGCTAAATGATTTTAACAATTTTCAATCATGTAAGAAATTTAGTATCATTGTATAGTTTTGGGGGATTGCAGTGTAGAGTTTAGAATTAAAATATTGATAAATGCATATCCTTTTATATATTTTTTTAACTGAAAAAATTTAATTTAAAAACTACTGCCAAATCTCTGGATTTGAATCCATCTGATTTTTTTATGTTAGCTCATCTATGCATAAAGATGATGCGCAGTCGTCAAGGAGTAACTCTAACTGCGCAGTAAGTGGCAATCGATTAATTGACAAGTGTAAAATAATGAGTGAAGTTCTCCATAAATACTTACACAATTTTTTTCTCAATTGAATTAATTTTTAAACATATAGTTACTGCAGCTTAATAATAGGGCTTCATTTTATACTTCTGTTCGTTGCAGGTTGTTGCATAGTTGTGATATGCTGAGTAAGCAAAAAATAAGAGCAGAAGTGAAACAACCACCACAGCCTGATTCGGACAATATTATTTTAAAAAATCCAAAAACAACTTTCTGCTGACTGAATAGAGCTCATCTTATAAATTTAAATTAGTTAATCATTAATTTGGAATGTTCTATACAATTAAATGACGTTTTAACAACTAATATGTCAATTTTGATGTTAAATTAGTAGTTTGCTATATAAAGCTTTATTATTATCAATATTTCTATAATTATAATAGTAGTACTTACTATTGAAAAACCGGTAGCTATAAATTTTTTTTATTTTTTTTTTGCAGATTTGGAGGAGAGATGAGAATATAAATTTTGTTTTGTTATGAAATACTTAAATACTATTTATATTAAAAAAATAAATATCGTTGAAAATACATTCTATTTTTATTTTCTTTTTACTAAATTCTATTTTCCATTTTTGGAATTATTTTATTAGGAAAAATGTAAATAATGTTGGAGAACATAGTTAATGGAAGAAAACGAAAACTAAGAGAACTTTTGCAGCTTTTTCAGTATATGTATGTAGATAAAGATGACGTAAAGAAAGAAAGACCTTGCCTCTCCAGGTTTCTTTTATTATACAAAAACTTTCTCCAGGCTAAATATTTATTTGTGGGAATGGAAAGCAAATGCTTCCTTTTTTTTTAATTAAATACAATACACTAATTCTGACCAGTCTGGTTAACACATTTTTCTAGGTGTGGTAATCCGGAAAATTGACTGATGAAATAGAGGAGCAAAAAACTATCTATGCCACTATTTCTCATATAGCTCCCGTAGCTGTAATCTGTAGCACTGAATTATGGGGTGTTGATAATTATGTTTTGGAGTAGCAAGTGAACCATTCTCGCGACGTTTCTGCCAAACCACTACCACCACCATCTTCAGGTGTCTATACTCTGGCAAATTAGAAGATGGAAGTTGTGACTTTACCGAGCCTTCGTTTATATATATAAAGTGTGTCCCCAGATGGATTTTACAAGAGGAAAAACTTTAATTTTTGATTTTACGACAAAAAGTTATTTTTGATGAAAACTTCTGCTTAGTTGAAAAATATGAATGGAATCGTCAAAACTAATGTAGGATATAGAGACACTTGAAAAGTTACAAAATGTCGAGGGAAGTACTCTTATTTTTCATTTTATAACAGAAAGATAGAAAGAAAGTTGTTTAGAATTATAAGGTCATTTTATTTTCAAAAAACGATTTAGAAAATTAATTAAAATTGCGAGAGAAAACAAGGTTATTTATTTATTATTGATTCACTTTAATAAATAACCTTGTTTTCTCTTGCAATTTTAATTTTTCCTAAATGATTTTTTAGAAAATAAAATGGACTTATAATTCTAAACAACTTTTCTTTCTATCTTTTTGGGCGATTCCATTCATGCTTTTTAACTAAGCAGACGTTTTCGCCAAGAATAACTTTTTGTCGTAAAATCAAAAATAAAAGTTTTTCGTTTTGTAAAATCAATCCGGGGTCACACTGCATATATATATATATATATATATATATTCCTTGAATAATCATATCATATTCCGTGATTATTCAGGATATATATAGAGAATAATCTTCAGTTATTCCTGTAATATTCCATGTATATTCCGTGAATAATCCTGTCATATTCCTTGATTATTCAGGATTATTCCCTGGGAATATTCCTGGAATATTGAGAGGAGTGTACTTTTCTGATTTTAAGAATATTCCAAGAATATCTGGGATATTTCAATGTTATCCACGGAATAATCCAATCTTCCAATTGAATATTCATAGAATATTACTGGAATATGTTTGTGCTATCTGGGTTTAAGGCGTTGTATGTTATCAAATTTTTTTAAACATTGTTAAAATATGTTGTGGCTCCAAATTGTCTGTTATTAATGAAGATTTACATTGAATACAATCTGTCAATTTAATTTTTTTAACTAAAAAAACCCACAAACATATGCAACAGCTTGAGTGTCAAACTGAGTATCATTAATTCATTTTCAAGTATCTATTTGAATCAGGAAAAAATGCAATTTGAAAAAATGAAAATCTTACCAAGATGTTTTACATTGATATATTAGAGACCACTCAAAAAAACCAACAGGAGGGCTTACCGTCTCTTCAATACCATGCCATAACCTCACATCGCATACTACGTATTTAAAAAAACAAGAAACGCGTGGAAACTACATAAAAACAAAAAACCGTATACAAGGTTGCCAGATGAGATACATGAAAAATCTTATCTTATAAATTTACTATATGAATTCATGTAAAATTGTGATTTTTTAAATCCTAGGTAGTAGACAGCCGCAATAAAATTGATAAGTATTATAGGCATACTATAGACTATAAAGAACCTATCTGGTTCCTTTATGCCATAGATTAAATCTGGTTTCTTCATAAGGCATACAACAAGCGAACGTGCAATCGTGTAATATCCCGTTAAATAGTGAGTTCTGGCAATAGGGAATGGATAAAAATGTTTACTATTTATTACTATTTGACCGCGCCATCTCTGATATTTTAAATATATCAAATAAAAAAACTAAGGAGATATCTTTACCAAATCTTCGCTTCACAAGAGCAATTGTGCCAGACGAACACTCGATGGCGTTGCTGCATATGTTTCCCTTAGTCCCTATTTAATAAAAACGTCTTATTTGTTTAGTCTATGGGAATGACGATTCAGCGAACTGCATTAGCTGACTTATGGAGTGTAGAGAAGGAGAAACGTCTCCGTGTTAAAAAATGTGATCGGATTTTCGATGGAAGAATAGGTGGCGCTGATTTACAGGAGGTATTCTACGTGATTTTGTTTTTACTATTTTTATTATTTTTTTACGCTGTATAATTCTTTTCAACACCTACATAATATTGTTTTCGTTAGTTTATAGAATCTGAAGCTAGTTTCAGAGATATAGTAAGTGTTTAACTTCAGACTCAATCCCATAATACGATCAGCGCCACATCTCATACCTTACAGAATTCAGACCACATTTTGAACGTATCGTCCATAAGAGACGTTCCTCCTTCTCTACACTCCATAAGCTGACTATAGCCATTTTTTGCGACAAAATGTTGCAACCAACAAGTACTCGTTAGTTTCAACTGGTTCAAAACTCAATATTCATTTGTTGAATACAAACTTTCTGCTATATGATTGGTGATTGATTAAACTATGGAGTGTAGAGAAGGAGAAACGTCTCCGTATTAAAAAATGTGATCGGATTTTCGATGGAAGAATAGGTGGCGCTGATTTACGGGAGGTATTCTACGTGATTTTGTTTTTACTATTTTTATTATTTTTTTACGCTGTATAATTCTTTTCAACATCTACATAATATTATGTTTTCGTTAGTTTATAGAATCTGAAGCTAGTTTCGGAGATATAGTAAGTGTTTAACTTCAGACTCAATCCCATAATACGATCAGCGCCACATCTCATACCTTACAGAATTCAGACCACATTTTGAACGTATCGTCCATAAGAGACGTTCCTCCTTCTCTACACTCCATAGATTAAACAAATAAACCTGGTTGAACATATTTTGACGAAAAAAAACAGATCGCTAGAATAACCTGTCATTCTAAAACCTAACCTCAAATATAGACGTCGAATATGACAGCATGAACTGCGAAATTTAAATTTTGGTAGAGATCATGAATAAATGTAGAGGTTTTATGATTTAGGGGGAAGGGTTAAGTGTACAAGTTCGTCTTCAAGATAAAGATGTTTAATTATCATTATTTAATAAAACAATATAGCATATGCTTCTTATCAAATAAAACGAGACAGAGCAACTGCACATATCTAACAATCATATTTGTTGTGTAAATACATTCGTAGCTAATTTTGACTCCTTAATGATTGCGCCCCCTGCGTAGATCTCGTATTCGATACGATTTAAATAGGGTAGTTGCAGTCGGTAATTTGATGGTAACTAAAGTGAAACTCGGCGGGTATGTGTACTCGTCCCGTCTTCTAGGGTTGTATGTGATATACCATCCTTCGGAAGGGATGTAAAGCAGTTGGTCCCTTATCTATTAAATGCTAGGCAAATAAAAAATCCCTACTCTTCAATAAAGAAGGGTTTGGCAAAATTTCCAGGTTGGGGGTAGCTCGTCTCCTGGCGGCGAATGGCCCTAGTAGTGGAAATAGGCCGACGTTAAATAAATGATTGAAAAAATAATTAATGAGCATGTAACAAGCAGAACATGAACATGAAATGACCTTTATTGATGACCTTTATAAAGAAATAAATGAACTTTATAATCATACTTTATTCACAAAACATTTAAATATACAATAATATCTACAATTAAAAAAATCTAAATAAATATTTTCTTATACTTAAGGAAAATAATGAAATTTTTTTGTTAAATCTCTTTAGCACCTAATAAAATATTGACAGTCAGTCTTGTATAAAAAGACAAAGACACTAAAAAAAAATTAAAGCACTTTGCTAAATTTCACCAAATAAATATGAGATAAAAAAATAACAAGAAATTGTATATTCCTTGACTATCAACTATTGAAATATTTAAAAAATAAAAATTAATGGTGGAGGCATTCACAAGATATTTGTAAATATCATGTAAATGTAAATTTCTCACCACAAATTACTTTTTAGCTATATATCACACAAAATGGCTCCTTTTATTCCCACCTGAAACCATTAAAAAAGCCAAAATCTTTCTTTTTATACCAAACCTAACATTCTATAAAAAAAAACAACTGGACGGTAATTTTTTCCAACAAAAAGTCTTTATATGTAAAATAAAGAAATCCATTCACATCCTCACTGATCTGGTAGAAACACCTGACGATTTTTGAAAATTTCTAAAGACAGGGAATTCCAGTTTAAATGTGCAAACTGTATTTCACTTATTTTGTGTTGTCTTTAGAAAAATCTGGTCTTTTCAGAAAAACAATACAGTATAATACAAACGAGCCAGTCACATTTTCTAAATGAAACACTCCATCTTTTTTTTCTATGTACGTAGGTACATTCTGAATGCAGCAATAAACAGGGTGTCGCGGAAGACAGTGGCATAAACCAGAGATAATAGTTGACAAATAAGTAGATGTTACAGCCTTCTACGACGAAAAAATTTATGATTTTTATTCTCCCGAGTACCTGCCTCGGTGTTGCACTATAGTACTCTTGGAAAAAAATTTTTAAAAAAATTATACAATAATTTATTTTTATAAATGAATGTACGTTTTATTATTTACGGAAGTAAGATATTGGAGCAAGTTTATTAAGCAAAAAAAAAAATCAAATCTCATTCTTTCTATTTTAAATGAACTTATTGTATTTCTAAAAAAAAAAATTAAATAATTATTAGGTATTACTGAACTTATTTTGATTTTCTCTAAATATTTCCATTGATAAATAAAAAATTCATGCCAAATTTCAGTAGTCTAGCTCAAACTATTTTATAATAAAAAAAAGGCATTCATTCTTCTATTACGGTGTAGACATTTATAAATCGGGAAGTTAAATATATATTCTGTCCAGTATCCGCAGTTACTTACATGCCACTGTTTTCTGGATACCCTGTATAACCTTCTATAGTTTTTTTTTATAAAATTCCGAAAATCATCCATTTAAATAGGCAACATTATTGGTCCAGAATCAATAACATCATAAATCATCTATTTAAATATACATATATTGGAAATGAAATAACTATAGTATTGTTGAATTCATAAAAAAATTACATCTATGCATACGACGTGTGTTCCACTTAAGGTGGAACCACCCCAACAATTCACTGTTCAATTTTTTCTAACAGATGTACAGTTTTTATACATTCAAATGCAAAATTTTGGCTTTTCATAATACTAATAATCAAAACATAACCCTTAATATTCATAAAATCATATTAGGCATTTTTCATCAAAACGTTATTAAGAAAAGTTGCCTGGAATTACTCCAAAAGGGCAATTTGTTTCGTCTTAAAAAAAATTCGAAAATCTAAAATAAACATGACATGACATGTACTGTATGTATTGTCATAAATAACAATTTTTTTAACAATTATCGTTGGAATTATTAATGAGTCAAGACAGTCTTGTGTGAATAAAAATTGAAATTTTCTTGAACAAAATTTTCAGTTTTTAGTCAAATTTTAACTTTGGCCTTTTGGGGGTTATTTTTTGATTGTAGCAAACCAAGCCTTTACATCTGATTATATGAAAACCTATGAAATAATATATTGGTGTGCACATCTTCATCTAAATCCCTTCAATAAAAAAATCTAAATACATTTTTATCCTACAAACATATTTGAAGGAAATATTACACTTGATTAGTGTTGTTAAATATCATGAAATTTATAAAACTGAAATATTTCATTGAAATATTTCAAATTTTGCAAAAAAAATTGAAATTTGTGAAATTTTTTGAAGTATATGAAATTTATAAATTTTCTGAAATATTTCCTTAAATTTCAGACATTTTTGAAATATTTCAATGAATTTTTTGAAATATTTCAATAATTTCATAAATTTTCAGAAAATTTTCAAATACTCTTACCTAAAGTCCATTTACTTTCTGCAGTCTTAACTAAAGGTAGATTTTTTGCATTGTTAAATTGGCAATAATTTTTTAGGTTAAGTAATGTCATTAACGGCAAGACAAAAAAATAGGACTAACACAGAGCAGTTTGTAATTAAAAGGGAATTTTTTGTCCAACTTAACAATACGAAAATCTACCTTTAGTTAAGGCCCCCCCTAAACATACCTTCAAGTTTGGTTGATTTGTCTGCTCATACAAAATGCACATACAACATTATTGCCAAACTAGATGTACATACAATTTGTACAAATATAGTTTGTTTTACTTATCTGTGCAAACCAGAATTACCCCTACACAAACAGTAACGTTTATGAGATATGTTTGCGCCATCAAGTTTGAATAGATTTCTGATCTTAAATTTGTATGCACCCACATGATGCAAAACTACACGTACTGATATTTCAATGTTAATGTATGAATTGAACAGTTTACGCAAACGATAAATCACATGTAGTTTTGATATTTGATTGTACGATCTAGTCATCCAAACATAGTTAAAAGAAACTGCGGAGTTTGATTTTTTGTTTGCGTGAAACAAGTCGAAGCATGTAGGGCTGCAGCTATTCTGTGTTGACGACACTATCATTTCTCTATCTGTTTAGTATGAACTGTGCGATTATTCAGATATAGTGTGAATTTTAACAAAAATTATGAACGACTTAAGAAATTATTCAAAACAATTTATTGAAGATTTCATTGGAATGTATAGAGAGCTACCTTGTTTATGGAAAATAAAAAGCAAAGACTACAGCAACAGACAATTTAGAAATAGTGCTTATGAAAAGTTAATTGAGAAATTAAAAGAAATAGAGCCAGATGCCGACAAGGATATGGTGGTGAAAAAAATTAATTCCCTAAGAACAGCATTCAGACGAGAACTGAAAAAAGTTCCTCTCTCTCTGCACTAATCGCCTCTCTCATTATGGTATTCTGTTTTCTTATTTGTAGGTCTACTTTATTTAGAAGTATTTTGAATTGATCTTCATCCATACGAAGATAATTTTTAAGATCTGCCTTTGAAGATACTCTTAATTCCCGTAATAAGTTCATATGTGTAAATTGATTTCTTTTCATATACGCAACATTATAAAGCGAGAACGTCTGGTCAACTGACTTGTATCAGACGGAGGCTTGTATTAAATTCGGCGTGCGCATTTTTTCACTATACATGTTGCCCAACTAAATTATCAAATATAATTGCATACATATTTCATATAATCCTCTTGTCTCTAATATGTTGTTACATATAGGGAAATAGTTTGTATTTCAAATATGTACGCCCAATATTCAACAAATCATATCCCCACAAATACAAATTATTTATATGAAAGTTTGTTCAAAATGTGTTCTTAATACATGTTTTCTGCAAAGCTGCATGGTGTAGGTTCTGATCTTGTATTTACAATTTGAATGTACAATCAAGTATGCAAACTATGAAGGTATGTTTAGGGGGGCCTTTAGAACTACAGAAAGTGAATGGGCTTTATATGAATTTTATAAGTGTAATGATCATATGTTATGTTTTGGTAACTAATACCAGAGACGTATATTCTAATATTTTTTTTTTCATTTATATTTGTATAAATTACCTCAACAAAAGTTTACCTGGCTTTCTGTCGACATATTATCATCAAAAAATGAATTAATTTTCTGGTTTTTTGTCGATTTGGAAATAGAAGTATTTGTTTGAAGGTTAAATTTATTGTTTTTAGTTAAGCCACTAGTGCTAGTACAATCTGTAATGTCAGTGTCACTATTATAATTTTGTTGTATTTGTGCAGGACATTTCTTGCATTTTTTTATATGTGTTTTCATTCGAGTGGCATTGCAGAAAAACTTTGTTAAACAGTATTTGCAAGTAACATGTTTTTGTGTACTTTTGTAATGTTTCCAAATATCAGATTTTGTCTTCATTTTCAAATTATATCAGTTGCCAGAACTATATATTTTTCAACCAAAAAAACAGCCTGTGATGTTTGTTCGTTAGTTTAGGTTAGAAAATTGGTAACTGTCAAAATTTTAGTGTGAAATTTTTAATGATGTAACCTGTAAACATGAAATTTTCTGAAATATATGAAATTTTTCCACTGAAAGTTTCAATACTTTCCAAAAATGTCATAAATTTGATATATTTCTTAAATTTCGACAATTTCATAAATTTCCAAATTTTAGCGATGGGCTTTGAAACTTTCAAAAATTTCAAATTTCAATTTCAAATTTCATTTGAAATTTCACTATCTCACAACACTACACTTGATATATCAAGAATTATTTTGGAAAATATTTACAATAGATCGCTAAAACCAATTTAAAATCCACAATCCCTCTTAATTTTTCACTACTATTATAACAGTGTACTAAAACCTGAATAAGGAATTAATAATCATTACTATCATTTTAACTGAATAAAACGTAAAATGAAAATTAAAAATAAACTTCTCAGAAACGCTTCCCATCCATCCAAGAAAAAAGCAGAATTATTTTTTGAAAGCTCTAATATTTAAAATAAATTATCAAAAACACTGACATAATTCCCACAAACACGAAAACACTGCACCATTATACTCTAGGCGCAATTTTCCAAACAAAATAGCATCTTTGGGGAATAATTAAAACTAAACCAAGACCACAGCCTATTTCTACTTAAATTTTTGTCATGTGTCTTATAAATCTAGGCATAATTGATGATCTTGTCTGTCCCACATACCTCAGATTTTGGGCCCTACAGCAAACCTAACAAGTCCCTAATCTTTACCTATTCCAATTTTCTCCTTAGATTGCTTAGTTTATCGAAAAATAAGAACAGTAAAGATATAAATGGACTACTTTCTCGGTTGTTGCCGTAATTATTTTCTGATGATGCCGACTTCATTGGCGGAACATGAGTTGAGTACACAGTGTAATATTTTGGTATTAGCAGCAACTATTTCAGTGTTAGTCCCACACCGAAAGTTCTGAATCTCTTCAGAGAAATAAATTCTGATAAAATTGCAATTTGTAAAAGCCCTTCAGATTTCTAAAATACATAAAAATGTATTGTTTTAAAGGCTGTCATTTTCCAGTGCTATTAATAGAAAATATTAAACTGTTAACATTTTATATACAAAACCAAAGCACAAAATTGAACCCTCCTACCACTCTTACCTCTTTCCTTATCTTTGTACCTCACCGAAACAGCTACAATAATATCACGACAATTCATTTGCATTTTTACTTACAAAATACTTAGGCAGTTTTCTTTTTTTTTATATGTAATCTTAAAATACACCAAGAAAAAACCGTCATCAATCCTTCGTAATCAGGAGTCCATCGCACTCTTTCTCTTTGTCCTTTGATATATTTTGATTAGCTTGATCATTTTCGAATTCTACAAAATCATCAAAGAGACTTGGCCATGCTTCGTTATCATCATAACAACTTAAATCGTCCCCTACATGCTCTGAGAAATTTAAAAACATATTCCAAGTATCCTTGGGAATTCCTCGAATCATTTGATGTGTATCGAGAAAGTTTAACCAACGATTCAAAATTGGAGGCTCACGAATAGTAAAAACTAATCTCCACAGAACCGTCGCCATGTCAGTCGGTAAAATTCTCTGTCCTGAAGCCGAGTCAAGTCCAAACCGAAATGTAAACCGATACAAGTCTTTGAAAAGTTCATCATGTTGGTCCACCTCACTCACTAATTCTGGTAAACGTGTTTGAATTGATTTTATTGAATCAGCGCGAATAGCTTTTAAACCGTTTATAAATTCTGAACGTGTAAAACGACACATTTGTTCAGCATTAAGCTTCCAGGCTAGAACTAAAATTTTAAAATCGTCAGGAGACACTTGCAAATCCTGGCAGAACTGTTCAATTCCTTCTGCGAGGATGCTGTCCTCACTCTCGTCTTTATATAATTCAAAAAGTGAGGTCAGTTTTGCTTCAGATGGTTTACTTTCTGTAACACCCATTGCAGGAGCTGATTTAGAATGCGTCCTTCGACTTGGTGGATAGAATCGACTTATAGTTGTCGTTGATTCTGGGGGCGCTGATAAGTGGTTTCCGTTGCTTAGAATTGTCTCTGGGGGAGCTGACGAAGCCGGTACATGACTTGGAGCAGGATAAAGACGGGCTTCAGTCATTTCTGAAAAAAAACATATACCTCAGATTTTAGTCATACATGCTGGTTATAAAAAGTTATTTTATCTATACCGTTAGATGAACTAAGTTCATACTAGTATAAGAAAAAAGTATGTCAATCTTATTCCCGTCCTCTTGGCAGAAATAATGGTCTTTCCAAAATCAATGAAATTGTCATTTCTGAAAATATTAACTCAGTTAAAATTGCACAATTTGTTAACAAAATGTCAGGTCTTCTTCTGAAAAAACTTTTGATAAAATATGCTACCTACGAATTAATCAATATATTTTAGAAAATCTTAATAAATCTAAAAATGTAACTGAACTCTTTTTTGATTTGTCTCTGGCAAGGTTTAGTCAAGATTTATACCTTTATATTTTTTCAAGCCTTCCCATCATATTATCGAAAATATATTTACAGGATTTATTACGTTAATAAAAAACCAAATTATAATTAGCTCTTTTTTTTATTTTTATACAATCTTTGGCAGGTATTTACTCAAATTAAAATTTAATATTTATAGAAACTCATTAAATTTATATGTATAACAGAAAAAACGTCTGGTATTGTTCGATTTAGTGGACATTTATTTATGCAAATTTAATTTATGTATGAAATTATATTTCATTAATTTACACAAATATAAAATGATAACAGACCTATTATGAAGACCACATTTTAATGAAATGAGGAGGCTGTTACAAAAATTTTATTTATTCTAACTACTTAAGCAGGATGCTTTTGTGATTTCTAAAATTTAATAATATTATTAAATGACCTCTAAAAGCTATACATAATCATTAATAAATAATAAAAATTATTAAAATATGTTTTTTGTCTGCCAAAACCACTATGTGATATAATTATTTATAGAGCGCTGTAAATCACAATTTTCAAAGAAAAACTGGTGTCTGTTCATCTAAAATTACCTATCTTCCCTTTACAATTGCAAATAGAGTTGGAAAAAATGGTGTAATGCCACAAACTATCACCAAAAAAACTATACATTGATTAATGCCGTTTGTGATTGTAGTATGTACTAAAACTTTGTCTTAGTCATCTATAATTACTATGGTCCACTTTAGCCAAAAAGTATCATAATTTTCTTTCTATTACATTATTTCATTATAGGTTTTCCCATGAACAGTGCATGCATTTTCAAGTAAATAAATACATCTCGTTTACAATTTATATTAGGAAAATACTTGGGGAAATACATATAATTTTATTTTCGTAATAATCATTACTACACTATTACCTTCTTTATGACAATTTTGTGTGGTTTCCAGGGCCGTCTGTGTGGGCTCCTTGAAGCAAGTCAGGCAATTGCCCATTTGAGGGTCCCAAACCGTACCTTCTAGGTCCCTGCCCGGAGATTTTTTGCATTGCCTATAAAATTCACAAAATGTGTCAAAATGCTTATTTATTGTTGCCACATTCTTTTATAGTGATGATTAAAATATAGTTTAGACAAGTTTAAACTTGTTTATTATTATAATTCCTTAAGAAAATAAACTTCTGATGTATCCTAAATAACAAAGGTGGTATAGTTGGTGAAACAATTTTAGTTAATATCTCGTTAATTCTTATAAATACTAACCTCAAGAAATTTATTTACACTTCTAATAGCAGCGTTCTATTTTAATTTAAACTTGTAATTTTGGGATTTTTTGATATGTTATAAGAAAAACACATTTTTGACGTTTGACAGGTATTTTAATTTATCATATACCTTATTTTAAAGAAGGTAAATGAATTATTTTATCACACAATTATTTAAAACTAGATTTATAAAGATGTTGCAAATAGTTTTTGCATAAATAAGCCACTATTTTTTAAATGTTTGTAAATCAGGGCGATGGAATCTTGTCACTTGACAGCTCAATTCAGCAGCTGTTTTGCAGTGTCTAAAATTTAAAAATATGTTAAAACTATGAATAAATATTCATTCAAATATTCTTTTCATTTCGTGTGATGGAGCTTCCAGTAAAAGTAGAAAGATTTTGTGACGAAACAGTATACAATAAAACAATTTTTTGAGAAATAAAAACTAATTGGTCGTCATCCTAGACACTAGCTATTGAATATGTTTATTGGCCAAGTGTCACAGAAGCGAAATATAGATTATATTTTATGTTGTTCTAAAACATTTCCAAAATTAAGTCGTTAATAAGTAACTATACGGAAATTTAATGTGTTCGTATTTTGTTTTTCATTATTATTAATTCTGTATTCTTTGATATTTACAAAAAATAGAGTCATCTTATCGAGAGTACCATAGGAAACGTAGTAACCATTTTAATTGCGACTCTGCTGCCATCTGTAGAAATTATATTTAACTATCGCACTGATCGAAGTAGGTAGTGATTTTCCCTGAAGGTGTAGAAGTTGGACTTTCCGTGATTTTGAGGATATAGAGGAAGCAGAGAAAAAATGGCTTTCGGTGATTATCCTGCTGAATATAACCCAAAGGTACATGGACCTTATGATCCTGCACGTTTCTACGGCAAACGTAAGTATAATAAGTCCTAATAACTCGTTTGATAAAAAGAAAAACGCATTACATAATCAAATTTTTTTTTTTTCATTAGCTGATACCCCTTTTGGCCAAGTAAAAATTGGAGAACTTGGTTCTTGGTTAGCTCGTCGTAATAAGCACCCATCAGCTATCGCAGGTGCTTTCAGCAGAGGTAAGTTTCCCAGTCCAAATTGATTTTCTATTGTATTTCTAATTTTTTTTCTTGTTTGTAGCTTGGTGGAGGTGGCAACACAAATACGTGCAGCCTAAGAGAGCTGGAATTGCTCCATTTTTCCATGTTGTATTTGGTTCAATGTTTGTATTTTATATTTTCAACTACGGAAAGATCAGTAAGTTCCATTTAAATTTAAGGTTATGTTATCTAATCAGACTAATTTCTTGTTGCAGGCCACCACAGAAATTACAAATACCACTAAACTACTGTCTTATTTTTACTTCAGTAAAGTAGTACACTGTCGAAATTATTAAATGTTCTATATTATTCAATAAAATTGATGTAACATAGTTAACTGTTTTCTTTAGATGTTTATAGATTTACGTAAATTGTCATTATTATAACGATTATAAGTTGTTGCTTGTAATTTCCGTAAATTTATCAGTAAACACCAAAGTATGAGCCTTTACTGAATCATTCTGCCAGCATTTTGAGAAAAAGCCCATACTTTGGTGTTTACAATAAGTCACTATAAATGACGAAACCTGCTAACCCAGTTCTTTTTTTCCTACACATTTAAGAAATCAACCTAGCAAAATAATTTTTGATACACTCCTTTAACTGACAAGGTGTAACCAGCTTTGTTACGGAATCCCTTGTACTTCATATAGATATTTTAGTTGGCATCTAATAGGATTAATTTGAAATTTGTTAACTGTTGTATAGGTTTTGAATATTTTGAGCTGGTCGCTATTACTTGGGATAAAATCTCCATTTATTAAACAAAAATTTTTAAAAAATCAATGAAACTGGATAGTACTAAGGAAAGTTGTTCGGAATATTAGGGAAACCCCGAATTCTGCAATAGGACATCCAGGGAATGTTCATATAACAGACAAGAATATCTTGTGCTATATGGAGAGGGGCCATCAAATCCTTCCAACCATTCAAATCGCCAGGAAGGACGGAGTTTTCCCAGCTCTACTACAAAATGGACTGGAAATATTGCTCCCATTCCTCATTAAATTATTCAGAGCTAGTCTGGTATGGACCTATATCCCATAGTATATATACCAAAAATGGGTAGGAAAGAACCAAGCCCTAAATCGCTTAGACCAATTAGCCTGACTTCTTTTCTGTTGAAAGGCCTGGAGAAGGTGCTGGACGGATATATCAGGGGAACATCATCATCATCAGTATGCCTATCAGACAGGAAAATCAACAGAACTAGTACTTAACAACCTAGTCGAGAAGATCACCCAATCCCTTCAAATGAAGGAAATTGCGGTGGGAGCCTTTCGACAATAAAGTTATCAGTTTCGTTAAGAGACTGAACTTATTGGGTGAAATATAACCAGGTGTGAGCCACAATAGGCCTGGTGAAGGCCGTAGTGGAGGGACCCACTCACAAGAAACCTACCTACCTATATGGGGAGGGGAGTGACATGAGATTGTCATGAGTATTTCAAGATAATGAATGGGGATTTCTCACTAGATTGAAAGTTGAATTTTTCTTTAAATGTACACGATATATCATTGATATTGATTACATATTATGTAATCAATATATATAAGTAGTTGCCTTTTTAAATTTTTTACCATTACAAAATTAAATAATTTAATATAAAGTTGCCCCCAGTTAAACAACCAATCTTCGATCATAAACGTTTATGATCGAAGCAACCAATGATATAAAGTGTGCTATATTTTTTGACCAGGCCGGTGTTGTCATATTTCCTGTTTATTAGGTTGTGAAATATATGAAAAATATTTGTGAATTTTAACCATTTTGCGTACACATTTTTTAAGACTATTAATTTGCAGTGTAAAACATAAATACACTGACCGGCACAAAAAGTGGACAACTAGAAAAATTGTTATCTTTTTAATTAAAATTTTTCTGTCTACACAAAATATGTAGAATCATTTGTTTTGCATTCTTGTACCTTTTTTGTTTCATTTTTTCTTCCCATTTTTTTTTCCATATCATTCTAAAAACTGATGAATTTTAACATTTTTAATTACTATGAAAAATCATTCTTTTCTTTAGTATTGGCTTGCATTTGCCGATTATTTTAAGTGCTGGTAATTTTCGAAAATGCCCTTTGGAAAATTTCACTATAGCAGTTGCCTTAATTGATGCTGGCTTTAGCATCTGCGAAGTGGCTAAAAGATTGGGTTTTCCTCGGTCCAGTGTCTACATGGCAGTTCTTTGCTTTCGAGAAACCGGCAAATACCACAGAAGGCTGGGATCTGGAAGAAATCGAAGCACAATTGCTCGCAATGATCGATTTATCGTGATTTCTATCCTGTGGAATCGACGTATAACTCCCGTTCAAGTAAGAAATGAACTACAAATGCACCAGTTCAACTTCAGCGATAGAACTATTAAGAGAACACGAGTTGAAATAAATTTATCTTCTAAAAGACTAGCAATAGGCTCCAGGCATTCCTGGAATCATCTTGTGTCGGCGTAATTCTTTTCTCCAATGAATCCTGATTTATTCTGAGGTCTCCAGATGTACGAGAGAGTGCGGACAAGATGAGGAGAAAGATACGAGCAATGCAACTGTGCGAACTTGTTTCAATAATTTCCAACTAGTAGACGGCTCAAAAAACTAGCAAGGGACTGGTTCTTTAGATTAATCTTCTTCTGAGAGAAATTTCTTCATAGTGGACTATATGAGGGCGTTTCCACAAGGAAAATAAGCAAAAAATTCAAAACACAAATTTTAATAATAATAAGCAAACTACAAGTTTTCGAGTACACAAAATTAAGAAGTACATGTGTGATCTACACTCACTTAGTCTGTAAAACGTGATAACTGATCGCTGATTAGTAATTAATGTAGAATACAACGGTTCTCTGTTTTCTATATATTACAGAGCCCCGTGCAGGGGTAAGGTGCTGTGTATTATGACTATGAGGATAACATAACTCAACCGAAATAAGGAATAATAATGAAATGAAATAAGTTTAACTGAAACTCCAACAGCAACTTTAGTGAGAGGGTGTGCTTTGGTGTGGGCTGGCATATTTTACACAGCTCGCACCACAGAACAGAAAAAGGCTCGCACAGAGCTTGTGTTCATATATGGAGGTGCTTTAACGGATAAAAATTAAATTAAAGACATTTTGTGGGGTTTATTGGTGAGCAATTTCTTTTAATGCATAATGCTCATCCACACGTGGCCAGTATTATTAAAAACTACTTTGCTGACGTCGATATTGAAGCCCTAGACTGGTATTTAATACCATGTCATCTGATATTTGCCCAACCTATTTAAAGACTCCATAGGAGAGGCTAAAAGTTATAATTACTGATGAGAGTCTACTTCTGAGGTGGCATTAACACTCACTCGTCGCCAAGATAGCTACTAGTAATATCGAAAAACTAAAACATTGGGTTTTCTAAATACCATATGAATATGTTATTTCTCAAACACCCTAAGTATGTTTAGGCAATTTTTTGGAATTTGAAAAAACCTCCTGTAGGCAGTGACTTATTTACCACTGCATTGCTTATGACAGACATCGAGTCAATGGAATATGCTGACCTACGGTACTTTAGCATCAGTTGATGAAAAAGGACAGAATTGACAAACTCCCATGTTTGACCTAAAATTGATTTTGTGTTTAAGAAATAACCAGTTCATATATAAAAATACAGGTTATACTGATGTGTATTTTTTTAAACCGACAGAATACGAATATTCTATTTGGTGTCATTTTATGAAACTAAATAATTGTATTTTGCTGCTTTAGAAAAAAATGCATCAGCATTGCCTATAATTTTATATATTAAATCTATATGTTATTTAGAATGAACCCAATGTTTTCGTTTTTTCGATATTACTAACAGAAAAATTTTAATAAGCGATTTATAAATTTAAGTTGAATATCTGGTGAAAACACAACCTTAAATCTTAACAAATCAAAAAAAAAGAATCGACTTATTCTATAAATTTTTAGAATTTTAATCTGTTTTATAAATTATAGTTGTCTGTTGTATCACATGTTTTATTTTATATTTATGAATTTCACAGGGCAGGGTCGTAATATCCTGTCCTTTTGTAGTTGCAAACAATAAATATTGTATTATAAATACTCGTTATTAAATAAAGAAATTTCATTTTATAATCATCTATTCTTTTTTCATGTCATGTTCCCAAATTCTCGTCCGACACCTTTTTTTGTAAAAATTGATGTTATCCTTTAAATAACTATGTTTTTAAGCGAAAAAATTTAGAAAAGGCACCGAGAAATATTTTACGTTTTATTTACACTGAGAAAATTTTTAATTAGAAATATACCAACTACTTCCTCACCTCTCAAAGTGAGGAAGTTATGTATTCGTGACAAAAATTTTGAAAATTTTTATTGCATTTATGGACGAATCTCGACGAATTATGACGATACACAAAATTTCAGACAGAAAAAATGTTCTGTCTGTGTGTCTGGTTCGCGATAGCAGCTACAGTTTTTGAGATAAAGCTTTCAAATTTGATACATACATTCTAGAGGTCAAGGAAGAGATTAAGTTCGTTGATGAGCAAAATCGTTCCCAATTTTTGAAACGTCAAAAAATGTGACTTTTTTTGAAACGTCAGAATGTGACTTTTTGAAACATCAAAAAATGTGACTTTTTTGAAACGTCAGATTGTGACTTTTTGAAACGTCAAAAAATTTGACTTTTTTGAAACATCAAAGTGACTTTTTTTGAAACACTAAAATGTGACTTTTTTTGAAACGTCAAAAAAATGGGACTTTTTTGAAACGTCAAAAATTACTTTTATTATAAATTCCACCACACGGTGAGTTTTACTATGGTGAGGAAGTTCTGTTCCCCAAGTAATTGGCAGCGGTTTTTTTCTTTTCCCTTTTTGTGCCGGTCAGTGTATTTATTATTTTGCAATGACCTGTTGGGAATTAAATTTAATTTTCACGGCGACAGTACTAATAATAATTGGTGCTATATAACTACGCTATAACTAGGGACACGTCAGAGCGTAAATCTGACAAGACAACAGTAACATCATTTTCACTTGCTGCTTGTCAATAGATGCAAAACTAGCCAGATGACGACATTGGAATCAATCAAAACGTTACCAGCTTACTGGACTCAAAAAAATTCAAAAAAAATTTAGTGAACTAAGATTTTCAGATACTAAAAATGTGGGAAAAGTCCATTATGAAATAAAACAAGAAGTAATAGCAGCCATGTTTATTGGTAAAAAAATATTCTAACTCTAAATAGCCAATTTTTATTACATAGTTATCATCGTCAAACACTCTTTATAAATATATGTGGAAAAAACCGTTAAAAATTATTGAATGCACACAAACTTTTATATAATAAGAGTAACATTCTGTGTTAAAAATTCAAGTAAATTCTTTTCAACAAGTTATCACAACCACTTGCTTTTAACACGATTTAGTAAAAAATTTATTAAAAAATGAATTAACAATATAATTTAACTTTAAAAAATTTATACATATAAAACTGTAAACGATAACACACGGAAAACTTTGAGTAAAAACATTATTATTGCAAATGTAAAATAAGCTGCAAGGCATAGCTGCCAAATTATTAAATAATAAAAGTACTCTTAATTAGCTTAAAAATACAAAAGGTATAAAATACTGATTTTGGATTTTAATAAGTTATTTTCAATTATTAAAATTAAAATAGGGTTAAAAATAAGAAATATCACTCACATGGTTAATACTACTAGGTAGGTACACCAGCTTAAAAAACTGTTCTTATCTTCCCTTAGCGATACATAAATAACATGATTTTTTTCCAAATGTCCACATATTTTCAAAGTTCTACCTAAAAATTTCTATACACATTTTTTTGCAGTCTTTAAACAATCTTGAAGTGAGCTTTATTTTGGCTATGTTTGTTTTGATAAAAATTGTAGGACTTTTGAAATTAGACCAGATATTTACATAATCTTTATTGGCAATATTCTGACCCACAGTGGGATAAATGCCTAACAAAAATCCCACCCCATTTGATATTTTCCATTCAATTTATTAGCAAGTTTATGGCAACTTGGCAGAAGTCCAATTTACTTTTTCATCTACCTATTGATATTGTGGAAAAAAAAAGTATTACTTCCTTACCCCTCAAGGTGAGGGCGTTATGGATTCGTGAAAAAAATTTTGAAAATTTTCATTGCATTTCTGGATGAATCTCAACGAATTATGACGATACACAAAATTTCAGACAGAAAAAAATTTTCTCTGTGTGTCAAGGAAGATATTAAATTTGTTGATGAGCAAAATCGGTCTCAGTTTTTGAAACATGAAAACGTGACTTTTTTGAAACGTCAAAGTGACTTTTTTGAAACGACAAAATGTGACTTTTACGAAACGTCAAAAAATGTGACTTTTGAAACGTCAAAGTGACTTTTTGAAACGTCAAAATGTGACTTTTTTGAAAGGTAAAAAAATGTTACTTTTTTGAAATGTCAAAAATTACTTTTATTATAAACTCCACCACACGTCGAGTTTTACTACGGTGACGAAGTTCTGATCCCCAAGTAATTTGCAGCGGTTTTTATATTATAATGAAAAATAACGTTTTGAGGCCCGAAAATAATCGGCATCGCATCTTTGTGTGTCAGTGGTCTATGGGTATAATCAGTTTTTCTCGAACACAGCTCAACATGGTAATCTGAAAGTTAAAACTTTACAATAATAACATCTGGGAGGTCCAAGGAATAACCCTATTGAATATCAGTGAAATTGGCCCAACCAAAGGTCAGGGATCAAAAAAAAAAAAAGTGTTAAACAAAAAAAATTAAAAGGTGCGAGAATAAATATTTCATATAAAAATTTTTCAGAATAAGGAACTGTCAAAAAGAAAAGAATCAGATTAACAGTTACCAAGAAAATCAGTGCTAAAAGTTAATTTTGCACGTAATTAAAGAATTCAGTGAATTGCTAGGACATTTTTGGGATACGCTACAATAAATATAGGCAACAATTCAATACACTAGTGAGTAGTGTGGGGGGGTTTAATCTTTAACTGACACTGCATCGAGGAAGGGCTTTCGGTATTAACCCTTTTGTTACAAACAATATCGCTTGCTACCTGTGCCCTATGAACAAGGGATATTTGGTTGTTACATAATCGCACGGCAGCTGTTCTAATGGCACCACCTCACCGTCCAATTACATCAACCATCTGGTGGGTAAATGTAAAACATTTTTCATATTCGTCGAAGCATTGTGAAATCAGACAACCTACCACTTTCAATACTAATGAAAATTAGTGTACAAGATTACATACTGCCTACCATGAGCTATTGATGAAGTGGATGGTCCATTTAACGTTTTAATATATTCAAATACAATACAGAATAAAATAAATAAATTGAATGTGATCACATGACAATCGCTTCACATGAAAAATCTTTTGTTAAATCACGTCAACTATCCAGTGAGCACAAATTGTTTTGGCCATGATAACGCGGTAACGATAACGAAAGGGTTAACTGTACTGTGCATTGGTTAATGTATAACAATGGGTGAGTTGTCGTGACGTGACTACCGTGAGATTTTCTCTATAACTTTAAATGTGGGTTAAACTCAGAATGTTTTAACAAAATGTAGGATATATTTGGTGAGGATCGTACAGGTAGAAATACTGTATTCTGATGGTAGAAACAATTTGAAAGAGGTATATTTTCGCTAGACGATGATCCACACATCAGCCGTCTGAGGTTGTTCTGAAAAACATTGCCACCCGCAGTGGAATACTTATTAACAAAAATCCACACATTATGTATAGACAGATAGAGGAAGTGTCGAACATCAATGTATTGAACAGGATGGAAAGAATTTTGAAAAATTATAATAAATAACGCTGTATCCCAAAAATTTCCACGCAACCTACGTATAGTATAAATGAAATAAATTTTTTCCTCCATTTCAATTTAAATATGATTTAGAAAGCACTGTCATGGTGCACCAATCCAGTTAAAACTAGAACTGGTAAAATCAACAAGAAACAATATAAGCACTCGATAATGGTTTTTGCAGAACCGATAAAATTATAAAACAGGAAAAAAAGATTGTCAATCTATTTTTCTATGTCTATGCCAACAAATAATTTAAATAAGTTCAATTTGATGATGATGATCATAGAGGCAGGGAAAATTTTATGACTCCTACTCCCCCCCCCGCCTTCAAAATAAATTAAAGGAGTATATTCTTATTTTTACAACACATATTTTAGATTCTCCGTAAGGAATTTTTATTTGGCTAGATTAGGCATTTAACCCACTGTGCGGCACATCTCTAAGTCTTTCTTTAATAGCTCTACACTATTGGCCTCGATTTCATGCAAAACCTGCGTTTAATGCGATAAAAATTAAGATAATTAGAGTTTACTTGACTGTAAATAGCTTCGTTGCCAATGAGGGCGCCCGGCGGCGCGATACAATGCGCAAGATTCAACCGGAGCCGCCCCAGTAAATAACATTCAGTCTCGTTGTTCTGTGCCAATGTGGCAGTAGCGCAAAGCAACTGTCTTTGTCGCCTACCAGTTTTCTATTATTCCATCACTCCTACATTAATCGCAAGTTTTGCATAAAACTGAGTCCAATAGTGTATATCAAATTACAATATTCGTTGTTTTTAATACTATCAACTATTTCCAATAATACTGCAACTTCACCTGTAAAGTTTTTTCTTAACAACTACTATATTAATAAATTAAATTTTCATCTTATTTGTATAATAAAACCTTTTCCTAAGCTAGTGTACTTAAAAAATGCTAAAAATAAAAAATTGCAAATAAAAAAGCTTAAATACATTTTAATAATTGCAACTAAAACCTACAGTTACAAAAAACATAAAAATAACTGGTTATGGTATACTTTTGTAAGAAAAAACATTATGTACAATAAATAGTATTTCCAGATCACACACACTGTAAAATTTTAAAAATTCACTGGTCTATAGGCCAAAATATATACTGGAGAGAGCTTAACAATATAATGTAAATAAATAGAGGAAGAATTAAATATCATAAAAACGAGTATTCAGAGAATACAGTATCAGGCAAAAACTATAGGAAACATGGGCAATTAGTTACTGACCCTTAGTTATTTGAAAGGATTTACTGCTGGCCCATTTCAATTTAGTCAAATTAAATTATTTCATGATGCAGAAAATTCACTAGTGTACGATTTTTTTTTTTTTTTATTATTTTTTTTCAATCAATTGCATCTCGTGTAAATTTATACATATTATACCAGAGGTATTTTATTACCACCTAAAAACAAACATTTTGCACAATTTCTTGTCTGCATCCTGGCAAAAATTCCGTGTTACGGCAGCCTCTTCAAAAAGCTGATGTGGGCATGGTTGACATAAATCAGGTCGCTTTATAACCCAAAAAATGAAAAATGGTTGTTAAATCCAAGGCACAAACATTTTAAACAACTTTTTTTAGTTTCCAAAAGAGAAAATGGTTATTGCTTTTTTTTTAATATTCGTCTGTTACTTTTGTAAAATTTATAGCCATTAGAAAAAAATAACAAATAATTATTTATTATTTCAAAAATCACATAATTAAGACTGCATTTCCATTACTCCTTTCTTAATAATAATTATTGCTCTCGTTTTCGTTATCTAAACTTTTTACCTGATACTGTATAGGGTCAAACCAATATAAATATTTTTCTTAACAATCTATGTTGTTACTAATTAATAATAAAAAAAGGACAGTATAAAAACACTTGAGAAGTAAAAATAATACTAATATTAAGGTACTACTGGCATAAGCAAAAGTTTGGTTATGTTCTCTATTTTATTTCGGTAATAATGAATTAATGCATTTGTGGAAAATATCACAATCTGTGTTTAAACAAACAAAAACGAATAGGTATAAAAAGTTTACGTTATAAAATGAGTATTATCGTGTAAGTACAAGTTAAAAAACCTTAATTAAGAGAGCGTACTTTAGGTAAAAATTTTTAAAATTGAGGTTACTGTAAAAATCTAAGACTATTAAGTATAGTTGGTATCACTGGTATACTTTACGAGGACACTATTAGAAGTTACCAAATTTCTAATTTGACTTAATTTTATTGTTAATGTAATTCGGCTTCTGTCATTTGCGTTGAGACGAGATTCAGTGGTAAGTCCGCTATACTATCTTCGTCAGATTCCACTTCCGGCGCGGAACCACTTGGGGACTCCCCTGTAGGCAAGAATTTCGATAAATGTGGACCCTAAAAGAAATTACAACACTTTAGAGATGGTTATACAAAATTCGAAATTAATATAAATAAATAATAAATGAATAAATAAATACACATTTATTGCAAGAATTTTTTAGACAAAAAATTACAAAGGTGAAAGATTCCGCAGAGCGTGTTCTCACTTACACCTAAAACATTTTAGAATATTGTATAGAACAAATAATGAATATAAGTAATAATTCTCAAGTGAAGTAACATATAAAAGGTATATATGGTGTCAAGTAATAAGAAAAAAAGGATATACGTACATATATTTAACACACATAAAGTGACAAACATTACTTAAAACTACAGAAATTATATCACAGGTGGCTTATAAAATCTTTGGCTCATTTTTTAAATGTTGTGGTGCTATTAATTGTGCTATTACTTAATATTGGCATTTTATAAAAAATATGGGCTGCCTGATAACTAAAACAATTTTTATAAAATTCGGTTCTATGTCGAGGGATAGTGAGTAAATTATTATTTCAACATTATGTAAATCATAGCGACGTATCATTAATTCCCGTAGGTAAGCGGGAGTATTGGTAGTAATTGTTTTGTATATCAGGCAGCATACATGTAAAAGCCTCTGCTGGCTCATTGTAAGCCAACCTAACTCTCTGAGATGCGGACTGATATGTCTAAGATAGTGTTCAGAAGAGAAAAAAACACCATTTAGGTGCAGTTTCCTCACGTTCAATATTCTTAAACGTAACACACAATAAGAATAAAAAATAAAAAGTGGAACAAAATTTGAGCTTATGCATCAAAAATTGTTTTTTTTTTTTAGTCATGGCCAACATGGTCAGTTATTTTCCCAGTGATATTTTTTGACGCAATTCCCGGTGATATTTTTTAGAGTGGCACCATCTGTAAACTCATTAATTATCTATTTTTTAAATACAAAACTGCTTTCCTATTTTTTCCAATTAGAAATAAATTAGGAGAGAACACTGTAATTCATTTTCATCAGATTACAGATGGAACTATTGGGTTTTAGGTGGCGCCATTTTTTAATTTATTTAAAGCCTGACAAAAATCATAAAAACATTAATTTCATATATAATGCATTCCAATAAATTAAACTTTTATATAGAATAATAACCCAATAATAAGTTAAACATCTCTTATCATTAAAAGTATTGTGGCGCCATCTACCATGTAATAGACCAACTAACACAATCAGTATAATTGAAACTGTTACTAGATAGTCTTCACTATCAAAAATTAATTAGGGAATAACACTAACTTCTATCTGATTACATTATTTGAGCTAGTGACTAACAGATGGCAGTTTTTCAAAAAGTTTGCCATAGGCCAGAAACTAATGTTTTTGTACATTTTGGCTACTTTTAGTAGATAAAAATAAGACTTTGTCATTTTTATCTTATATGACAAACAGCTATAGAAAAACAAAAAGGGCTCCCTCTGAACAACTACTAATTTTGTTATTCTGAGCAACTGTACCACATGCCAGCGATACTCTTGAGTATGGACAGATGGGAAAATTCACTCTAATATTAAAGGTTTCAATGAAATACAAATGAGAAGGTATATGAATTAGACAATAAATTCCATAACTTGGTTGTTTGTGATGAAACATGTTATACCACAGGTGTGACAAGCTGTAAAACTGTTTGATGGAAATATTGAAGAATTGAATCAAAATATTTTGGAAAATAATTTTAAGATAATTTCAAATAATTCGGTTGTTGCACTAATTCAAAATTGTTGTAGAATTTGTGTTAAAGAATAACATTTCGTTTTGAAAAATCATTTTAACCATGTAAAAGTTGAAAATAAAATCTTATATTACAATATGAATTAATAAAATACATGCATTTCAAACGCCGGTGACATCACATGGGCAGTTTACAGAGAAGTTAATCATAAAACAATGAAAAATGGCTGCGAACTTAGAAACCCGTTGCCAACGATGAAGGAAGAAGAAAAAACGACTCCTCATACAAATGAAAAACTCAAAATTTACCAATATGTGAAAGTGATGACAGAAAAATTAGGATAAAAGTGTCAAGTTTGACAAATTGAGGGTCACACCACAATTTTGTTGCTGTCCAAGGTAAATCCCTGAGTTATTCATTTGTTTGATTTTCACCAATAAACAAATAACAAGAAAACTACAGAACAACTATAAGAAAACGTTCACACCAAATACTTGACCCTGCTAAGGTTTGGTCATTAGTGTTGCTAGAATCAGTCGATTTTAAAAATCATATATGAGCCGGTCGTTTTGAAAGTTGACAGGACTTGCAAGCACATAAATCCAATGATCCTTTAGACACAAACGAACAGGGGAAATGTACTTTATTATACAGCAAATTTTTATTTTGAAATTTTCAGAAAAATGTTATGAATACAAAAAAACCATTAGTTACTTAAAGAAAATCATTAATTATTGTCAATAAGCAATGCATATTTATAAAACAGAAATGTAAACTATATGTATTTTTGTTTTACAAATTTCAACTACCTTCAGATTGCAGATATAACATTACCCAGTCACATTTAAAATAATATCTTGATATTTTTGAACAATTTTGTTGTCCTAATGAGTGCTCTAATTTCATTGCTTAATCTCTTGATCTTGATCAGATCAGTGATTTTACTGATTTATAAACAGACTGCTCAATACAATAAATGAATAAAATCATATCATCTGCTCCGACACAAATGAATGCATATCTCTGTTAAACGTCCATGTCTATGATGTCCACTTAACTTTTGACAGATGAGAGATGAGGTTGATTTGTTTATTGTCAACTTGTTCCTCTTCTTCTGTTCTGCATATCACTTCATATCTAACTACCTTTTTAGCGACACATTCAAATAGCCGAAGGTTAAACATTTTTTTGAATATATTGCGCTTAGAATTTTTCTTGTAAATTAAATACAAAACTAAATGAATGCCTCCACTATCATATTTCACCATTTAAAAAAATTCGTCAACATCCGATATCTACCAGAATTAAAAGATTAAGTGTTTGGGTTTTAAATGAATTTCTCTTAAAAAAATTCTATTAGGATGTTCTAAATTTCTGAATAATGTTGACAAAATAAATTTTAGTCAGTGATGGGTTTATTCTGGAAATTTTGAAATGTTGGGAATTTCCAGGGTATTGATTTTACTGTCATATTTCAATTAATGCCGATTTTGCCAATACTCCTGGACATATTGAGAAGATTTATACATTTTTACAATTTCCATTGTAATTTGCATTTTCCCATTATAAGGGTACCAAATAATCATATTTTTCATATCTAGGTTAAACAATAAATAACAAAGTTTTAGACCAAAATATTTTTAATTTCATTAAAAGAGAACATACAAATCTTGTTTTGTTGTGTTTTCAACATGAAATAAATTTAAAAAAACCTAAATGTTAAAAAGAAATGAAAATCAAGGACGACTGCTATAACTATTATTCATAAATAGTAGTTAGGTCACTTATTTTGTTTTACCTGCAAACAGAGCATATAGCTTGAGGGAATATTCCTTTAAGGACATAACTCCATTCCCGTAATATTCCCCCTTCGGGGAAAAAAATATTGACACAAACTCACAAAGAAGAATAGTAAAAACCGATATTCATAAAAGCATATTTCAATTTAGCATATGATTATGTTTCCTAGATACGGTATGGACAATTTCAAAATAAATGATAAATAAATTTTTAAGTTTAGTAAAATTAACAGCTAAATTTTTTTAACATCCTGCATGATTTTATATCATTTTCCTCTTTAGCGATTCAATAATAAGTTTGCAAAATATACTGAAATAATTTTTGCAGTACTAAGAAATCTCTTCTTTTAAGACAAAGAATTGTACAAACGAGGACGATGTTTTTCCTAAACATAATAATGATTATGCATACATACATTTAGATTTTTTTTTTATTGAATACATAAATCTGACAAAAGAACAAAATGGTTCATTACTGAAAAATATTACAAAACTTCTTAACATAACTGAATAAATAATAATATAATACATAGGTATTTTAAATTAGGTTTTAGGTTTTACAATGTTTATACTTCTCACCTGTAGATGTGGGAAACCGGGAGTGTTTGCATTTTTATGTCCTTGTAGTGCCATTACAAGATGTGGTTGAATTTGCCTCCTTAAAGCACTCAACATATCTTCTGTGTCTGTTGTTTCAGTGTTGTTAGTTTTCCCTTTAGGAGCTATAACTGCAAGAGTCATAGAATTAGTTTTAAAAGACAATGTAAAATATATCACTGGATCAATTTACAAGTGTCCAATTGAAATTAGAGGAATTTACAATAAATTAGTAAATATTTCATTACAAATTACTAGACATTGGGACTTTTTACGTTATGGCCAGGGATGATCTTAATATAAAACACCACTACCGTTGAAGCTGCATGGACCAGGGTTATGCACACACGCTACTAGGCACACATTCTACTTCCAATGTTCAGTAATTTTAATATTTCATTCTATCAGTACTCCACTGCCTGGAGTCGTCGACCGCTTAATGCTGCCCAAATTAATAACACACTGCGTACGGCTACAGGAGTGTAGTTATCCAATCTTACTGTAAGACGACGGCTGTGAGAACAACACCTGAAAGCAAAACGTCCTGCAATTTATCCTTTGTTGAACCTTCAACATCGACAAGCACGGATAAAGTGGGCAGAAGAGAACTTTCAATGGGGTGTAGAACAGTGGCAGAACTGTCTCTTCACTGATGAATGTTTATAGGTGATAAGGGAAAGATACCATGAGTAGAATATGAACCCGAAGTAGCGAAAGTGGCATAACAGTTCGAGAATGAATAGATCTACAGAGCTCGTAGTGTTGCAGAATAAAACGATGAACACTGTCACATACAGAGAACTGTGTATCATGGAATTGGTTTTACAGTTATGGCAAAAGATTCATTCTCACTGTTTTGACACAGCATAATATTGCAAAGATAAATTGGTCAGCTCGATTTCTAAACCAGATTCCAATCGAGCATGTCTGGAGTCGATTGAAATTGAATCTGGCAAGATGATTAGAAAATCCAGTTGATCGAGCTGAACTTGCCAAAATTATTGAGGTAGAAGGGGAATGAATTCTTTAAATTTTTTGCAATTTTGTAAGGAGCACTAATCAGCCTGTGAAATCCGTAGAATGAACAATCTATCTTTCTCAGAAATGAACGGAAAGACTGAGCTGTCATGTGATGTCAGTCATAAAGATAGGGCTCCTATTTCAGAAAATAAGAGTAGTGGAACTTGACATTTTCAAGTGGAACATTTATTTTTAACGCCAGTTTTTTTTTCAATGTTAGTATTACATCTTCAAAATGCATAGCTACCTAACCTTGGGTATATTAGCGACCACCAGAATTAAGAATTAAGATAATAATGTATCATTATATATGAAAATTTTTGCGGGTACAGGCCACATCCTAAATCCGACTCTGTTATTTTCACCAATCACCTAACAATTCCAATGTCAAGTTACCTACAATTCTGTTTACATTAATTCAGTGATAATTTTTTCTGGGCCTAAGATCTCCATTGAAAAGCATTTTTTAAAAGTTGACATTTCAATGAGGACAGTACAATGAAATAACAAAATATTGTCTATTTAAAATACAAATTGGCAAATAATTTACTAATATTTTATACATGCCATAATATAACGAAAAAAAAGGTCAATAAGGTGGCAATATCACTAGTTCAAGAAGTAAAAAAACAAGAGGGGACTTTGTTAGCAAAGAGTCAACTTTTTGTATGTTTCATTATTATAACCTCACACAGTGGAACTACCATATATACATTAATATATACGTAAAACAATGACTAATGGAAAACTATAGTAATTTTAATAGTGTTATTATGAAAATTAGAAGACTGAAAAAGTTATTTCTGTTAAAAAGCAATTAGCAGTAAATTCCCCTACACTAAATTCGACAATGATAAATTGCCCTGGTTAGTTGCGTTAGAAGTTATAAAGCTACATACCTTTGAGCAGCTTACCTTTGTAAGTGTTGATAGGACCGTTAAATGAACTATATTCTGAAAAGCACACAAAAATTAATGACAAAAGTGAAAATTATAAACCAACTAGTTGCCTTACCTCTACCTCTTTCTTTTGAATCTGTAGCCTTTGGCCGTCTGCGTCTGGTATGGATGGTATCCCTCCTCATAGTATGGGGCCTATCAACACCATGAAGCTTGTAATACAATCCACAGGCATTGCAAACCATTTCACCTCTCATATTTCGTCGCCAAATTGTTGTCGTTTGTGTACCACAGTTTGTACATGAAAGATCTACCCTTCTTGCCATACCTGGTCCACCCTAGACAAAGCAATTTAATAATTTTTATAAGTGATCACCGAAAAAAATCTCACCTTTCCTTTCACCAGGTTACACCAAGGGCTATTTCCAGTAAAATCCGGGATATAATCCTCTTCGTCTTTATCCTGGTCCATCGGAGATCCCTCCACTTGTACACTGGCCTTGGTAGGAAAACTTTGTTTTCGCCTTGCTGAACTCTTTTCCATGTTTAAAGCTGACGCTTGCATCGACCGTTGTTGATCTTGAAAAAGCGTATAGTTAAGGACATGTGGAGGTGCTGGTGTAATACTCATTCCTAATTTCCGGCAAGTTATCAGTTTCCTAAGTAACTGACTGGCCTCCCCTGAAAGCGGCGCGGAGGGATTGTAACCATTTTGAGAGAGAGCTCGCCAAAGGGAAGAATCAGATTCGTTGTGTCTCTGAGCGGATTCAGGAGTAGGGGGAAGCCTCGCTCTGCGTTGTTGAGTTGCTGTGTTCTTCTGTCGCCTAGCATCATAAAAATTTGTGTTTGTTGTTGTCATTTTTCAAAAATGGTGGCCAAATACAGGGTGGGGCAATAGTGCATCCGACTTAGATATGTCGAGTTCTATGATAGTTAGAAACTTGATTTAAAAACATAAATAAACTAGACAAAAAAGTCTATAACTGGAAATTATTTTACAGGGTGAGCCAAGACGATTCTACAGGGTCAACTAACATTTTTTTTAAATGAAATGCCACATAAAGGGCGTTTCCATATGAGCGCAATATTTCAGGGTCTAATTTAAATCAAGTTTTTAGCTATCATAGAACTTGAGAAATGGAAGGCGGACGCATTATTGCCCCACCCTTTATAATAAAATGAAGACGACTAAATTTCCCTCAAATCATGTTCTAATCGTTTTTTTTTTTTTTAATAATCGTTTAGGCAAGCCTGTTGGTTGTACTAAATTCGATGAGATTTGGAATTGGTGGTAAAACGTTTTTTAGTTCCTTGTACCACTATTAAAAATTGAAAAAATTCAAAATGAAAAAATATGGGTCCCTTAATTTTCGTTCCTCTACATGTAGTTATATATTTTTTACCATAACTAAGAACCACCCATATATTAACTTTCAAAAAAAAAGACTAGAACACAATTTGTGGAAAATTGTTCTACCCTTTATTTGTTTATATAAGTTTTTTATGATGGAACGCAGCGAAAATGTGATATTTTGGACAAATTTATTAATTTTTGCAGCCATTGTTTTGAAAAATAAAAAGAATGTTAAACAATACATATTTTTATGTTTTTCACTACGATTTTCTGCTTTAACAAATATACTGGTAATAACTGAGAAATGGATTAGAAATTGGATTGGAAAAATACATTAATTACATCTACACAAAATGATACAACTTTGATTATTCCTCTATACAAATTTGTCGATTATAAAATGTAGCACTTTTCTATACTTTTTAACTAGCTTACATAGTTTTTAGATGTAAATGATGACATAATGACTGATGATACGAACAAGAAACTTACTTATTGTCCACTTAAAAAATTGTAATGGCTGCTTTTCAAAACCTATCATATTATTACATTATGTAGTATTTCATGTAAATAAACAATGAGAAATATTTTTGATAGAGATACTAGAACTAACTTTTCTATATTCATAGAATATTTTATAATGGGAATATTTATTCCCATTATAAAAAAAAAGTAAATCAATTAATGCTATAAGTAAAATATTTTAGAACTACTATTAAAACAAACAAAAAATACATGAATTTTATTCTAAATTTGGTATTCATACTACAACGAAGTTCTGCTAATCTGCAAGTGTAAACAAACATCTTGGCAACCTAACTATTGAATAAATAATGTGTTACGGAATATGAAACAGTCGTTTTCAATATTATTTTTGTTTATTGAGGTAGTAAACTAAGAAACTGCTTTATATTATAAATAAGTCGAACAAAATCTAAAATATGGCTACATACATTTCTGACAATTACTATAAATATTATCTGCTAAAAATTTTATTAGCGCATTTGAAAGACTAGATACCTGATTTAATTCTGAATTGAAAAAAGGCGAAAATGATCACGTATGACGATGGCTTTAATTCTTCTCGTTATGTTGCTATTTCGGGGATCCCTCATGGATCTAATTTTGACCCACTTCTGCTTCTTTTATTTATTAATGCTTTAAATAACGTAACCCTTCTATGAAGATGATTTAAAAATATTTTTTTACTATAAATCGCTTAGACGACTGTACGCATTTGCAATGTGAACTCGATCATATCCAATTTTGGTGTACCAATAAAAAATTACATCCTAATATCTCGAAGGGCGAGATTATTAGTTTCACAAAGAAACAAACAATATGTGACTTTGCATTATAACATCGGAAATAATACTTTATCTCGCTGTAATTCTTATAATGACATACTGGGTACATGAATTATAGTTTACGCAATCTTCGAGGAAAAATTAGCAAATAAGTAGCTTACCTGAGACATATCCACCTCCAACCGCTCCGGATCAGAACTATTGCTATAAACAGAAACATTATCGGCTTCTTCCTTAATAAAGTCAATTTCAGGCACACAAGTTAAATTCTCTGGTCGTTTATTTGACAAATCTGCTGGCTCCTCCGCTGGACTTATCCTCCCCTCTAAATCCTCTTCTTTATCCACAAAACCTGCAACATCTTGATTTAGAATCTTAGGTGTCGCAGGCGCCACTGGCGTCAATAGCTGTTCTTCCAGAGGATACTGTAGAGCGTTGGGCGGTTTTATTTTTATTAATGGTTCCCTTAGAGCTTCCCTTATTGCGTCACCTAGGGATTCTCTAAAAGGTTCAGTTTGTGGAGGTTTATTGTCCTTTTCAGGTGAATCTGCGGGTTCTTCCGATATTGCTTTTATCGTAAATTCGGGTTCTGATTTAATTTCTTGGGTAATACTGCAAGGTAATTCGGCTGGTTCTGTTTTTAAGTCTTCAGATTTAATTGGCAAAGACGCGGTTAGGTTTTTTGAGGAGATTTTCGGACTGGCACATTTTTTCCTGAAAAAAAAAACATAAATATAAGCTGATTAATCACAGAGATAAGAACTATGATCAAATCAAGCTAGAAAATGTTTGAAAGTTGTTTTGAATTAAATCAAAGTATCACTCCTCAAGTGAATACATTTTTTTATATGAAACAATGCAGGTTACGTTTATTAAATTTTTGTAAATATATATTTTTCCGCAATGCTCCAGCTTTAACCATACAGGATATCAATTAAGTACATGGACAAACTTTAAGTGGCAATTCCTTGTATGATTTTCGGTCAAAAAGTTTGTCCACGTACTTAACTAACATATCGTATTGTATGAAACCGATTTTTTCTATCGTATTTTTGGGCACCTATGAAATAGGAAATTACCAACTGTAAAAAAATAAGAAGCAAAGATTTTCGAAAATATCGAATATTGTGTACAATCGATCACTAATTTGGGAAACCCCGCACATACTTTTTCTATATGAACAAATATTTCCATTTTACAACAGTTCTCTTCTTATGGCATCAGAATTAAATTAGATCTCTGGTTAATCATCGGTGGATATGATGAATACGATTGTAGAAAAAATTATCTAGCTATGAATAAATTTAAAACGCCTACTACTAGAGCTGTCTCAATCAAAATGTAATAGAAATGCACGGATGAGTTTTAAATTATAAACTCTGAAATGAAGTGACTTGTATTTCTATCGACATTGTGATTGTCATATTATTTTCATTATAAAACTCCTAGATACTCTTGTGTAATAATTTATACAGTGTTTCCTAAATAATAAAGATTTCAGATGATTCTTCAGGTCATTTTATGGAAAAAAAGTTATATGAACCAGCAAACTTTTGGTTTAATTTGACATCGATACTATCTAAACTATTTATAATATTACGTATATATATAATTATTCGCAAAATTCGAATTAACCACATTTAAGTAAAGTTTACATGGACATGGATCGACATGAGTGGACAATAAGACGACGGCAAAATTTAGTTAAATTGACTTAGAGTCTGTTCACAGAAGCGTTGCAGCGTTATCTAGGATAGGGAACAAAATGCGCGCAGATGATTGGTGCAGACGACAGGCAGATATACACAAGTGCAAAGTTCCGATAGCGGTTAAATCAATTTTCATTGTTTATTTTATATCATAGGCATCGGTAGTAGTTGGACAAACGTCCATCGTCAAACGTCAAACGTCCCTTAACCTTACCTAAAAATAATATGTTATATTTAAGATAGACGGTCGACAAAGGTTCGCTCTGCAAACCCAGGTAAACAGTTTTTTATGTGCTCATATGAATAAACGCAGTATAATATAGTGTATATTTTAATCACGTTTTTACACAGGTCAGTTCAAAATGCATCATATTGCCTTATATTAAGATAGAGAGAAACAACATTGTTTAAAGCAGAAGTATGAGAATTGTGTAGCAAAAATTTGGTCCGCTCTAAAGCAGGTAGAATTTAAAATTGTTTTATTTTCTGACATTATTTCTTATGGGTACACAAAATAAAAAGTAAAGGAAATTTTTAAGACGTTTGGCTTTCTTATAGCTAAATCGAAATTTTTTATTAAATTAGGATGTTCTTATTTCGGCGTAACCAGCCATTCTAGTTTTTTTAACCAAAATTTTAAAGAAAATATGTCGATTTAATTTTTGTTATTTTTTTTCTTTCCACTGCTAACCAATAAGAGGCATTTCTTGTTATTGTAAATAAATTTACGTACCTATGTTCACAATATTGAAATATTTTTCCACTGATTCAATAAACCTAAAAGGCATTTACATATCTTAATTCTAATGCCCTGAAATATTTTTTACGCCTGGTAATAAATAAGTAACACGAAATTATATATTTATTACGCCTGGAAATAAGCAATTTACAATACACTAGCTACTTTGCCCATTGTAAATCGGGCTCACTAAGTCCAACCCACCACTGCAAAGTTTAAGTGAACAGACTATAGATAGTTAAAATTACATACAGTGTGTTCCCGGATGGAGTTTACAATACCTGTAAATTTTTTTACTCTAAATTTTTCGAAAAAAAAAACCATTCTTTATAAAAAGTTTTGCTTATTTTCAGAATTCAAAAGCTGTAATCAAATATTCAAAAAATGATATAGGGTGATCAAAAATTTATAAATATGAAATTTGTTCAAGAGTAAACCACCAATCTTTTTCTTTTTGGAGCAAAATATCATAAACAGGCAAGACGCAAACTTTTTTTTGACATCATAGATGGACAGACCACTAAAAAATGTGTTTTTTCATATATTTGTTTTTTTGTTTGGATTAAAGCTAAAAAAAATTTATTAACTTTAGCTGCAAATTTAAGCACGTTTTAAAGATGCATATTTCCCGCCAGGTGCCGTGTGACGTCAGACTGCATAAGTTTGCTACAAGTAAATTACTCGCGGTTTGTGTTTACAAATTAAAATACGATGTTATTTTTATATTCTACTATGGAGAGTGAAAAGAAATGGGATTATAAATATTGTATTATATCTAAGTGTACAATTATAACAATAAAAACCTAGAAAAGTTAATTTTGTGTCTCTAAAATTCAGTGGTGGCTGGTGGATTTACTATGTACCATATCTCAGTATTGGAGCCACTGGCGGTTCTTCTATAGGGTCATTTGGTCAATGACCACCCACACACAAATAAAAAATTAGAGCTATTCATTTTCTGAAGTTTAAAAATATTTTTTAATATTCTTAAAAAATACATTAAAGTTTCCAGTTCATTCTATGCACAATACTATTCAAATATCTAGATCGCAGGATTTCGTATTCATTACATTATTCATTTATAGAATTTAAAAATCTTGGGTCAATCCACAACTTGTCCTTAAAGCTAGCTACGGACCGAATTTACAACGAATTAAAGTGAAATAGACTTATGCGCGAATCGTCAGAAAGCAAAAGAGACAGAAAACACTGGCGGGGACAATGTCCCTGACACATTTTACGTAAACGATAATGCACGAAGTTCAGTAAAGCAGTCCTAATGCTGACTAGGTACGTGTTCGTCGGTAAATTCTGTCGCGTTGTTTTTAATGTTTTTATTTGTGAACATTTTATTAGTAAATCTCTACTTGTCGTGAAATTAAGTAAAACAGTGTTTTTGGTGATTACTATTAAATATGAGTGTTGTACAAAATATATTAAAACTGAAAGATGGACATAATAAAGTACAAGTAGTTTTTGTGTTTAGATACGTTTTAGACCGTGTTCTATGTGAGAGATTTTGGACATTTATTCAGCCTCAAGGAACGACATCGCAGAATTTGACAGATGTAATTTTAAAAGAGTTAGAATGTCTGAAAATTAATGAAAGTCCTGAAAAATTGATAGCACAAAGTTACGATGGAGCATCAGTAATGAATGGTGCTTTTGGAGGTGTACAAGCCAAAGTTAAAAAAAGTTATCCTTCAGCAAATTTTATTCATTGTTACGCTCATCAACTAAATTTAATTTTACAAAAAGCATCAAGTCAGGATAAAAGCATAAATTTTTTTTTGCTAATTTACATAGCTCTTCTTCATTCTTTGGAAAATCGCCAAAAAGAACAGCCGTGTTAGATAATGTTGTTAAGGTGAGATTACCTAAAGCGGCTCCAACACGATGGAATTTTAATACAAAGTGCATAGAGACTGTTTATACCTATTGAACAGAATTATTAGATTGTTTAGAAAAAATCATTGATAATGAATCAGAAAACAACACTCTAAACCAAGCTAAAACTACTTACAAAATGAACATTTTCTTTATTGGTTAAATTTTTTTCATTTAGTTATGCCTCATTGTGATATATTCAATCAATTACAAAAATGTAATATCGATGTCATAACGGTAAATAAGTGTATTGACGTTTTTAATAGTAAAATTGAGGACATCAGAAATAAAATTTTAAATAACTATTTCGAGGAGACATCCATGCAGTCTGCCCAGAGATGTAAAACGAAAGAATCAAAAAGGAGAATTTCATTAGAAGTTTGTGATGTAATTACATCTGAGATCAAAAACAGGTTTGGCTTCAGTAATCATTTAGCAGTGTCTCAGTTATTTCACGCAGATCGATTTAAAGATTATAAAAAAAGCTTTCCTCAAGATATATTTAAATTAGTTAAAACGGAGTATCCAGTCATCATAAATCATTTGAAACTGAATTAGAAGTATTATATAGCCGAGAAGATTTTTCCAATAGTGAAGCAGTTGCTTTGTTACAGCTTTTTATTAACAATAATTTGTGCAATACTTTTTCTGAAAGTGTCAAACTGTGTACTCTCCCTATGACTACCGTCGAAAGTGAACGTTGTTTTTCCACCTTAAAAAAAAATAAAGACATTTTTAAGAAATACCATGGGTCAGGAAAGGTTATCTTCTTTAGCTATGCTTACCATAGAAAGGGCATTAATAAAGAAGATAAAAGACTTTAATGAAAAAGTAATTGACCACTTTGCATCTCAAAAAGACCGGAGGATCGACTTGGAACTTAAATCACTTTAAAAGGTAGGTAATACAGTAAACTTTTCTAATTGACCTCCCTATCTCTTGACCCACAAACCACCACTGTCTTCCAACAGTTTCAATTGTATGAATTTCATCAAATGTTGACCAATTCTATACTTCAAAAAGGATCAAATACAGTAACAAGTAACAATAATACCTATAACTGGACTGAGTCAAAATGCAAATTGCAATGTATTCTGTTGCATAAGCATACATATGTATTCCTTATTAGTAGTAACGTACAGTGAACAATAATTAAAATATTTCTTTGTGTTAGACACAACAAAATCGCCACTAACAACCTTTGAGTCATTCAAAAATAGTCGCTATATGAAAATTACAAGCCTGACTTAACTTAGTTTAGTTTAAACTGCAGATTTTAAAACACACACTAGACAACCTTACTCCTATTTTGTTTGAGTTATATTTTGGTCTAATTAATAAAGAAAAACAAAGATAAAAGTCTGTAAACACAGGTGATAATACGATACGTTAATATGTAATTTAATACGTGGTTTTATAATAATTGTGGTGTACATTTATTACAAATAAATAAATATCCACGATCAATGGCAGATAACTTAAAGAAAATAAACCTCCACCTGTATTCAATTACAAAAAGCAATCGTTGGTAGATAAATAAAAGGTGTAATAAACGTTTTATCAAATTATGATGACTGAAATTCGTCCTGATAAGAAAGATAAGGTATTATTGCAGTTAACATACCGGTTTTATAAAGGGTTTAGTGTTTAGTGAAATACGGAACAGTAAATATAGAAAAAAATGGATAGATTGATATTGGTAAGTCCGTAATTGAATATATTCTATATTATCATATCACTTTTTTAGAGGAATTGTCAATTTGTTCTTTATAACACTGAAATAACCTAAATATCTTAGAGATAAGCTATATCAGCGAATACTTATATGACAATTCACCCTCCAAAATATCACGAACAATTCAAATACAGAACTACGTAAAAGGGGAATACACCGTAGACCAGGCAATACAAAATACGGTTTAGGGTATAAAAAAAAACAACAGAAATGATATTTTTACCTATACTAGTGGCAAATATGTTAAATAACATATCCAAAGTTAAATAGTGTACATTTAAAGCAAATATGGTAAAAAAATACAGATTTATGTTGTACTTTTTACATTTTTTTCCTTATCCAAGGTTGTTGGTTGGACAACCTCGTTAATGGTCCTGAGGAAATTAATTAAAATTAGCGAATCGTCGATTATTTGAAAATGTAAATTTTTTTTCTGTATTGGCTAAATCCCCCTAACTCCCTTTTAACAGAGTACGTCACTACGGGATTACAATGTTTGTTATTAATTATTTCGTAATTTTATAATTTCTTTCTATGAAAAATATCAACTGAATTGACAGACATTTCGCAGAAAATATCAGTTTCATCTTTTTTTTATTGTTTATTTACTAATGACTCATAGTAAGTAAAAATAAAAAAAACGGTAATACCACATCGAAGTTTAAAAAAGTGCTTACCTATTATTATACAAAAATGTGGTAGATCTGAACGATGAATTATCTTAAAAAAATAGTAATATACCGGGTACAATTTTCAAAATTTCCACTGGAAATTGCGAACCGCTTTAAAACGAATTAAAACATATTTAAACATAGCTTTATAATAATGACAGATAAGTGTTATCAGGATATTTCTGAGATAACAAGTAAAACATTTATAAAAGGTATGAAACGTACCACTTTTGTTCATATAATTAAGATTTGTTTCTGGCTAAAAAACAAACAATCTGCCCAGTGGCAGCTCGTGATAATTTAATTTGGGGGCTCTAGTTTCTTAAAAAATATGAAAAACAATAAAGATTCACCTTCAGTCCCTCGGTAATTTCATCCAAGTAGAACTACGATTTTTGTAAACAAAAGAAAAAGTTTTATGTTCATACAGTATGTCTCCTATAAAAGTGTAACAGCTTAATAATTCTTTTGTTTTTTGTCCGATTGAAATAAAACTGGTCTCAAAAGTAAGAGGTCACCAAGGTCTATTTATGACCACAAAATCACTTTCCATCTTTAAATGCAAGGCCATCTACGATGCTAAATTATATGAAAGAAATCAAAAAATCATAGTAGGCATATTTTAATCAAAAAAATTTTAATAACAAAACTTGTTCGAAATCATTCAAAAACACTGAATCCAAAGTTTAGTTAAATTCTAAAAAAAAAAGAGGTTTTGATGAAAAAAATTCCAGTCCCAAATTTCTAATTTTGATAAGCATGCTCTCACTCCTTTTTCTACTAAAAGACAATTTTGTAAATGTCAGATTAGTTATCAAGTAAATTTGCTGGCATTCTGTCTGAATATTTGTATTCTAGCATATTTTATTTCAAAAAAAATGCTTACAACTGCGGAAAAAGTGGAAATTGTTAGATTAGTTGGTGATTCTCGTACAGCGAGGGAAGCTGCTACAGAATTTAATAATCGGCATCCATATCGACCCCCAATAGACCATGTAAAAGTTTGACGAATCAATAATTTATTCATAGAACTGGCCAAGTGTGCAACAAACAAGAACAAAGTGCGAGGGATCATGTTAGAGATGCAGAAATTTTTCAGTCTGTGAAAGAAAATCCAAGGTGTAGCCTAAGGAGAATGTCCACAATTTTAAATGTACCTAAGGATACAATTTGGCGATGCTTCCGTCGAAATAAATTACGTCCCTTCAAGCCTGTTTTCTTACACACATTAGAAGAAGACGAAGAAAGGGGGCTGGAATATTGCTTTCGGTGTCAGGGAGAGTTTTTGAACAACCCTAATTTTTTTTAAAAATATTATATTCTCAGATCAAGCGACATTTACAACTAATAGCACAGTTAACCCTCAAAATACTCGAAATTGGTCCGTTGAAAACCCTCATTGCGTTGTAAACTGTCGATGCCAGTATTCAGAAAAGGTGAATGTGTGGTGCGGTATTTTGAATGAACAAATAATTGGGTCATATTTCTTTGAGGAAAATTGAAATGCGATCGCTTTCTAATTTTTTTTGCAAACTGAATTTTCAATCGAAATTGAAAACTTGCCCCTTATTGCATACAACAATCTGATACTTGATGGAGCCCCAATCCACAATGCAGTGGTAGTTGGCTAAACGACAACTTTCCCCGGAGGTGGAATGGAAGAAATAGCCCTTTTATTAATTGGCCTCCGAAGTCACCTGACCTCACGCCCTTGGACTTTTTTTATGGGGGTTTCTAAAGAATGAAGTCTAGAAAACGCAGTCACGTAATAGACTACAAATGAAAAATCGGATTAGGCAAGCTTGCGGTGAAATTATGCCTGCAACCCTCCGAAAATTATGAATAACAGAAAGCGAATTGAGGCATGCATTAGGGCCAATGGAGGCTTGATAGAATATAATATTTAATTCTTTTGGTTGCATTTATTATTCATTTGTGTAAATTGTGTTCCAAAAAAATAAATTTAAATAATTTTTTATTAAAATGCCTAAAATGATTTTTTTCATCAAAACCTCATTTATTTTTAGAATTTAACTATACTTCGGATTCAGGGTTTTTGAATTATTTCGAACAAGTTTTGTTAATAAAATTTTTTGATTAAAAAGTGCCTACTATGATTTTTTGATATCTTTCATATAATTTAGCATCGTAGACGACCTTGCATTTAAAGATGGAAAGTGATTTTGTGGTATTAAATAGACCTTGGTGACTTCTATCTTTTGAGATCTGTTTGATTTAAATCGGACAAAAAAACAAAAGAATTATTACGATGTTACACTCTTAAGTGTACAAAAAAAGTTCAGAATATAAATCACTTAAAAAATGCGAGTAAAAATGTTATTGCTTACACACAAAATCAAGTCTTCTGTCTTCCTGAAAAATAAAAAAGTTTTATGACTTTTGTGTCAAAATTGCTTATGTTATAGATAAAGTTCTTATTCACTGACATCACTGCTAGGGCATTAAGGCGTTCTTCATCCATAGTGTTTCTTAAAAACGTCTTTATTCTTTTAAGAGTTGAAAAGCATCTTTCGGATTCAGCAGTAGACATCGGAGTTGTCACAATAATTTTAAATAACTTGACCGTTTCGTTGAACGTTTCATTTAAACGATTTTCAGAGAGACAAGAAAGCATGTTTAGGCCACCTACAATATTTTTAAAATCCGTTCTTGATTAAATGACTTCCAATTCAGTCCTTAATTTGTCTTGTAACATTGGATAAGATTTAACAACTGATTTGAAAGTGAACATCGGAAATTTCTTTGAATAATTAAGAAAATTGTCTACATTCCCTAAAGTTGCGGCTTCTAAATGACCTCTGTATGACAATCTTTCTTTCATTTGAAAAATGATTGTATCACACACTTCCTTAGCAATTAGGGAATTTCTATTTTCATGATTAATTTTTCTCCGTTTATTCTCATTCTCAATATTAGTATTTTTTTTTTCTATCTCATCAGTTGAATTTTTAAACCATGATATAATTTTTTTCAGACTCTTCAGTTTTTTTTTTGAGTTCAATATTTCTGTCTTGAAATTGATTAAATAATGTCTACATGTGGAAAGATTTTGTGAAATAAATTAAGTTCTTCGTGAACCGTAGGCCTCTTTGCAAGCAACGGATTTATTACATTTTGACACAATTGATAATTTTCTTTAAATTATACCTATTTTTAGTCACCTGCTCGTTGTGTTTTATAATATTTTGTCTATAAACTGAATCTAACTGAACTGCAATATTTACCGAGCCTAACAAAGCCAAATCCGTACTGCACTTATATGATATGCAGAAATTTCGTGCTTTTTATTTTCTAATTTAAATGTTTTAGATCTTTAAATCCTGTTACCGATCATATCTGGTCCATTCCGACAGAATAGGAATAAAATAAAACAAATGGAAAACAAGCAGATCATTCACATCCACAAATCCACTGACATTTTTTGTAAATTTCCTTAGAAAAATGCGTCGTGAAAGTACGTGTCTCTATCTTGTCTGGTTGCTTAAGAGTCAATTCTGGTTTTGATAGTATGAGTTTCTTGATTTTTACTTTTTCTGCTACCGGCAGAGTTTTAAATTCACTTTCAGAATATTATTTATACTATTCTCAGTCATTTTGGCATCAACCAACTTAAAATAACACAAAAACACTCAAAACAGTGAAACCACAAATAAATATCGAGAGCGGAACAATATAGGCACTATTACATTACACAAACATTAAAAGCGCACTGCGGCTCTGATAACTTGAGCCTTCTGTCGCGTTGTAAAAACCGTTCTCCGCGATCGGCAATTTTCGCGCTGGGTTCGTTTCTTCATATATTTCCTTATGCAAGGAATGGCTCATATGAGCTGAGCCTCGGAATTATTCTTTCTTACTTGTTTTGGCTATTAAGATTGAGATTTTACAAAGTGAGATGAAGATGAAGTCATTTATTTCCGGTTTCTGATAAATATTTAAAAAACCAATTATTTTAGGGTTATATTTTAAGGTGGTATTCCTTAACTAATTTTAAGAAAGTTTATATAAACAGGTGTCCAAAAATTCATCGTTTTGGAGGTACGTGCATTTTACACGCAGTACACTTGAAATGCCTGAAGATGTGATTGTTTCACCTTCAATAATTAACCAGTGGCGGAGATATGAGTAATCAGTACCATAAATTTGATAAAAAAAAGTAGATCACATCTTAAGATAGGTCATTCAATCATAGACAATAATTGTATCTTCGCAATTTGTTTTGCTACCTACCTCATCGTTTCACAACATTGTTTTGTCAATTTATTCCACCGAAAAAATCGTAAAAAATATTACAAGCATTACTACTAAAATGATTAGTAAACAATAGTAAAACTTACGGTGGCACGTTGGAACAAAAAATTTATTACTCAATAAATTAACGTGAACTGGTCAAAAAACACTAATTTCAAACTTATTTAAGGATTAATTATTACAACAGTTGTTCCAAATGGGTACCACCTACAGTGGTACATGCTTCCGTCCTCCACATTAAAGAATTCCGCATATGTTGGAAAATTCCAAAAGTGTTCTCTTATTATTTGGCAGAGGCAACTTTGAAGTTCCTGAGCGTTTGCTCATTTTCAATGGCACTAGTGTATAATTGATATGAGGTGCCCCCAAAGAAAAAAATCCAAAGGAATTAAATCAGGTGTTCTAGGTAGCCAGTGTTCGGGTCCACTTTTAACTATCCATCGACGAGGATATGTTGTGTCCAAAAAATGTCTAACTACAATACTAAAATGTTGCGGGCAATCGACGTGCATGAGTCATAAGTAGTGTAGAGATCATATGGCATGTCATTAAACAGCAATGACAAATCTTGTTCCAAAAAATTTATATAAATATTTCCATCCAGTCGCAAAAGAAGAAAATGGAGTCCTGTTAACTAGTCCCCAATGATTTCTACCGATCGATCTTAAAAACACTGTTGCATTATTGCATGCGGATTATCATGAGCCCACACATGGTGTGTTGTGGAAATTCATGATGGCGTTTTTTGAAAAATTGGCTTCGTCTGTAAACAAAATGCGAGATAGAAATTGAGAATATCGTGCAACTTTTCGCCGCAACCATTACACAAACTCTACACGTGGTTGGAAATAACATGGCATAGATGTCTGCACACGTTGGATATGGTCAGATATATTAGCTAATCTTTCAAAATCCTCCAAACAATCATATGACTCACACTTAACATTAGACTAATTTTTTTGGTGCTCGACAATTTCGTCTAGAATTGCTTCTTCTAATGCTGGAGTGCTCAGTCTGCGGACGTCATATTATAGTAGTATCTCTTGCTAAACCTCCAGTGTTGGAGTCTCCGAAAGGTATTGGAAAATGCCACTAAACAAGGCGTTATGCGTGTTGTTGACATGATACAATAAATTAGAGATATGATACTGCGCAGACTCGACACCATCTTTCTTTCTTCGCGTACTTCACGTGATTAGTAAACGTCAGTTATTTTAACCTCCTAGAAATTGTGTTTTTTTCCGTTTTCTGAATGTTTTCTTATTATTTTTTTTATAATAATACGGTTTCTAGAAAAAAAAAAACAAAATAATTATTGGGTATAACAAAATAATTCTTTCAAACCTAACATGATAACAATAATAAATACCTATAGATCTTTATATTTTAAACTGTCATTCTTATTCGATTGTGCTAGTATAAAAGTTTTAGGCATTTAATGAATCAAAAACAACACTTCCAACACATTTTATCATAGAAACTATTAAAACAACTACTCAGTTTAGAAGCCTTGAGTTAAATGACAGTGTTCTTGGTATTAGAAGCAAAAAATAATGAGAATGAAAAATATTAACTCACCAAAAAGGATAATTATTTTCAAGAAATGATTTTCTCGAGTTACAGTAGAAAAAACCAAAACCCCTAATCCGATAAACAGGGTGGGGCAATAGTGCGCCCGACTTCGATATGTCGAGTTCTATGATAGCTAGAAACTTGATTTAAAAATATAAATAAACTAGATAAAAAAGTCTATAACCGGAAATTATTTTCTAATATACAGGGTGAGCCAAGATGATTCTACAGGGTCAACTAACATTTTTTAAATGGAATACCATGTATATCAAAACATTTTTTGAAACCTATTTGTGGCCTCCTTCCAATCCTGTATTATTATTGACTCTCTCCCAACCATAAGAACACCCTGTATATTTTTGGACGATGTGATGTAGCATTGAAAAACGAAGATTTTTTGTACGTACATCCCTATGGCTACTTGTAACCATTTTCGATTTATTGCAAAATAACTGCAAAATCAGCAATAAAAATTTAAAACATATATATATTTTTTGTAATTCAAGAAAAGATATTATAAAAAATGCTCCACATGTTGCCCATTTTGATTGACACACATTTCTATGCGTCTTTGGAATGAATTTTCTACTGTTCATAAAATTGCTAGAGTGATACTTCTAAAAGCATGTATTATTCTTCTTTGCTTCAAATTTTGAATTGTTGTTGGTGTGATGTTTTTATGGGCATCATGTAACACGCTTATTATAATATCTTCTCTTGATTTATTTGAAAAAACCCTCATTTTTAATTTTTAATGCTGAATTTTGCAGTTATTGTTCAATAAATTGAAAATGGTCACAAATAGCCATAGGAATGTACGTACAAAAAATGTTCGTTTTTCAATCCTTCACACCGTCCAAAAATATTTGAAAAAAATTGAGAAAATTCAGTTCAAAAAGTTGTAAATTTAAAAAATCCTTTTTGGCCACCCCGTACACTTTTCGCAAGTGAAAATGGCTGAGTGTCATCACACAGATGTCTCATAACTGGTACTAATATATATATTTTTTTTAAAATCGATAGTTGTGATTGTAGTGATATTTTTAATATATACGTGTAAATGATATAATTTCAACAAAAAAAATCATTACATCCAAGTGGTTGGGAGCAAGTCAATAATAATACAGGGGTTGAAAGGTCACAAAGAGGTTTAAAAAATGTTCTGATATACATGGCATTTCATTTTAAAAAAATGTTATTTGACCCTGTAGAATCGTCTTGGCTCACCCTGTATATTCGAAATCAATTTCCGGTTATAGACTTTTTTGTCTAGTTTACTTATGTTTTTAAATCAAGTTTCTAGCTATCATAGAACACGAGATATCGAAGTCGGACGCACTATTGCCCCACCATGTATATCTTGTTTCATTCTTCCTGAACTCATCAGGGGGCCGAACCTGCTAACAAATTATTTATAAAAAATTTTACATTAGATAATTCAAAATATGAATACTTGTCATATTTATTTTGACATTTTAAATTGAAAGACAATATTAATTATTATTGAAACTTCGATAATCATAATGACAATCATGACATCTAAACCTACTAAATAAGCCCTTTCTTTCATACATTTCAAAAAATCTGACATATTATCGCTTCGTATTTATGCATTTCTAGAAGAAAAAAAATTATTGAGTATTACAAAAGCATTCTTTCAAACCTAACATGATGATAATAATAATTAATACCTATAGATTTTTATATTTTATACTGACATTCTTATCTGAATGTGCTAGTATAAAAGTTTTGGGCATATGAGGAGCTTATTTTCAAAACGCAATTTCTGCATAACACTTTTTTAGGAGCAACTGCATAGTTCTCTATAACTAAAAAAATATGTCCCCTATATTTATCATGTATTTTAAATTACCAAAACTGTAATTTGCTAAAAATAAAAATATAGTTTTTAAATGAGTTAATAAAACGTGTTAAATGTCATCTATATCTCAATAAACGTTTTGTCAGAAATTGCATTTTGAAAATAAGCTTCCCACATAATAAATCGAAAACAACACGTTTTATCATAGAAGAGTTCAGAAGAATGAAAGCAGATAAATATCGGAGTAGGGGTTTTCGTTTTATGCATTGTAACTGGAGGAAATTATTTCTTGAGTGTGAAAATATTCCTTTTTGGTGAGTTAATATTTTTTCATCTCAATATTTTTTGGTTCTAATACTAAGAACACTGTTATTTAATTCAATGCAGTTCTTGCTCCTACTCTGAGTAGTTGTTTTAATAGTTTCTATGATAAAATGATAATGACAATATAAGAAAAATTGGATATTTTATTGGAAATATCAACACCCCGTAATCTAAAACGAAGAATTTTTGGGCACCTGTTTATATGAACTTTTCTTCTTAAAATTAGCTAAAGAATATCACCAAAAATAAATCGTCGCCAGAACTATTTTGAATTTTTAATAAATATGATAATTAGAAATTTGTGTAACTGATAATTATTATCTATTATCATTTATCAACAGTTAACCATACATATTGATATCGCAGGTTTTTTAGGAAAGGCTTGATATATTACTATTTGTTTACACAAGTGCTAGTAGACTCTTTAGCATTTTCTTATTCAACTCAATCTAAAACATAAAATACAAACGAGTGGGGTATATCACTTGATGGTGCAGGCAATATCTGATCTGGCATCGTATTTATTTATTAATCTGAATTATTCTAAAACCTTCAGTCTGGGGCCTACAACACAAATACTATATGTTAGACAAGTGTAGACAAAAATTGTACACTTGTAATGATTCCGTAACACAAAGTATATTGTATATACATGTGCTGAACTTGTAATTACAGAAAGTTTTCTACAAATGTAAACGCATTCTGTAACACAATTTTCACACTTGTACAGTTATGTTACAAAATTTACTACACTAGTAGAAAACTGTCTACATGCCTTGAAACCTGACTAATGGCTTCTAACACAAAACTTACAATTATTGTAACAAAGGCACAACTTGTAAGAAATTCGCTTGTGGTTACAATTCCTGCTTAATTCTGTAACACAATCTTAATTGAGCGACATGTTATAACGGAGAAAAATTTTACAAGTATAGTTATAAACTTACAAGACGTGTCGAAGCAAGAAGCATAGTAATTGGCGAAAATTTTATTTTTATTGATGATAATGCTCTCGCCTCCATCTTAATCAGCAAGTCAACGTCTTTGATACTCACGGAATTGATCATGATCCTCCACTGCGTTCTCCTGCCTTGAGTCCTATTGAACGTGCGGGATTTATTGGGTAGGGCATTTGAAAACCATCACCGGCTCCAGAGAACATTAGGCAACTGTCAGACATTCTTCCCATTTTATGGGCACAAATTCCACAAGATGTAATCGACCTATCATCAAAAGCATGCCCAAACTTATACTAATAATTGGAGTGAGGGGCCAGAATACAAAGTATTGATGATAGGTTTAGGATATTGTTGGTTCCCCACGGCTAAATGCTTCTTAAACTAAAATAGTTTTTCCTCGTTTTTCATAACCAAATTATGCAAAAAGGTTAATAAAGAAGTTATATAATAACCCCCATAACGAATTTTTTTTTAGTCCAATCCTTTCATGAAATATCCTTAACTTTCTGTACACAGTGTAAGTACATTATATTTAATGCCATCAAACAAAGATTAGACATATGCAAGAGACACGTTTTGGCAAAATATGAAAAAAGGTGCAATGATAAGTAATACGATTTTGTCGGTTTCGATTTTTCCGATTCGGTACGATACAATTTGCTACCGGCAAGATTGGGCTATTTGCAACAGACTGAGCATTTCAGAATTGTGTTATTTTTGTAATTGATTGCAAAGAACAATAGGTTTATTGATATTGACGCTTGTAGAAGTTCGTACTCACGGTTTAAGATAGGTAGACATTTTTATGCAATTGTAGTGAAACCCATAACACAAACTTACAAGTGTTTTCGTTAAGTTACAGAACAGGCCTACAAGTACAAAATATCTCTTTTTCAAGTGGAACTAAACAGATGCTTTTTGCTATTTTGGCTATCTGTTTCCATTATTTAACTTTGTCTTGTTTTCGTAATTTTCCGTAAACGCACCGAATAATACATCTTTGTTTTTTTTTTGCATTAAAACTTGCTTTTTTCGGCCATTCACCGATGGTTTTGATGCCATCATTCATTTATTACAAGTCCGGAGACTTGTCGCTACAAGTTGTAAAATTAATCGCATGTTCTCCTACACTTGTAGGAAATATCGTTGTGTTACCGAATTCAGTACGATTTGTAGTTACAAGCGAATATTTTGTAACTTGTACACTTCTAACAATAGACCCCTTGCATTTGCCGGATTTTCAAAATTAATTCGCATGTTCTAATATAATCTCATTAAACATTACCAATTATCAAATCTGTTTAAACAATTTCTACCCGAAAAATGCTTAAATTACCAATAGATGGAACACCCTGTATATTATTGCATATTTGAATTCTGCATAATCCAACGATACTAAATAAGTGACATTTCAAACAACAATATTTATTAAAATATAATTTTTATTTTTCATTTAAGCGTGCCATGATGGTTCCGATTTATTCTAAATGACCCGTGTAATGCTAGAAAAATTGAAATCCCGTCAGAAATACTGAATTACGTGATTTATGAGCAAATAAATTTCATCAAAATGGTTTTTGAGGGAAAACTCAATTTTTTCAGATGGAACCATATTGGTAACGTGGTACTATTTATTAGTACTATTAATAAGGAATTTATTCATATGTCATATTAAAATGTAAAATGTGCAATAAATACAAACAAAATTACAGCTAAAATAAAATAAGAAAATACAATTTTGCTCTAATTAAATGTTAAGCAACTAACTAAGGTGGCTTTGAAAATAATGAAATATTTAGCTTGTCAAACATTTGTTGATTTACCGGTGTTTTTATTGTGTCTTTAAAAATTGTCTTAAAATTCTTGTTAATTGTGTTCAAAATACTGCAAATTTATACAAGAGGTGAAAAAGTGGACATGTTAATTATTTATGGGGAATGTAGAAGAAATGCCGTTGCGGCTAGACACCATTATGCCAAACGATATCCTGATAGACAATGTCCAGCGAGAAATTTTAATCGTCTTGAAAATCAATTCTGAAGTGAGCCCAACAATGATCCCGAAGAAAATTTCATTCTTGACGAAGAAACGGAAATTAATGTTTTGGCTCGAGTAGAAGTTGATAAGACTGTTTCTTTAAGGCAAATTGGGTTTGTATTGGAAATCAGTCACCAAACAGTAAGCCTAATTTTGCACAAATACCACTATAAATCTTTTAAATACCAATTGCACCAGCCCTTGTACGAAAATTATTACGAACGTACGAAGAAACATTGCAATTGGATTTTGCAGAATAACGTGCAGCCACACAATGATTTTTCTGGAATGATTTTATTATCGGACGAGTCTAGGTTTACACATTTGGGATTATTTAACTGACAAAATACAAAATATTGGTATGAAATTAAGGACAGTTTAGCTGAATTACCTTTCCATTTACGACAGGGAATGTATTTCCAACAGGATGGCACTCCTTCCCATAATTCAAGGATAGTAATTGATTACCTTCAACGGAGATTCGGAGAAAAGGTAATTTCGACGAATGATCCTGAGGTGGCTTCCAAGGTCACTTGATTTAACACCCCTTGATTTCTTTGTTTGGGGTCATTTAAAAGATATTGTCTACGCAACCGCCGTTACAACCCGTGGAGCTACAGGTAAGACGCGCAATTAATAGTATAACGGCCCAGCAATTGGCGAACGTTCTTCGACAAACAGCTATGCGAGTTCAGAAGTGCATTGACGTTAATGGACAGCATTTTGAACAACTGTTGCAATGTTTTGTGTTCATTGTTTATATTCCAAAGCCACCTTATGTATAACAAGGTAATTAGAACAAAATTGTATTTTCTTATTTTCTTTTAGCTGTAATTTTGTTTAAATTTATCGCAACTTTTAATACGACATATGAATAAATTCCTTATTAATAGTACTAATAAATGGTACCACGGTACACTTGATTTCAAAAAAAACTGGTACACTTTCTTTTAGCTATGTAAATCATTCGTTCTTTGATTGATATTAATAATCTTACAAATGTCACTTTGACATTAATCAGTGGCGTCATTATTAAAAATGGTTCGACATCTAACAGATATTCAAAAATTTCGAATTGTTTCTAAAATTGAAGATGGTTGGTCCATAAGAAGACTTGCTGCTGAATACAATGTGAGTAAAACCACGATAATGAGTGTTAAAAACAATGGGAAACCAACCAAACGGTATCCCGTAAAGTTGGTTCCGGTAGGCCCAGAATGAGCAATAATCAAGAAGATGAAAATCTTATAAATTACCTAATAGAAAACCCTTTTCAGACTGCAGTAAATGCAATTTCAGAGACAAATTTCCCTGCTTCGGTATCTACTGCTTGCAGAAGAATAAAATTACAAAGCGACTTGAAGAGTTGTTCAGCGGCTAAAAAATACAAACTTTCAGAAGAAAAGAAGCAGGGTAGGATTATTTTTGCACTCAACTATATAATCAATGATGAAAACTTCTGGGGACAAGTTGTCTTTTCTGATGAAAAGGTTTTTAAATCCTGTAACGATGGACATGTTCGCGTATATAGGCCTCCTTCCACTAGATACGACGAAAAATATACGTTCGATCCACAAATATCAGGAAAGTTTTCAGTCAATGTCTGGGCTTGGATGAGCCTAAATGGGTTAGGTGTGTGTTGGAACAGTGGTGGTCATCTCAATTCCATTAAATATATTGAAATATTAGACAATATTATGTTGCCGTCAGTAATAGAGGTGTTTCCGGAAAATAATTTTATTTTCCAACAAGACAACTGCTCCATACATACGGCCCATCGTGTCAGGCAATGGTTTCTTAATAAAAACATAGAGTTGTTACCGTGGCCATCTGAAAGTCCGGATTTAAATCGAATTGAAAATGTATGGGGACTAATGGTGAAACATATAAGAAAATTAAATAACCATCCAAATAATGCCCAAGAATTGGAAGGGATAATTGAAGACGCTTGGGAGAACTTGTCGCAAGAAGTTGACCTTGCAAGAAATCTGATTTTGTCCATGCCTGCAAGACTTCAAGCAGTTTTAGACGCTAATGGAGCAATGACAAAATATTAGTTAATTCTGTATTACGTAATTGAAGTTCATTTATTTTATGTTTTTATTGTATTTTTATGTTCAGTTTGCATTGTTTACATTTTTTTTTAATCTCAAGTGGTATTTTTGTGTTCTTATTTTAAAAATAGAATTATCATTATTCAGTTAGTATTTTAATTACAACCATTAGTAGAATTATCCGTAACAAATATTATTTTTTAAACAATAATATGGCAGGCTTGAAAATGTTATTTTCTAATTATTTTTTAAAATTCCATTTGAATAAAATAAAAGAGAAAGGTTTAATAAGTTTAAGAACACAAAGAAAACCGATCTCCTCCAAAAAACCCAGGTCCGGGGTAAATCACCTCTTCTCCACCCCCCTCTCGACATGCCTGGACAGACATATGCACACAACTAAACTATTAAGATTTTCGATTACAAAAGTTGTACCAGTTTTTTTTGAAATCAAGTGTACCAATATGGCTCCATTTGAAAAAATTAAGTTTTTCCTCGAAAACCATTTTGATGAACTTTATTTGCTCATAAATCACGTAATTTAATATTTTTGATGGTATTTCGATTTTTCTAGCATTACACGGGTCATTTAGAACAAATCGGAACCGTCATCGCACACTTAAATGGAAAACTAAAAATTATATTATAAAAAATATTGACGTTTGAAATGTCACTTATTTGGTATCGTTGGAAGTTACTGTCACCTCCGGCGAAACCTGAAGTGAAAAAAAAATCACTTGTATGTCAAAAAGTGCTGCTTATTATATATATAAGATATCTCAAATTTCAATCAATTATCTTCAAAACTAAAGGAGAAAAGGGACCCGTACCATGATCCTGTTACACCCGGTATATTACATCTACCTAACTTTGTTGATCTAATCTGGCGCTGATATACTGAGATTTACACACATGGTTTGTAACTGTAGACCTGCCTTTCACGAATCCATGGTGCTCAAGCGATATCATACCAAACACATGATTATGTATGATTGCATAGATAGAGTAATCTCCAACAATTTTGCAAAATTACAAATGATAGTTATTTGCCTATAGTTTGTTATTTCATTTCTGTCTCCTTTTTTGTAAATAGGGCATACCCTCGAGAGTTTTCATAAATCAGGAAAACAAGAAGTTCTTAATATTAAATTAAAAATTACAGTAAGTGGGCCAGCCAAAACTGATGCGCAGTCCTTTATTATAAATGCTGGTATTAAATCAGGACGCATAGTCATAGTCGGCTTAATATTTTTGATAGCATTCATTTTGCGTGTCAGAGAAAAAATATTAAAGGACAATACGTAATAGACTAATTCAAACCTTAATGTTGAGTAACTGTTGTAAAAGAAAAAATAAAAAAAAATCCTTTACACACTGTTTTTTTTATATTGACTCCAAAAATGACAAAATTGTAGTGATTGTGTTATAGGTTCCTGGTCCCGCCCAATTACAAGTTCTATTTGGCATGTATACCCTCTGTAGAATTGCATCCTTACATATTACTAAAAACAGAAATACAGTAACGTTTCCAAAACATATAACTGTATATGTCTTTGAGACGCTACGCACCCGTTCTTCATTTATTAGTTTTGGACTAAAGCTTTCAAGAATTTAAAAATTGAATTTTTCAACGAGACCATAATTCGGGAATCTCTAGTCCGCTCCTTTCCAACTTCAACAAGTTTTACTTGACACGTCTTTGCATACTTTCCACAAAATATCCTGTTTCCCACAGAACTCACAGTAGTGTGTAATATCATCAAATTCTCGGCACATTAAATACAATAAAATTTTGGAGGTACTCGCTGTGCATATAATAATATACTTGTTTTTGAATCATCCTTTTTGGGCTTTTAGTTTCCAGAAAAATCGAGAACAATTAATTTTACAAAACGGCTAATAACTCCTACGACCTTTCTTAATTTTCAATTTTGATTTGACCTATAAGTTGTCCCACTTTTATATGAAACATAATTTTCACGTTTTGTCCTTCAAAAAACAACAACAAATAAAATATAAACTTTTTTTTTAATCCACACATAATTTTCCTTGGACAATACGTCTTGCCTAAATATAATCTTTTTTTTTATTTTCAGGTATTCATTTGTCTGATATCCTCAGCACTCACTGATGAGATTTACCAGAATTCCAGCAATATCTGTGACAACTGTATATGCAGTGATGGTGATGAATTCATTTTGAATTGCGCCGATAAAGATTTTGAACATGTTTTGGCCAACTGGCCTCCGCACAATAAGACTCTTATTGCCACTTTTAGTAATAACAACATAACAACTTTGGGAATTCTGCCAGTTACGGACCAAAAAGTGAAACTGGTATTTGATCACTGCAACATAAAATATCTCGATCCAGGTGTTTTTAGGGAAGTAAAAAATGTGGAATACATAGATTTAAGCTACAATTTTTTAACAAGTAAGTTAGTTCTGATGAATATTCTATTTATTTTTATAATCCAAACATTTTATACATACAATTTAAATATCGTGTAATTTGTATTGGTAAAAAATATGTAAGGTTTATTTCAAACTTATTTGCAGTATAAAAAACGTAGGCATCTTTAACGGTGGTAAAGGGATCAAAGTCGCCGACGTTTTTCATGTTGCAAATAAGTTTGAACTGAACTTTACCTAAAAATCAACACCCAAATGAATATTTATCTGTCGTGCCCAGATCCTCAACAAAAATGCAACAGTTCTACATTTCTATGGCAAAAAAAACAACGTATCATCAATAGAGTTGGCAAATCGGTCCGCAAGTCACTGGCGGTGCCCAGGTAGAGACTATTTTAGCAAAGACTAACATTTGATTTTAGTCTATTGTTATGCCACGTGGTGTGTACAACGTAATTTATTCCTCCCGTTGTATTATTGATAATTTTATTTATTTTATTCTTGATATTAATTTAATAATAAAGTATGTCAGACCTGCCCTAGAGTAAAACGCTGACAAAGTGAATAAATTTATGAGTGAATTCCCGGATTTATTCTACAATGGTGCTATAGTAATTTATAAAGTGTGCGAGACAGACCTGATGTGCTGGGACAAACGGAATTGTAAACATCACGTAAATTCTGTGCAATATAAAACTAAAAATAATGGCATGCCTTCAACATATTTTATGTTCGATTTACTCTTAATGCTGATTGCCTGTGATGTTCCGCTGCACATACTCGATAAATAACCATTTCAGGAGTTCTGGAATAAATACAATCCCAAGGTGACGTTACCGACGTAAGCGAAGACATTATAAATAAGATCAAATGTGTACTAAAAAATACACGGCTGTGGTTATGGGTTGACGAGACGACAGATTGTAAAAAAAAATTATATTTTAAATGTTATAGTATGTGCACTGGACCCACTTAAACCAACATTTCTCCTGTTACTAACTAGCAAAAGCCTAACTGAGTGTATTGGTCAAACAATTACGCGGGTGGTGCTGGAGACGTTAGAAAAATCTGACCAGTCAAAAACTCAAGTGTTGATGTTTGTGACCGATGGTGCCGCGACAATGCGTTTGGTAATCCGTTTTCTTCAAGAACACGGTTGTAGGTTGGTACATGTTACGTGTAAAGTGCATGCTTTACACCTTGTGGCAGAAACTATGCGACAAGGTTTTTCAGAGATAGATGCATTAATAGCAAGTACAAAAAAAGTTTTTCTTATATCTCTTAATCATCTTCGTGCATTTCATAGCAAGTGTCCCGGTATTCCCAAACCACCACAGTTGATTCTTACACGTTAAGGAACATGGTTGAGGGCAGCTTTTTATTATGCTGAATATTTACAACAAATAAAAGTTGTGATACTACAATTCAATCCAGACGAAGCTGCAGCTATTAAGGAAAGCCAGACAAAATTCTAAGATGTTTTTGTTGAAACAACTTTAAAAACTATTGACAAGAACTATAAAGGATTACATGACGCCATACAAAACCTACAAAACAGTGCATTGTCGTTAGTGGAATCACTGCAATTAGTGGACGAAGTAAATCGACTACTACACTCTATGACGCAAAAAATGAGCCCGTTGGAGAAAAGTTCGTGTGTTAAAGCAAGACATCAGTTTGATCAGATTAAGACAAATTTGTGATGGTACTGATGGTGCACCTGCAGATCCGTTAACTGAGTTCAAAGACTATTTTAAGTATGCTTGTATTAGGTACATCGAACGTTACTCTCGGAGACAACCTTAGAAACATACATGATGCTGCAAAATTTTTACAGATCTTTTGCAGTTTGTGATAATTAAGCTAGTGCATACATTGTTATAAATTGTAACAGTTTATTGCTTTTATTACTAGTTAATTTCTTTTATTACAGGTCTATGTCCTGTGGCGCATTTTTGCCAACTCTAATCATAAACAAATGATTTAAAAAAGTACTTGTCAACGTCAACTCATTGAGAGTGTGCAATGAGTTGATAAACAGCAGATGTAGCAGATTCCCATTTCGGATACATTTTATCCATTCTCTCTTATCTCTATACTTTTGACAATCTGTGGCTACATGAATAATTATTATATTTACTATTTTATTCAAATATCATCTATTGCATGATACTACAATTTTCCATCATTTAATTTCAAAATTTATCAAAGGGTTTTCCAAAAAAATGCAAGGCACAAAGTCAGTAAAGGTGTGGTAACGTATTTGTAAATTATATTTGTCAAACTAGTCCCGACTAGTTTGACAATGAACAAGAAATGTGCATCAGTTGTTGATGTCATTACATATTCTTCTTCTTATTCTGCTTCTTCGTCTTGTACTTGTACTTCTTCTTCTAATATAAACAGTAGGTACCTGCTTGCCATATCGAGATAACAATGATTTTCACAGTCGCTTAAACATGTCAACTGTTTCTAATAATGTTGATATCTTTGCTGCAAAAATTTTACAGTTTGCTGGAAATCATACAAAACTGCAATATTTGATATATTTTCTATAATTCCATTAGATGTTTTTTATCATTTCAGCTGAAGAAATCGATGGCGAAAACTTTAAAGGTCCTTACAATAACAGCGTTTATTACCCAATCGCCGTAAAACACTTAAACTTGGCATATAATAAAATACACAGTCTACCTCGAAAGTTTTTCGAAAATATGCCGAATTTAGAGGAGTTAAATTTGGAAGGCAATGACTTCTCCGTTTTGGATCAAAACACACAAATGGCTTTGTCATCCCTCACAAAATTAAAGGTACACATTCACATAAATAAAATACAAAAAATAATACAATAGACCTAATGAGCGAATGTTCGTATACTGTGTGACCCACTTGAAAGCGGGACACCCCCTCATAAAATTTGTATTTACTTTTTTTTGAATTGTAGAGCGTGAAAAAAATACTTTAGAACAAAGAGCCACATTTTTTTTTACAAAAACCACGGCCTACTGCGTAATTTTTTGGGAGTTAAAATTCGAGAAATGGTTCTAAGTACAACTGCAAAGGTTAATTAATAATTTTCCTATAATTCCTACAATTTTGGGTACATTTAAACCATTCTACAAGCAAATATTGGATTACTTCAATCCATATGTTCCATGTATATAAAAAAAAGGAACTAAATTGATTTTTCTAGAGAGTATAATCTTAAATTCGTTTTCCTGTAAAAACCGTAAATTATTACTTAGAACCATGTAATTCCCATGCGACGATATGTAAATTTTTATATCACTCTAAACATTTTTGTCGATAACCTAAATTATTATATCATTTTAAATAAAATCCATATTTAGTAGAGTGAAATTAGAGACCGTTTTTTTCCATAGGTTACTTGATCAGAAGAAATAAATTCATCATAAGAACAATGAAATTTTTAATTTGGCCACAGAACTATTATTATTATCTCCGCAATATTTTTTCAAGAAATTTGGAATAGGTCAATTTCACGAGACGGTCAATCCAATGATCTACTATCGATATTTTCAAGACACTATCGATACTATTCGATAGTCGGTAACACAGCACTTTCTTGTAAATTAGCGCCATCTTGCGTCTGGCGATCAGAGCGATTCGCGAAAAAGAGAAAAAACATGTCGAAAGAAAATGTTTCGCTAATCTAACCAGTTTATGTATCTAACCCACAAAAAAGTTCTGTTTCACTAAGGTTGAGTCACCATGATGCCCAGAACGGAACTGTCAATTTTAAACTAACTGATTGGTTATCGGCATCATAGGACTCGGTCTAACCAATTAAAGCATCTAAATTGACTGTTCCATTCCGGATTCCGTCCTTATTCTGTGTTATGGGAACTTAGCATAAGATGTGTAGGTAATTAGAACATTTTTCGATATCACATTGAAGGGTATTATTAAAGAAAATGCTGGTTCTAAGCTAAATTTTAAGTATAAACTGATGTAGCAAAGCAGTAATCTAAAAATTATCTATTTTTGAGGTTAGCTGTGACGTCAGATGCAGATGCCTTATGCCAGTATGCCCTGTTGCATTCCATTAACGCAGATAATTCCCTAACCATCCATCCTTACCGTCCACTGAAACCCAATCATGAACGACCTCGGTTAGTTTCGACTATCGAAAATTATCAACAATTATCGATAGTCGAGGGTTGGAATATCGATAACTATCGATGGTGCCGACTATTGATAGTTCTCGACCTGTACCCAATGGTTTTTCATATGATGATGTTGACCAAATAAAGAAAACAATTTAAAAAGTAACTGGTTTATACCAGGTTATACACGTAAAATTTTATTCCGGTGTCAGTTAATGATCCGTCAAAATGAATGGCTCATCAGATTTTAAATATATTGAGGATAAAAAAAATTAAGAAATGATAAATTGATTTAACAAAGTATTAACATCTTGAAAGTTCTTGACTTAATTTATTATTAATAAATGTAAATCATGGTGTCGTTTGTATGCATCAAATTTAAATATTTATATGTTTTTAATACACGAAGTGTAATTGTTTTCAGAGATTAAATTTAGCTCGTAATGAGCTTACGGAACTGGTTGGAGATGCAGTAAAAAATTTGAAAAGTTTAGAGGAACTGAATCTGGGCGTAAACCGTTTGGATTTCGTACCCGAAACACTGGACTACGTTGGTAGCCATTTGCAAGTCCTGATATTAAGTGAGAACTACATTTTTGAAATAAGGGACGAAAGTTTCTTAGGTAAGTACATTTTTTTTCTATTACATACTTTCAGTTTTAACAGTTTCAAAGAATGTATGAATATTTGAATGTTTTAATAAAATAAATTTATTTATGTATTGTCTATCTGTGTGGTAAATTGTTGTAAGTAATATCATGATAATCAGCGCTCAGCAGTCATACATGAAAGAAATCAAAAGCTAACATTGGCCTATACCTCCAATCTGGAGTTCCGCAATCTTAGGATATATGTCACATACAGGGTGTCCCAATTAAAACGGAACACCCTGAATAATTTTAAAAAATCTTACATTTTATTTGCTTCTTATGCATTTCTAGAAAAAATAATGAATTAATTATTTGGGTATTACATAAGCAAGCATCTTTTCAAACCTAATTATGATTTTGATGTTTTTGTAATACCCAAATAATTAATTTATTATTTGTTTCTAGAAACTCTGATTAACTCTTGAAAAAATGCCGAGACAAATCGATTTTTATTAGAGGGACCCCCCCCCATCTTTTATCATAAATCCCTCAGCTGTCATTGCTTCCCCTTGCTCTGTAGAACCACCCTTTCAAAAATTTCAAATGGTAACATGAGTCGAGTGATACATCATTTGAAAGATCTTTTAACCATGAAAACGACTGTGGTTTGTTTTTGCATATTGATCGATTCGTAACCGAGATATCTGATAACGAATTATTCAGTAATGCTTCAATTCCCTAAGTGCAGGGCCGACTGGTTTAACACTGGCGTCTGAAGTTAGGCCCAATTTTGCCGCCCTTTTAAAAGAAATCAAAAGAAACAAAATATAATCAAATGAAAACTCAAATGTATTGTACAAAAATATATAGGTACTTATTTACCTTGGTCTGTTAATTAAACGTTATTAATTTTTTATTAATTGAAGTTTTGACTTTCTACAGTTGTCACATAGACAGGAATGGTTAAGAGGATCCATAGCGAAGCAGCTATATTGAAAAAGTTTTCAGCAAACTGGTTTTCTCGAAATACTTATACTTTTATTGCTCCGCATTATTTCATTTAAAGTTAAAAGTTCATTGTGAAATTCGTTTCGTTTGAATCTCATCAATAGCTGAATATGTAAATTCAACCACCTTTTCAAAACATCTTGAATCTCTTTCAAGGTGTGATTATTATACAGAAATTCGAAGAGTTGACTATGAGATTACAATTGATTGAATCTCTGCTCGACAGAATTAATGGCGATATCCACTAAGGAGTTAACATTGTTTTCATATTTCCCTTTTAATTATTTTCGAAAAATACATACTGAATTACTCTTTTCACACAAGTACTACTAACAAATGACTAATATTTGAACTGTGATTTTTACATATCTGAATTGCACTTTTGACAATATGCCGCCCTTAAAATAATGTCGCCCGAGGCAGTCGCCTCACTCCACAAGCCGACCCTGCCTAAGTGCCTAGATAAGGTTGATAACGCATGGCATTAGTGTAATTTAATTAATTTAATCTAATTAATTTCTGATACTATTCAAGTGTATTTTTTCAATGTCTTTAATAAGTAATATAGAAAAAAGTATATTAGTTAATGAAGAAAAGTAAATTGTTCAAAATGTCCACCACTGTCTTCCATACAGTAATAAAAGAAGTTTCAATAAGCGTGCAAGATTTGAATTGCGCGTCAGTTTAGCTGTCATGATGTCACAAGATTATAGCATGCCAGGTCGATAGGAGACAGATGAGAGTTAGTAAACATGGTGCATTACACGATAGAACAACGCATCCTGATTATTAAACGTTATTATCAGAATGGTGAAAGTTTGATTGCCACGATTCGTAAAGTGCGTCCAATTTTTGGTCGAAATAATGTTCCTCATTCATCTACTGTGAAAAGAATCGAAAAATTCAAAAGAACTGGTTCGATTAGTGATGTGAAACACACGACACGAGCTCGTAGAGGTCGTCAGAATAAAACATCGCGGCAGTTCGCGAGAACGTGGCCGAGAGTCCAGGGATGTCGATTCGTCATCGTGCACAAGAATTGGACGTTATGCAACAGCCACCTTCAGCGTATTCTCACTAAAAATTTGTATCTCCATGCCTACAAAGTCTAATTGACTCAACAACTTCTGCCGACAGACCATGCACAGCGAAGGGAGTTCACCAATTGGATCCTTGAACAAGAAGTGAATGCCGATTTTGAGGACAAAATCATTTTTAGTGATGAGGCCCACTTTCACCTCGATGGCTTCGTTAATAGGCAAAACTGCCTCATTTGGGGCTCAGAAAATCCACGAATGATTCATGAGAAAGCAATGCATCCAAAACATGTCACTGTTTTGTGCGCATTGTGGTCTGGAGGAATCATTGGGCCGTTTTTCTTCGAAGACGAGGCAAGTAATGCAGTAACGGTGAATGGCGAACGTTATCGTCTATGATAACCCAGTTTTTTGTGCCTCAATTGGAAGATATTGCCCTCGACGATATGTGGTTTCAGCAGGACTGTGCCACTTGCCAAACCGCCCGTGAAACATTGACTGTCTTGCACAAATCTTTTCCTGGTCGTGTCATCTCTCGGTTTGGTGACCAGATTTGGCCGCCACGCTTTTGCGATTTAACACGTTTGGACTTTTGACTGTGGAGTTATCTGAAGTCACAGGTTTATGCCAACAAGCCCGCAACCACCGAAGCATTGAAGGCCGAAATTAGACGCTATATCAACGAAATACCCCCACATGCATGCAACAACGTTATTCAAAAACAAGCCGTGGAGGCCATTTACCAGATATGTTGTTCCATACATAACTCCCAAATGTCTACATTATAACTCAATAAATATTTCAATACTTTGCTACAGAAAACCATGTTTTATTGAACCTTAAAATATTGCGCTCTTATTGAAACACCCTTTACAAACGTTATTGGAAATGTTCATAAACTGCCTGCAACATCTGCGGTGTTATTTTACGGCATTCCTGCAAAATTCGTGCTCTCAACTCCTGTAAATTCGCAAGTCTAGTGGCATCAACTTTGGTTTTAACGTGTGCCCATAAAAAAAATCCACTGGTGTCAAATCTAGTGACCTCGCCGGCCAATCAATTGACCGATCCATCTATCAGGAAATCTTTGATCCAAATATTCCTTCACTGCATAAAAAGAGGGAGCACCATCTTGTTGAAATAGCTCATTTTCAAAAACATTGTCATCTTTCTGTAAAACTTGGGTAATCATGGAATCTACCTCTTTTAATAAACTGAAAAAAATGTCTCCACTTAGTAAATAAAAAAAGGACTCATGATATGGTATTCTAAAATGCTCGTCTAGACATTCAATTTTTGCGGTATTTGGGTGTGATATTCCCTATAGAGTTGAGGGTTTCATCCGTACCAATATCTACAGTTGTGTCTATTGACAGTTCCATTAAGAGAAAATGAAGTCTCATTCAAAAAACAGATATTATACAGCAAATTTGAATTTTCTTGAATACGATTGGATATGATTTCGCAAAACTACACTTAACACTCATTGTCATCTTTGTTCAACTCTTCTAAGAGCCCCTTATGTTATATGGATGGGATTTTGCGACTCTAAGAATTTAGAATTTTATGAATACTAGTTCTAGGCACTCCAAAATCTTGAGACAAGATAACTGTCTAACACTTTTACTTCCAGCCCGATCAACCTGTGTGGAAGGAGGTACACATTTAGAGACAACAGACACACACCCATATTCATGTATAGTGGAACCAGTTTCATCAACATTTTATCAATTCCATTACGTACTTGTGATGAACACTTTTTTACCAGCAACCCTTTCATTGAAAATAAGAGGCGCAATTACTATGATACTACAATTTTAAAATTTCTTTTCTTTTGTCTAAACAATAAAGCATTATTAACAAATTATTTGACACACTCACACAGGACATCTAATGTCCTAAGCAACATAACAATAGTGGCATTCAGTATTAAAATAAAATATCGCCTATTTTTTTTGTACCATTAAAATGACGTAAAAAAATTAAAATGGATGAAGCAGAAGCGTTTTGTGTTTACATTATAAAGTGAACTTGAACTTCTTTTATTTAATTTTTTTATGGTTATGATCTGTTTTAAATCTTGTATTGGAAAAAATGCAATCAGCTACTAACACCATGCGCGATTTACCATTTCTAGACACTTAGGGAATAAAAGCATTGAGACACCCTGTATATTGCCGAAGTTCCAACTATTCTTATAATTTTGTAGCTATTAAGATTTTTCAAGTTTTCGTTGGATCTTATTATTTGTCTGAATTGTTTTTCATAACAGGCTGTTTTACCGCGGGTGAAACTAAGTCAATTTCACAAAAGCGAATTAACAAAATTAAAAACTGAGTAGGCTATGACTAAATAATTAAAATACCTTTAAAATCAACCACTATTGCCATTGGAAAATTTTAAGAGGGTGGCTCATACGGAAAGTGTTAAAAAAGGGTTGAATGCAAATTGTGCCTCAAAATTGTCCCCCTAGAAATTAAAATCTGTGGGAACTTTTAGTTGAGACACGCTGTAGATTTTATGTTTTTTTAAGAATCAATACGTGGCCCAAAATATGGTAACACGAATTTTTAATGTAACTACTTTACTATATTTTCTGTTTTCTGCTGAGAGTTTAAAACATGTTCCTATTTGCTGGTTACTTTTGATGATAAGATTTAAAATATCCAATCCAAAGGATCTGACATGGGTACATCATTAATTTTAATAAATTTAAAAAATAAATGAGTTTGTTTCTATTAATCTACAAATTCAGAATATTTCCTCACTGGTAAATGCCTACATAATGAATATTACATGGTTTAGAAACTTCTTCAATGCAAGTATTCATCTTTTACTTTCTCAATGCAATCCGGCCAACATAAAATAACATTTTTTTTGCACATCGTACTAGTTAATACATTTCCTTTCACGGGATGTATATATATTTTTTTAAGGCAGAAATATAAAGTATCATGTCATAACATACTTTTACTAATTATTATCATATGTACATATCGTGCAAAATACGGATTTTTTTTTTTAAATTACATCGTATAACTTTTGTAACGAATTCATTTTCTTTCGAATCCATGAAGACAAAACACATTATGACATGACTTTCCTCTCCGCCAGAAATGGAGGACCTACGTTTAAAAATAAGGCGAGAATGTCCTACAAACATGTGTCCGAAAATGCTTTTCTCAAGAGTTACAGGTGCGGCGCCGGCGGCGGCAAAATGCAGTTTTTCTTGAATAATTTTTGATCGCTTTGAGCTAGATACTTCAAATTTGATACGCAGTCATCCTTAAACAAAAGCTACATACTGAATTCTTGTCGAAATGGATTTTGAGAAACATATTTATCAGGGTAATGTCACGTGACTATTCTACCTCTCAGAACTTTATTAGGCCATAAACAAACCATAAAAAATACTATTTTAACTATGGGTCAAAACGATTCTCCTTTGTCTCCTATTATCTTTTCTAGAAACGCATCATTTTTTTAAGAATAAATTAAAATAGTTGCTCACGAATGAAGGACGAAAATGCGTTTCTATGTATTTAGTAACTTAATATTGTTACGCCAATGGTCTGTGATAATTCCAAAATGTGCCCATAGATAACGTTAACGGCACGAAAAGTTAAATTAAGTAGCCAGGGCAGTCTAGAAAAATGCGTTTCTACAAAACGTACCAGAAAACCACACTACAAAAAAAAGTATTTTGAATTCACATTTAAGCCTAAATTTTTTTCTGGTTTATGACCCGATAAAAAAATTCTGAAAGGTAGAACAGTCACGTGTTCTGAAAAAGCATATTTCTTAAAATCGACAAAAATTATCCATTATGTGCTTTGATTGCATACCAAATTTGAGGTGCCTAGCTCAAAAATTATTCAAGAAAAACTGCATTTTGAGGATCATCTTCAACCGCTTGTAACTCTTCAGAAAGCATTTTCGGACACATATTTACAGCACGTTCTCCCCTTTTTTGTACGTAGACTATGTTCCTTTTCTGGCGAACAGGAACATCCATGCAGAATATTCTATTAATATTCAATTATTTCGTTCTCATTTTGGCTGAGGATTTTGTAAGATGATGCCTTGTTTCTCTATTTCAGAAATTCTAGTTTTTTAATCTGTTCGCTTTGTCTTTTTTGTCAAAGCTACCTCTATCGATATACAAGTTAAATTTTTTATATTGTATCTTTCACGAATATTATTTGCCACTCTTCTTTACTTTCCTCAATGTATGTTTCAAGTAATTTTTTGAAAAGGCCAATATCTCTTGATGTAGAAGGCATATTATATGAATCAACAGTTCTTATAGTTTCACCAAAACCGACTCTTGTTATTAACCACTCACAATGTTTTGTTTTGTACAGAGAACCTGCTTTCATTTTTGAAAACTGAAGATTTTTTTTTTCGATAAATAGAATCCAGAAGAATTAGATAATTCTTTTGGCTATGCCATTAAAGAAGACAACATTTTCATGGATAATTTTGCAAATTCTACTCAAGCAGAAACTGCTAAAATAGCCAAAAATGACGCCTATTAAGATTCTGCCAATCTTTTCTTCGATATAAATCCAGTTGAAACCAGACTGAATATTGTTTATGGCATTATTACGTTCACCTGTATTTTAATTGTCTCTAAAAGCCTTTTGTACGATCTAATTTCTATGTTATTAGCTATTTTTCCCATTTCAGTGTATTTTTTATTCACCTCGTGAATTGCCCTGTATTTTTAATTATGTTGTTTATATTTTTCATTAACTTTAATATTAAGTATTACTTTACGTATTTTAATTTAGATAAATAAATGCTATCGTTACTATCCTACCTGGTAATTGGTTTTTACCGTTTGCGTTGGGTAGATGTAAATTAAAATAGGCGAAATAAAATAAATAAAATATGCCAAACGTAGAACTGTATCGGTGGAAGTCATAAAAATGATTGAGAACACATTTCTATTAGCGAATCACGAATGAGAAAGGACATTGTGATGTAATGAATGAGTACGAAAGTGAAATAACTATATTTAGGTGCAAAAATCAATACTTATAAAACTGGATTAACATTTGAAATTTCCAGGTGTCAGCGGCATTAGGGAATTGTATCTTGACAATTTGCCAAGGTTAAAAACCATCTACGTCGATGCTTTTTCCACCTTACCAAATTTGAGGAAACTTTCCTTGCGTGACAATATAAATTTAAAGACAATAGACAGGCAGGCATTTGGCGTGAACCAAACTATTGAAGAGGTAAGTAAAAATAACTTTTTATTAAGAGACTGTAGATACAAAAGATTATTTTAAGAGTGTTCATCCACTTGATTTTCCATGTCCTGGAGTTGGGAGCAAGGAGAAGGTCAAAGTCAACATTTTTTTTTATAAATTGAAACTATAAGATAAAATAAGAATATTCATAATCATGTTAAGAAAAAGTTACCAAAGTACTAATGACTGTGTCATTTGCAGAGGTAGGATTTACCAATCGGATATGACGTAAACCAGGGTGGGCTTTAGGTGATTATGTGTCAGATTTGCATGCATATATGAAACGATATCTTACCTTGAAATTTTTTTTTCGAATTCCGTATTATCCAAAGTTGATAAAGTCAATTTATTATAAACACTCACTCAAAGAGAACTGAAGGTATAGGAGGATGTACTTAATAATAAACTACACACACAAGTGTTTTTCACTGCCGGTTACAAGAATAAAAGAGTGGAATGAAAAATAATATTAACTGAAAATTTTTTGCTAATTATTATTTACTAACTTTTACAAATAATCTTATCACAGATAAGTATAACATATATCTTTTTAAACAATTATTTTCCCGGCTATTTGCCAAAACGCTGAAACTTGGATTACAAAAAAGATAATATGCACATTATGTTCAGTACAACTGACTCAATAATGTTATTTTTAATTTCAACTATTCTGTCTAGCAAAACCAAAAATAAATAAAACACAAGGTACTCACCAGTTAACACTCACTTTAAAAAACTTTAAAATATCTAAACTCTAAAATATCAGGTAGATATTTTAAAGTTTTTTAAAGTGAGTGTTAACTGGTGAGTACCTTGTGTTTTATTTATTTTTGGTTTTACTAGACAGAATAGTTGAAATTAAAAATAACATTATTGAGTCAGTTGTACTGAACATAATGTGCATATTATCTTTTTTTGTAATCCAAGTTTCAGCGTTTTGGCAAATAGCCGGGAAAATAATTGTTTAAAAAGATATATGTTATACTTATCTGTGATAAGATTTGTAAAAGTTAGTAAATAATAATTAGCAAAAAATTTTCAGTTAATATTATTTTTCATTCCACTCTATATTTTAACTTTTTACCAAGAAGAGGAACTTAATTTGTTTTTAAAGAATAAAGGTATATTATTAATATCTGTTCTAAATGTTTTGTAGTTAAACTTCGGCGCCTTTTGTTGAAAATCCATATATATTGCGAGAAGGACCGCTCGACGTCGACAGATGTAACTGGAGCATACTTAAAATATGTAAACTTCCTCAGTCACCACATTCAAGTCTGGTGTAGCAAAGTCTACTTCTTTGCCGTTTAAAAGGTGTATTACACCTGTCATCGTAACAAATCCGGGATTTTTTAAAAGTTTGAATTTTGTTTGTACCCTCGCAGCAATTTCTCATTGTATTGTAATTGAAAAATATATTGTCGAACATCGAACGCAACGTTTATTGCATCAATTGTAGTAAATTCTGATGCTGACTGACATTGAAAGTCCCGTATGGCATGAGGAATTCGTAAAAAGCTTCCGTGTATGATCTCCAGATTTTCTTGAACAGTTGGATCCACATAGCAGCTGCGTCATTTGGATTTAACTGCTGTATTAAGCTAATGCACACGGACGTCAATTGCAGTTTCGTTAACGCAACTGAAGTGGCCAGACGGTGTGAATATACATGAACTCAAAGGGATGCATTCCCACGGCTCAGCGGTAACGTTGCGTTGACGCAACGGTTGGGCGGTAACGCGACTGACAAAAATGAGCCGCTCGGTACCTTCTCGACGCCACGTTGCCGTCAACAGCCAGCGTTGCTTAGGTACTTCAGTTGAAATGAAAGCGTGCACACGGACGGTTGTACTAAGACGCAGTTTGTAGACAAAGTATGCGAAAATTACTTTTCTTCTAATTTTAATATCCATGTTCACTTTGGCTGACCGTGTCCGACGTCTCAGTACGGAGCAGTTGTGTGTGAATTTACAATCGCGTTTGCTGTTGCGTTACCAACGCGTTAACGCAACTGCAAATGACGTCCGTGTGCATTAGGCCTTAGGGATTTCACATTTTCAAAATGACAGTAATAGTACGATGCTGCCTCTAGCCAAGTTCCCCATCGTGTTAAAATGGGTTGTGGAGATAAATGGAGTATTTATTTGGTAGAATTTCATGTAATAACCGTTTGGTGCTTTAAAAAAAACTTTCTTTACACTAGATATCAAATTAACAACCTTAGGGTGGCACCCCCTAATAGCTTCAGCAATCCTATGAAGCCCATGTACTAAACATGTTGCATGAAGTATATTCTGATGTTTCCTTCACAATTCTTCCAGCAGCTTCATATAATTCACTCCATCATCGGTAAGAAATAATAAGAACTTGCCCCGATTTTCTGCATATTTGTCACCCCAAAACTCTTGTAGACTTGAATTCACTACCTCCACTATAGTACGAGAATTTGTAGCTTCTAAAACTTTAGAGGCACTAAGTGCTCTCTCATTGAACAATTTTCCTCCAAATGCACCCACTAAAACATTCGCTACCTTAAACCCGCAAGAATTAGAGGTTTCGTCCACGCTAAGCCAGATGTACTTTCCCATTAAGCTCAGAAGAAATTTTCTGTCAAATATTTTCACACTCTGTTGATAAATATTTTTTTCTTAATGTACCCTCAAGGGCACGTTAACATTGCTATATTTGCCACTAATACATTTTTCCAAAAATTGCCTAAAAAGTGGTTTGTCTAGTTACGACCACGATATGTTACATTCTATCATAAATTCCACTAAATCTAAATTAAAATTACGTTGTATGTCACTGTAAGTAAAGCTAGCTCTAAAGCTCTAGCTCCGTTTATGGTTTTTTGAGGAAATATGTCTATTAATATTTGTGTTGCATGACCATGAAATTGCTTTGTTACATCTGGTGCAATACAATTGTCTACCATCAAATTGTAAATCGGCAATATCATGAATCCAAGAATTTACTGTAGCTTCCGTCGGTTTAGTATGTTGTGACATTTTAACCGCGCATTTTTCGTACCTACATCCGAATATGATCGTGTTATATGTTTTTTCCCTTCCACGCTAGAGCCGGTCGTTGACCTTCAGTAATGTAAATTACCAATATACTCTAATTTAAGTAGGTGTTTGCAATATATTATATTATATCTGTAAAAGCTATCCCTGGGAACCGATCGGTAAACCCACGTATGGTCATTTGTGCTTGGAGAGCGGGCGAATACTCTGGTTCGCTTCAGGGTCAGTATCGGTAAACATATCATGTCAACGTAATGTATGTATGTATGTATGTAATGATAACTTATCTTGATTAAGAGCCACCTTTTCCATCTTCCATTAAATTTATTTGGTGGGTAACTTCCTTGGATAAGATTGTATCAACAATTGTTGCTTCCACGGAACTTATGCACCACATAACTTTAATGGGAGGTGAAAAAAACTGACCCTCAATGTGTCAATTAATGACTGTTGTTATACTCGTGTATGCTCTACTCAGATAACTGTTTGTAGGTAATAGTCATGCACATATTAGACAGTGTTTGAAATAGAAAGTTACAATAAATTATCAACGACCAGTACTTTAATTTCGTGTAAAAAAAATCCAAACGCATGTACTGTACATGATCAGAAAAAGAAGGGTGGGTACAGAGAGTCGTTATACGATTGAAACTTTTTGGCTCTTTATCCGGCGCAGTAAATGAAAAATATATAATTATTATAGGAATTGTATTATTCAAGAAAAGACAAAGAAAAACATAATTGTTTTATTATAGTGTGTCACTCATAGACTGTGGGAAGCGAATGACACACTCAGGTAGCTCTCTATATTATAACCGGGAAAATTGAGTGTGAGTTTGGGTGGTTATAATGGAGAAGAAAGTCTCGTAATTTAAGGTTAATGGGCAAATATTTAATGGCAGATCTATAAACTGTGAACTTTGTGTACAAGATATACAATATTAACATTTAATAATAAACACTAGTAATACTTTCTCGCTTCGTATGCAGCAACCAGCAAAATGGCGCTGCCGTCTGTGCACAAAAGGGGGGTTGGTATGGTAATCGTACCAGGTAATAAAATATTATTAGCAAAAATGACGCTTGGCCGCTTCAACTATGCGAGTTACACAAAGAAATTGTATATGAACGTATACCACTTATAAATATATAATATTGGCAAATGGTAGTAAAATGACCCTGTATATTACAAAAGATGGTTTATATGTGATCCATGGCTTGTCAGAAGTCCAGGAATCACACCATCTTGGCCACGACGTACACCCTGTATGTGAGAACACTGTTTTTGTACACGCTTTGCAAGGGCTGGTTGGCAAAACCTAACCCAAGGGAAGACTAGGTATTCTGAACGAATTCAAATATTCCAAAGAAGCCTGTATCCGGGTAAAATCCGGGTAGAATCCGAGTAGGATTCAAGTAGAATCCGGTAGAACCCTGAAATACCATATAGGTGCGTTAAAAATACGAAACATCACTAACCTGATGAAATGATTTAATTATTTAAGGATATTCACCTCCAACAGAGGGTTCTGTGTCGAATTTGATGCCTCGTGGAAAAGGCTCTGTCGTCCAATGGTGGTTAGAATAGTAGGTATTTTAGTTTGATGGCAACTGCAAGTTATGGAAACTTGATATTATGCATGATTTCAGAAACTACTGTGAAATAGCATTCTTCCCAGGAGACGTTAACTCACCAAACTACTTGGAAACCTTCCAAAACGAAGATATATTAATGCTCCACAAACCCAAAAACGGTACACCAACAACAACGAGCGCTAATAAAGATTATTCTGGTAAAGTTCACATAACCCCGCAAGAGAAATTCGTACTCTGCAGGAATATAGTCGCCATTTTATTCTGAATCATCAGTCTCTATAAGTGTTGCCAACCGTTTAGCGCATCCCACCACTACCATGGGCCCATAATTCCGCTACATGTTACAAAAAACCGCTACCACCCAACTTTTCTATAATAGTAAGAGAGAATAATAAAAATATTAATTTATAAATTGAAATTATTTAATTTATGAATACATAAACTTTGCACACAGGGGAAAAAAGAGATTTTTGCTTTTAAATAAAACACAGCGACAACTTAATATCAACAAAAAAATATATTATATGAATCACTATACATACATATAAAACAAAAATCATAATTTTAAAAACTATTTTTTAAAAGTATACATTTTAATATTGTATTTTTTAAAGTGTTCCTTTGTAAAAGTATAATTATGGCAACACAATTTCTTGCCATACAGATCCATTTTTATTCGAAGTAAAGCTTCAAGAAGCGATGTTGAAAGCTTATTCCTTTTTTTTGTTTTAATATCAGCAATATTAGAGAATATCCTTTCAACATCAGCATTCCCGTGTGGAATGCACAAAATAATAAGAGCTAGTTCAGCAATATTTTTAAAAATATATTCGTCGTTAAAATTTGTTAAAGTACATAAATTTCACCAAAACTCTATCTTTTGGAAAATTTGACTTTTCTTCTTCAGAAAAATAAATTTTTAACTTATTGCAGTCCTTCGTGCAACTGTCGACATTATTAGGACTTATTTTTTCAGCCACACATTTTATGTCAGTATTTACAGCTGGGTCCAGAGCATTGTCTATTTGAATAAAATTTAAATTTTTAAAAAAGTTATTTAAAGGGAATCGATTTAAGCATTCTTGAAAAGCTTTTTTGGTAAAAAGCAAGACATTTGAATAAAAATTGTTCTTTTAAATTCTTGTCAAATGATGCTATTAAATCGGAAGTTGACGATCCGCCCTGTATAGCCTCAATTGGCAAAATACAGTGAGGATGAAGGGTGTTTAAATTGACAATTTGATCACAAAGATACTCTTTTTTCAAATAATTGCTTCCTAATGTTTTTTAAAAATCTCAAACATTCTGAATATATAAAGGGAGTTAATATTTTTTCTGATTGGAAGAATGCATTAAATTGGTTAAAAACTGGTAAAATATATTTTAAAAACAACATATAAGCTTTTGTAATAGGATTGCATAATTCATTGTATATTATTTTTGCTACTTCAGATTCGCGTTCAAAGTCCGCTAATCTGAACAATTCCGTTTCAAGAATTCTATCTACGCATTTAGACAAAGCTAACCAACGGGTAGCACTTGGCTTTAAAATTTTTAACTTGTCATTCCTCATGTATTCTTGAAATGTTTCAAGTACTGACTGGCGTTTAGGGCGTGAAAAATAAGTACTAATATTTTGTAATAAATCTTTCAGGTAAGCATGCCGCTGCTGAAACTGCCACTAGATGAATCGTATGGCAAATACAACCGTTAGAAATCAAATGAGGATTAGAATTTAACAAATATTGTTTCACACTTTCTTTTGATCCCATCATTACACTTGCGTTATCAGCACAATAACCAACGACATTTTTAGCCTCAATATTAAATTCAGTTAAAGATTGTTTCAGCAGCGCGTATAAACCTTTTGCTGTTCCGTGGTCGCAATCTACTTCTTTTAACCCAAGAACTTGAGTCTTAATTTCGTTACCATGGATAAATTTGATCAAAATACATAACAACTTTTTGTTATTCGCATCAGTAGCTTCGTCTAATAGTACTGAAACCTTTTCGTCTTTAATTTGTTGTTTTAACTGATTCGTTATGACGTCAGCTAATACATTTTGAATTATCATTGTGCATTTTGTTCGACCTAACTGCAAAGATTCGGCGACCTTAGAATCTTTAAAATTTACTTTATTAATTTTAGTAATATGATCTAACATTGAAGCTTAAATTATGTTCGGCTACTAATAAAGCACTTCTAAGATTTGCACAAACAACATCAATGTCTATAACATTGAAGCTTAAATTATGTTCGGCTACTAATAAAGCACTTCTAAGATTTGCACAAACAACATCAATGTGTTCCTGATCTTTGCCTAAGTTGTGTTGTTCAGATCTACTTGTTTTGAGCTCTTCAATTTTTTTACTACATTCTTGTGTTTATTTGAATTTGTATGCTTAATGAGATCACTATACTTGGCTTTTAAATTAACAACACAAGCACTGCATTTAGCGTACATGTTGTCATGTTCAGCAACTTGAATCCATCCTTGTAACTTTGGATCTGACAACCATTTTTTCGAAAAGTGTTGAACACGAGAAGCCTGTTTAGGTTTTACCCGACTACTAGATGATTGCAGTTCAAATTCACTCACGCTGGGGTTAACGACAACACTAAAGCTAGAACTAGCTTCTCCGAACATCGTAGAAGCAGAATTCCATTCTTCAAATTCAGACACTTCAACCTCCATATCTTCCTTGCTTGTGCTCGAGGTTGGTTCAGTTTCTGAAATTTGGTGAAATGGAAGATGTTTTTTCATTGCTTGTTTTTTTCGCTGTTTAACCATTTTGGCTTCATTGCTATCGCTCAAATCTTCAGAATCACTTGTATCCTTAAACCATACAAAAAATTAACATTCTTCAAAAACTCGTTATATGTATGTTATATAAAAAAATACACCCCGTACATTAAAATCTCACAAGTCTTACGACACAATTCTTGATTGAGTTATTTATTACATTTTTATTATTTGTTCATACTTTAAATAACTTACCTGAGACATGATAAACAATAAACGACACTATTTGCTTTTAACTTTTTACGGGAAGACTTGCTCTATGGTGGCGGGTAGACAAGAATGATCGAACGTGAAATAAAGCGCAAATATTATGTTGGTCCCTTTTATAACCTCGGTGACAAGATTTCTCCGGGAGGATTACATATTTTCGAACGATGCATTCAAATAAATCCCCGACAGTAAATCACCGGCAGTGAATCCCCGCACTTCAACAGTGAATACCCGGTCTCCGAAATTATATTATTATATATATTATGATTTTAATTTAATTTAAAAAAAAAAAAGTGGATAAATTGACTGAAATTTTAAAAAATCTCAATATAAATAAAGCTATTTTATAGAAATCCTTGAATGAATAGAGTATGATAACAGCCAATTTTTTGTCGAATAGTATTTTTGGTAGACACAAATCCGCTACTTTTTTTAAAAAAAAAAGGTCTTGTCGCCGCTACAAGGGCTGAAAATCCGCTACCGTAGCGGAATTCCGCTACGGTTGGCAACACTGCTCTCTATAGGAATGCGCGTGACACATATCTGTATCGTATTTTTTGGGACTGAACGGTATGTGACCCACACTACAACACACTACGACTTAAGCCAGTTTTACAACGTGACAAAATACTTAGGACAAATGGACCGATCATATTTTTCCCCAGCATACCGCCCCATACATTTCATTTCTGGGGATATTGAGTTGGTAACTCAAAAAATCTATGATTTTCCCAAGACCAATAACGAATGACTGAAGGATTATGTCGACATACTCATAAAATGCAAATGACGATTCATCAGCAAAAATAATATTTCTGTTGAAATTTTCAACATCGTTCGCCATTTCCATTACATGTTCACAAAAATCCCATTTGTCTGAAATTGTTCTCAAAAAATATTTCTTGATTTGTATGACCGGTAATTTTTTTTTGAGAACCCTTCTTAATGTTCAATCACTCAAATTTACCACTTTAACGACTGCTCTGGAAAAAATAGTATGATTTTCATTGACTGAAACCAAAATCAATATTTCCGTTATTTCGTTATCTGTGCTGGGACAGACTGTCTTTTATGGAAGAAACGTCTTTATAGATAAGCTTAATATTTTGGACACTTACACTATCAACAATAAATTATTCTAACGACTTACATATATTAATCTATGTTGCATTTTTATTTTAGCTATATCTCACAAACAATTCGCTAACAGAGCTGGATTACACTCTTCTAAAGTGGACAGACTTGAGGATATTTGAATTGAGAGATAATTCATTGGAATGTGATTGCAACTTGTATAAAATAAGCAAAGATCTAAACGAAGGAATAATAAGAAACCTAGATGGACCTGTCTGCACAGATCCTAGAGATGACATAAGTAGACCAGCTTACTATTTGGATGGCGATATATGTAATTTGGTAAGCACTTTTGAAAAAAATTAAAAGCTAATAAAACATTCAAACATAGTAGAAGAAATCATGCAACTCGGTTGCACTATTATTCTCTTTTCATGCCAAAAATTATATACTATGAGTATGACCTCTTTCAGTTCGGCAGAAATCACATTCCATGTGATCCGTCTACGTTTGATTTGATTTTAAAATTACTGTAACTTACGATGAAATATTGAGAATTTATAAGAAAAACTAGTATTTATTTTAACATCAATAATAAATTATTACCAATTTATTTTATATTTTAGAGGCAGGTAAAAGAAAATCTCAATATTTCTTATATTTTTCAGTTTCTACTGTCAAAATTTGCATTATTTAATTTTTTTATTATTCTTTTTTAATGAATTTACATGAGTAATTGCTTAGTAAGTGAAATCCATTTAAACAAAAACAAAACTGGTAAGCTGTGAATAAAATCAAATCCCAGACCTTTCAATGAGCATAAAAATTAAATTAAGATGGGTGAAATTGAGAAACCGAAAATTTGCACCAATACTTGGGAAAACTAACATAGGCTAAACTGGAATAAAATGTTTCTGTATTTTTTTACAGGTTGAGCTGAGTAACTAAGTTTAGACTTTAACTGAAATAAAGCTATATAATTATTATTATTATTTTAATCAGAGTAGATTGTCTCGAAAGAAAATTGGGCGCATTTTGCCGAACAATATACAAAGTTTTCAACTACCTACACCATAATACAACAAAAAAAGTTGTCTTCTTTAAGAGTATTTCCGTCAACAAAATGCCAGACGTAGTGTCTTTGGCAAGTAAAACGTATGTATTTCTATTTGATTTTTTAGAGGATTTATATTTTACACATACAATCAAGAAATTGGCACGAGCATGCAAGTTTCAAAATATCAACGTTCACTAATGCCTCCGAATTTTACTGACAATCTCTTTAATGTCTTTTTTATTATTGTTGTTAATTTTATTTATGCTTTTCAAACATTACACAATTTGTTTTATGGGCAGTGCGTTGGTGTCTTAATAATAAATAATAATAATGGTAACGATTTTATTGTTCAACAGGAATACTCTCAGTTACAGAACAAAAATACAATATAGTCAAAATTAAGCAAATAATTACAGCAATTTAATAACATATGTATAGTTTATTTCAAACGCATTTGCAACAGAAAAAGTGGCGGCTTCTTTGATGGAGGTAAAAGGATCAAAGAAGAAGACGTTTTTTATGTTGCAAATAATTTTGAAATAAACTGTATGTATTTTCTACACTATAAGTGAAATCATACTTTGACAAAGAGAATATCAACGTCTCAAATGGGGTACTTATAAACTGAATTAATTACCACATTAGTATTGTGAGTAGCATTGTAAAACAAATATCATGTTCTGTAAGACAAAAATTCGGAATATTCTACTAAATTTTTAAAAGTTTTTAATTTCAAAATGACCAATTTTGTAGAATTGTATAACCAATTTGGGCTCATAGATTGGATTTTTGCATTGTAATATTAAATATTACAATGCATTTAAAACATTGAGATCAAAATTTAAATCTGACATCGACAAGTTATATTTAGACAACATTGAAAATAACATGCAAACAATTTTTGGAGTTTTATTAATTCAAAAAACAATTCTTCATCTATTCCATCATCGCTAACTTACGAGAATCAAATGATTGAAGACCCCCAATAGTTGATAGTTTTGCGGGCTTTTTTGTCGAAATCCTTTACTTCCCCTACACTCTGTAAATTTGACGACGTAAGTAGTCTGAATTTAAATATCTCAAACTTATCTGCCATCATTGAGGAGAAAATATCCAATTTATAAAGAAAATTAAGGCCACAATGACCATGGGCCTTGATATAATTCCCTCAATTTCTAATTAAAGATTGTTCAACTGTATTTATTAAAACCCTTCTAATAATTTTAAATTTAATTCTTAGTATTTCGAGACTTCCTCAAAAATGGAAAAATTTTTGTGTGTCCAGTGTTCAAAAAGGGGGAAAACAGTGACATAACGAACTATAGGCCCATCACTATTATTTGTAACATCGGGAAAATATTTGAAATTGTTCTGCACGATTCTACGTACACTCACGTATCTGGTTTAATATCTATTGATCAGCATGGCTTTATGAAGGTCGATCTACACTAATGAACCTGTGTGCAAAACGCAATTTCTTTGCGAAGGTCTTGATCGAGGGGGGGTCAGGTTGGTACTATCTGCACAGACTTTTCTAAAGCTTTTGACAGGCTTAACCAGGATGCTTTGATTTGTAAACTTGAGAAATTTGGTCTCTCAAAGTCGGTACTTCTTTTAATAGTCATATCTAGAGAATCGACATCAATTTGTTCAGTACCGTGGTCATAAGTCGAATAGTTTCTTGCAAAGATCTGGTGTGCCACAGGGTTCGACACTTGGAGCGCTCTTCTTCGTAATATTTATTAATGACATTTTCGAAAGCTTGGATACTAATGTCCACTACCTCTTGTATGCAGACGACCTAAAAATATACTGCTTTATTGATAATGTTCATGCAAAAAATCGTGGATAGTGTCAATTGCTGGTGCGTCAACAACTATCTACCCCTCAATGCTTGCAAGTGTAATGTCATGTCATTTGGCCGAAAAAATAATCTGTACATTTTGAAAGGTTAAAATGTAAGCCACTTATATGGCACAAATAATATATACTTACAATGTCCTCTTGCATTGTTAAACGGTCTTGAGGAGACTGATTGCACTAAAAATCTTTAGGTCATCTGCATAAAACAATATTTTGGAATAATTGACAATTTTAGCAATATCATTAAAAAACAAGGAACAGCAGTGGCCCTAAATTACTCCCTTGAGGTACCCGTGATTTACTGCTGTAATATTGTGACTGAAATTGTTTATTACCACAAACTGTTTACAATTTAATAAATAGTCATTTAATAATTTTAATAAGTTATCAGCAAACTATAGCAACAAACCCACAACAAGAAAGTTTTAACAGTATGACATAATTTGTCAAAAATCTTTGTCATGTCTGTGTGTATCACATCAGTTTGAATTCTGTTGTTCATATTTTCACATATATATTGTGTTATAATTTTGAGGCTTTTCACTATCAATGCATGTGGTATGAACCCATGTTGTTATATTGAAACACACTTTTGTATGTCTGAAAAGATACTTTGATAGATGATGTGTTTTATGTGGTTTTGCGGGTGCATATTATATTTTTATATTTCCTATGAACATGTTGTGCAGTTACTAAAATTGTTGATAAAACGATGCGATTTTCATTAGCTAATATGAATATAAGTTTCCTTGAAATAATAACACAGTTTACTTATAATTTATCTTTCTGAAATATGGTATTTTTTTCTTGCCACACAGCCTTTCATTTGGGTTCACACTAATTCAACTAAATTTGCAGTGATACGGTGGTAGTAGTAGTAATAGTAGTGGCACTTTTTTATGCCATATTGTGGATAACATATTTTGTTGTAAACTCCTGTTATTTTAAATTTACTAGAGCTAATAGTTCTTTCCTCCCCATATTTTCCGGAAATGTTATTTATATTTCTGAAAGCCACTGAACAATTTCCGCTTTTCGCCAGGAACTTATTTTCTTCATTTTTTTTTTCTAGAAGTGTAGCTAGGCATAGTCTATTACTACCACTGAGCGGCGCGAAATAAGTTTGTCCAAAGCCCGGCGATATCTTTGTCTGCGTTTCTATGGAATTCTTATATTTCTTATATCTCTGCAATGAACTGTATATAAAATTTCAGCGCTATGCCACTTTTTCCGAAACAAAGTAAGATAGGAACTGGATGGTCGTCATTTTAGAGATCAAACGAATAACTTTTTAAAACTGGAATTCAAACATTCTTTTAATCTGTAAGAAATTACACACAATCTACTATATGTTTTGTTATCACCAGCTGTAAGTTGATTGATAAATAGAGATAAATGTAGCAGCCTACACGAAAACTCTTATTTTTAGAACATAATCAGAGGTGGATTACAAACTGTTATTTTTACGAGTTTTATTTATTATTTTAAATGTAAACAAAGTTTTATTTAGTAACTTGTCTTTGTTAAAAACAGGGTAACGTTCCTCCGATCGCGTTGAATTACTCTACGAAACATTCTGATCCAATAATAGATTTGATCAGAAGGCATTTCTGAAATAAACCATTTCCTTTATCAGTTACATATAACCCCAATCTGTACTATACTAACGAGTGTTAGTGCGTTTTTATTGGTAAAACTAGTGCGCACAGAGGGCCACATTTATATTCCACTGGTTAGGCCAGGGCACGTTTTTAAATTCCATTGGAAAACTAGAGCGGTAATTCTTGCTATAAGTGCGTATTCTTTGCAAGAGGTTTCAGAGGTCGTGTTGCAGCCAGTGCAATTAAAAAATGGTGTAAAATATGCGAAAGAAAAAAATAATAATTTATGACATGAACAATAGTGTTACTTTGAGAAGAGCATGTTTTTATCAATTAACACTTGATTTATTAGGAATATGTCGTCACAAAATAAAAAACTCGAAAGATTTAACTGTAGCACGTCAAAAGAAAGTGTTCCTTACAGAGTTCTTACTATTGTGGAAAATTATTCCTCACAGTCGTTTGATAAAGAAGAAATTGATCCCCTTAACAAGGGATTAAATTTTGCATTACTTGCCTCTGAAGGCATTCTTGATGAGATTGTTGCAAATGTTGCGAGTTCAATTCAATGATTCCTGTAAACGATTTGTCAGAGAAGCTTGCAGAAATCAAATCTCGACAAATGCTGTCACTCAAGAAAGTCATAATCCACAAAGGATAGGAAAATTATTATCAAACGGTTGCGTGGAGAAGATTGTTACTTAAAAGTTGATAAGGGTAATAACGTTATTTTATATAAAGATGACTATTATGAAAGGATAGACAGTCTGATTAGTAATGGTCCTTATAAAAAACTTTCTAGAAATCCATTACCAAAAATGATTACTGAAGTAACAATCCTGTAACAGCCTTATTACTCCAGCTTTAAATAGGTTAGATGTATCTAATCCAAGAGTACCTAGATTGTACTGCTATAAGACACATAAACCAGGAAACTCGCTGCGTCCTATTGTTTCGGCAATTGGAACAGTTACTTATCACCTCGCCCCTTTGGAGGAAAATTAATTTAAGTCCATTATTGGTTTTTGTAGCTTATATTCACTACAAATGAGCTCGGTTATGGTACAGAAGTATTAACTTCAGGAATATAAATATGCACGGAAAAAATCTAAACTATTTTTAAGACTACTATTTTTTAATTAAGACATTATTGTACTCATATGTCCGCAAGAATAGATATTTTTCCATCAAGGAAAACGTTATTCTTAAATGTCATTATCTTAGTATCCTTCTTTTAATGATAACTAATTATTAACTTTAGAATAATAGTTCTACTTCAGCTAAGTGGAAGTTTCGAACAATATTCAATACTAACTTATACTTAATCTAAGATTTCATTTATTCAGTTCAAAAGTTTATTGCGATCTGTTACATTTAACACTTAATGTAAGAAATGTGTCATGTCGTTCAATAACTGTATTATTTAAACAAAACTGATGAATTACTTGAATCAATAAATATTTGATGTCGACTGAAATCTTTACTTTCTTGATTTAAGATGATATTTTACAAGTTGTTGGCTGTTAAAGTAGAAATTATTTCTTCAATAAAAAACAGAAAAAACTTTATTTCCTATTTTTATTTTTAGAGGAGTTCCAGCCAGGTATATGGACAATTATTTATCCTACGTTTCGTCCGAGTTTTCGGACTTTTTTCAAAGGTTAAAAGAATTTTTGCTGCTGCTGCGGACGAAACGTACGATAAATGATTGTCCATATACCTGGCTGGAAGTCCTCTAAAAATAAAAATAGGAAATAAAGTTTTTTTCTGTTTTTTATTGAAGAAATAATTTCTTGATTTAATATTGCGATCTATTATATTTACCACTTAATGTAAGGATAAATTTCATTTTGTTCAACAATTGTATTATTTAAATAAAACTTTTTTTCCTTTTCTTTTTTGGACCTTTATTTCTGGCATGCTCTAAATTTTTACTTTTCTTTTTTGGGACTTACTACCACACCACATGAATAATTCCTCGTTATCTAAAAAATATAGTTAGTTACCAGTATGTTACTGGAAAAATAAACATCTGCGCTTGTGGCATTACATTAAAAGATTAGTCAGTTTTTTGAAACGTTAAGGAATTATATTATTATTTTTTTGTCTCACATTAGTTGCCAAAAAACACCCTCCGACTAATCTTTTAACGTAAAGTCACAAGCGCAGAGATTTATTTTTCCAGTAACATACTGGATAACTAACTATATTTTTTAGATAACGAAAAATTATTCATGTGGTAGTAAGTCCCAAAAAAGAAATGGAAAAATATAGAGAATGCCATAAATAACGTTCAGACAATATTTAAATAAAACTGATAAATTATTTGATTCAAATTTGAATTTCTGGGATTGGCTAAGGACTTTTCAGAATTAGAAGAAGTTTCTATGAAGAAGACGTTTTATTAAGAAACCAAAAACAAAAAATTTTACAAGTATAAGTCCATTCGTGAACACACTGTATATGAGACTTCAAATTTACCACAGGAAGGCACATTATTTCTTTATAAGCTTTTAAGTGTTTTATGAATTTTATTCTCTTTCCGATTTGAGGAATAAGCTCTATAATCTGTTCTTCTGATATTTCCAGTAAATTGTCCAACGTTAGTTAATTTTTCTTGACCTAGAAAACAATTATTTATGTTATTAAAGTATAAATAATTTAAACAAATCATTGTAGCTAACGCTAACTATATAATAGAAAAGTATGTTCGAACTTTCAAACAGATAAGGCATAACAAGTTTTGTACATATGAAACCAAAATTTTTAAGCCCATTTGAATATTCACAAAATTTCCATGCATATATACAAACTGTAAATAGGCAGCTAAAATACATAATAATTAATATGTTAGCATTTTTGGCAAGAACAAAGAACTTTAATCCTACACTGATAATAAATTAATATCAATGACTTCTGAAAGTCATTGATTAATAATGTTATATATAGGCACATGACTGGTAAGTCGCCGTATTTCTTTCAAGGGGTGTTAGTAGAGCTCATTTGCAACTGATTTAACTATAATATGCATAATGCAAAACCTAACAGTTTTTGAGATATTATATCATTATTTTTTTTTTAGAAACTTCCCTTGCCCTTATGTGTTTAAAAAAACATGTGTCATCACTTAAGCGGAGATTTCTCACTCAAAAATAATACAAATAGTTACTATCAACATGGGTCTATTGCTGTTTTCTACTTGTTGTATGTTGAGGTTTTATTATTATTTCGGTTAATTTTGTAAAGAAAATATATACACCACTGACTTATTTAGTTTTAGATGGCACAGTTATGTAGAGAAGGCACCTCATGATTTTTGTTAGATTTAGGTTTCGTGTAGGAGATAAACACACTTTTTTTATGTAGGGTACTTAATAACAATATTTTATTATTTTTTTAATAGACTTGAAAAGATTTTAAAAGTTGCATTTATCTTATACACGATGCCGATATCTAAAAAACGTCAAGAGGTGACAGTTTTCGGCAATTAACTTTCTACATAATTGGGCCATCAAAAACTAAGAAAATTAGTGGCATATATATTTTTTACAGTTAACGCAAAGAAAAATAAAACTTCAATATCTCAGAAACGAAGTAAAAATTGATAGGAATTAGGTATATTTGTCTTATTTTTGAGTGTAGAATCTCCGTTTAAGTGATGGCACATGTTTTTCGCAACACCCTGTATCTCTTTAATTTGAAAACAATGGACGCTCTACCTGTACCTAGTATTTTTGTATTATTTATGCTAGCAAGGAAAATATAGTTTTTAAAACTTCATATCAACCTCATTCGAAAAGTATTATATAAAGTAAAGAAGTTTTTAAATAATTTGCACGTTTAATGCATTATCAAGTTTTAAAAATAATTTCCTATGAATGTACGATTGGATTAAAATTTTTTTCACAAATGTAGTTTTTTAGCTCGTCTTTTTATCTTATTAAAGTATTTAACCTAATTTCTGTTACATAACTATGTAAATTAACACAGGAAACTGAAATATTAAAGAAAGTTTTATTATTTTTTTATTTTAAAAATAAAATATCCCAAAAACTATTAGATCTCTAAATCAATTGCAAATGAGTTCTACTAACCCACCCTCAAAGGAATAAGCCGACTTATCAGTCACCCTCTATATGTATTGTATAATAAAACGCCACTACAATAAAAATGCAGATCTTGACTATAGATTGTATATAATACACAAGCAAAAATTATCAAAAAGGAAAATAACTTGGGAAATCTATACACAACCATTAAACTTCAGATGAATACCTTTTCACCTACAATATAATGACGTTGTGTATTCATTTCTTGTAAAGTATAACATAATTAAAATAGCTTGCATGCAGTAAAACCAGAATTATTAAACTTACTTTCTAATATTGAAATTAAGGTCTCCAATTCCCAACTTGCTAATAGCTCTTTCATCGTAGACTCATTAACTTCTATTTCACAGTTCATAATGTTAATATACTTCTTTTTCAAGTGTAACTTCACAAATATAAATTATTTCATAATAATCAACATCTATGAACAAAGTACAGCACACACAATTCGACGCGTAGTAGGTAAGGTGTCTTCGTTTGGCAAAGGCATAGCTTTCTACCTCCCACCACTGCGCGATTCACTTGTTCCATCATTATTTTAGAACATTTCACATTGAGATTAGTAAGTATTCAATCAAGGATAAAAGTTATTGGATTAATAGTATGTATAATTCATCCAGTAAAGTTGTTTGTAGTTTTATGCCAAGAGTAGTATTCTTATGTTAAGAAAAACATTTAGGTAAATAAGAATTTACTTTAAGATGTCCTTATACTTACTCTCACGGTTAACAGTACTCGAAAGAAGTGTACTATTAAGAGTATATTTAATACATACTTATACTTCGAAGGAATGAAACTTATATTGACTTAAAGACTTGCGCTAATGAAACTTAAAAATATATCTGTTCTTGGTTGACAATTCGTATATTATTGAAACTATAGTAATTTATTATACCAAGTAATATTATTCTAATGACCAGTATAAAAATTCAAGAATATATGATGATATAGAATAGTTGTCTTTCCGTGAAATACTTTATTCTTTACTGTATCATATCTTAATACTAATTTCATATAGTTATTAATGCAAAGTCTACTGACAAAAAACCTTCTGTAAAGTGAACATTTTGGACTTTGTTAGTTTTGCTCCAAAGGGACGACCTATCAAAATGGTTAACACAGAAATTCGAAAGTTTATTCATTGCACCACATAGTTACTCTGCGATTAATTCCCATGATTACATTAATAAGGTGAAAAGAATTCAGTCAGAAGAAGGTGACATTTTGATCTCCTTTGACATTTGTTCATAGTTTCCAAGTGCTCCGATACCATAGATCTTGGACTATCTTGAAGATATATCTACCCGATTCAAACAATCTCACTCAAGATGTTGTAAAAGAATATCCTCAATTTATTAAACTTTGCATGATACAATAATGCTTTCGATTGAAACATAATTTCCTCGAACAACGTGAAGGAAATGCAATGAGTAACTTTCTGTCTCCATTCATTGCCAGTCTCTTCATGAACAGATTCGAAACAGAAGCAAAAGAGAAATTCGAGTGTTTCTCCAGGATTTGGCTTAGATATGCGGATTATATTTTTGCAGAGTTTGATACAAAAGTCACTGACAGTGACAACTTAAAAAATCGAATTAAAACTTGGCCTATCCCCATTAAACGTAAACATCATATTGATACAAGGCTATTATCTTTATACATATTAACAACTTTGAGTAATTTACCACTGGGTGTTCTATTTTCTACGTCACTAAGTATATTATTATTATTAGATAATTAAATATCAAAATTTTATTTGAAAAAATAAACCATTTTTAAGTTTTTTTTTTTAATTATACAGGATGATTCACGAGGAAAGGGACATACTGTTATGGTAGTTATACTAGCTTTACATGCAGCCACTGCCGCTGCTACTCGCGCTGCCCGCTGTCCTGCCCTATAGCAGCCTTGAAGCAAGTGCCTGTTTACATACATCTGGTACGGGTTACCGCTAGTGAAGGGAGCGAGCGGCAGCGGCAATGGCATGAGCAGTGGCAGCGCGAGCGACGTGTTTACATACTCGCGCTGCCCACTTCCCTGCCCAATTCCCTGCTAACTTGAGCTGCATGTAAACCCGCCTTTAGAGTTCACTTGAGTGAACTAGAAATAGTCACTGAAAAATGTCTGAGACCTTTTTTTTATTGTGTTACAGGGTGATTTATTGACTTTTCCCAACATTTATTAAGGTGGTATCTTTTAAACTACTTGCCAGAATTAGCTCGTATGTGGGTGTGTAGTATACTACTAATGGTCTATTTATGTGCCCATAACGGTATGTCCTTTTCCTCGTGAATCACCCTGTATTTTTTTAAAAGGGATACACATATAGTAGTGTCCCATTAACATTAATGTTAGTTTCTTTTCAGTTTATTTGGTCCCTTAAAAGCTACTATGCTTTTGGCGATATTGACCCCATAAGGATAGCAGTGATTGCTATGAGTTTTATAATAACAGCAGGAACTATAGCTATAATTACGGTCTTTTTAAAAAGAAAAACTGGAACGGTTTGCAGGAATTCTACAAGCACAACGAAAGTTCAGTATTCTATAATTCTTCAAAAAATTAATGTGCAAATTTTTTTATTTATGTAATAGTACATAAATGACTCTTACATCTTTATCAAAACACACTATGGACTATTTTTAATTAAGCAAATAGACATAAACCTGTACTTGATTATTAATTAGCTTATTAGGGGATGTCAACGTGTGAAACATGGATTTGGATAATGTTAATCGCGCTGAAAGGAAAAGTGATACATGATTGACGTATTTATGTTCAAAAATTTAACCTAAAAGACATGTGCGATGTGTACTTAATTTTAATGTTCTGTGTGCGCTGTATGCTTTTAGATGTTCTATGATGTGTTGCAGCTTGAATAAAGATGTATAATATCCACAAATTTGTTTCCCTTACTTTGAAAATCTAGTAGCCTGACTTTACATTGAAATAAATAAACATATGAAACATGTGCTCGAACAAATTTTATTAGAAAATAAAAAAGCATTCTTTGAAAAATTCTACAGCAGGTTACTTTTCAAAAATAACATCTAACAAGAATTGTCCACCATTAGCTTTTCAGTGGCGTGCTCGAAACAATAAGTTTTCCATGATCGCAGTCGAAACTGCTCAATCAATGTCGTTTATTTCTCTGCCAATTGCATTCTTTAAATCTTGAATTGTTGAATTGTTGCAGGCTTTGTTAGGTAAATTAGTTATTTTAAGTAGCTCCACAAGAAAAATCTGGGGCTGTGATCGAGAAGGCCAGTTAACATCTCCGTCTCGCGAAATTAGCTTACCAGGAACCAATTCTAAAGGAAGAAGATTTATGCTCACTCGGGCTGTATAACACGTTACGCCGAAATCATAAATTTGAATTATGTAATTGATTATCTTAATGCCGGCCTTAAGGTGTCAATCGTATTACGGCATTTTGCTCCCGTAACTGTAACTGCTGTGCCACTATTCTGCCCTCAAAAGTGAATCACGTCTAATTCTCTTAGGTTTCTCAAGGAATACTGAGATACGTTTAAGGTTTTTCAGTGCCCACCAAACGCATTGTCGGGGCACCATAAGTCACAGACATCAACACTTGACTTGTTGACAGATCAAATTTTTTTAACGTCTCCAGCACCATCCGCGTAATTGTTTTGCCAGTACACTCAGTTAGTCTTTTGCTAGCTAGTAATAATAGAAATGTCGGTTTAAGAGGGTCCAGTACACGTACTATAACATTTACAATAGAATTTTTTTTACGATCTGTCGTCTCGTCAACACATAACTACAGCCGTGTATTTTTTAATACACATTTGTTGCGAATTTGATTTCCAAATGTTATTGGTCAATTTACAAGATGTTGAACTGTATTCGATCACCTGGACCACTCAAATAAGAATATAAAATTCGGAATCATCCTGAATTGCCTTTTAGAACAAAGCTCATGTCATCTGATCTAGCTGATTTTTACTGGCCTGGCCTCGATAAATTCTTTTAATACACCGGTGTCCCTAAATCTGGCTACTCAACTTCGTATAGCTTATTCAGTTGAAGTGACTCTACCACCTCGTTGTTGTCAAAATTTTCGCCGAGCTACCACAAAGGAATTTCCATTATTTTAAAGTATGGCTCAACGGCTAGTGCTATCTTGCAAACTCCATCTATTCATCACACAGAACTCCAAACGCCAATGTTTAATTTATGTAATAGATACTTTAATACGATAAGCACATTGACTGAAATGACAACAAGAAATCAGGTTATTCATTGCAAGAAGTGTATAGGTTAATCATCGAGATAATTATAGGTCAGACGGAGCAAACACATGAATTGGTTCGAGGTCTGCATTATTTTTTGTACTGAGAGCGCAGAGCGCATACAAATCGAGCTAACCTATTAGATACACGACTAGCGGTATGAGCAGTTTACTGTTGCCCGTCTGAATACGAAGTCCGAACGAAAGTTAACGATTGTATCAGGGCGTTTGCTGAGGGAGGAGCATGAGAGACAAAGTCAAAGAAGATTTCAGTAACGCTAAAGCTGCGGTGGAGACTGTTGCTCGTTTATTTAACGAAATATTTGCGTATTAACGTATTTACTAAAATTATCTGAATGTTTCTCAATTTCACTCTTTCTTCCGAGACGCCACAATTGATTTTTCCTCGAAGAAAGAAGTAATTTTAAAAATGTCAGTTAATATTCTCATAAATAATAAAGAAAAATAACACCAACTATAAAAAAATTTAACAATACGTAAATAAATAAACAAATAAATAAATAAATCAGAATCAATTCTCAAAATGACCTCCTTCTTGGTCACGGCAATATCCTAACCTGCAGTAAAAGCCCCTTCTGACATTCGCACTGCTATCACCCCATGCAACATGCCAGCAATAGACGGGCGGCTATAAACTGCGCATACCGCTAGTCGTGTATCTAGTGTGTTGGCTCAATCTGTATACCTATTGTTATCTCATAGTAAGTCTTTGCTTAACTTTATATGAACTTTACATCACTCTAACTTAATTCTCTTTTCGCTATGTTCCATAAATCTTTAGACTAACTGGTATAACAAAATTAATACCTAATACAGTAACAAATTGCAATATTTCTATCACTATAATTTAGTACTTTCTCACAGAACCGAATCATCATTATTGAGAATTTTATTACCCATCTTTCACATAGATCTTGGTTTTGGTCAAGTTCAAGACTGAATTTTCAAGTCCATACTTAATTACTTGGACCTGATTCTAGTAGTCTAATAATTCTGTATAACATGCGATAACTTAGAATTACCAACTAAATTATTTATAATCGTTGTAGCAGAATATTATTATTATTATTATTATTATACAACATATATATTTATGTTTACCAAATTATTCTATTTTTCTGTATATAGATAGATACAATTCGTTTTTCTACAATAAATAATCCGGTTGTTGCCAAATCTTGTTCATTTTTGTACACCAAGTAGATAAGAAATTAAAGTGTAAATAGACAAAAAAGTGCCAAATTTCAAGATGTCCGATGGCGAACCTCGATTCTAGAACACTGTACAACTCGATAAGTAAAGGCTATTATCTGTGAGTACAATATCCACTCGAAAACCTTAACAATTTCAAGTAATCAACTGAATGTTTAGGAACTCATCTAGATAGCAAATCTGCTCTATTAATACACAGCCACACAAAGAAAAAAACAAGTTTATTACCATGAGCCAAAATACATGGATCTAGTGTATTTTTCGACGCTGAATTAAAATCCGTAATTAAAAAAAAATTTATCATGTCAGTTTTTTTTCCAAAATCATCCCTTGAAATGGAGTAAAACTATAGTAATAATGTAATGACCAAAATACATAGATCTACTGTATTTTTCTACGCTGAATTCGAATCCGTAGTCAAAAATAAGATTTATCGTCAGTTTTTTTTTGCCAAAAATATCCCTTAAAATGGAGTAAAACTATAGTAATAATGTAATGACTTTTAATGAAGTGTGAGAAATGGTAGATATACAGTGTGGAAATTAAGTAACGTATAAATTCAGTAATTCCGTTGATATTAATTTTTTTGGAAAAAATCTCGAAGGGTATAGCGATTTTAACTTCAGCAAATATTTTCAGTTTCTTATGTCATTTATTTTTTTAAGTTATGACGTCATCGACTTTTTTTTAAATGACAACCTATATTTTTTATTATTGATTTTTGGTAGTAGTTTTTATTCCGGTTCCGACCGTATAAAATTTTCAATATGTTATTATTTGAAAAAAATCGAGAAAAACTGTCTTAAAGTTCAAATAACAAAAATTCATTAAATTAGGAAAATTTATCTAGTTGCCGGTGTATCACATTAGTTCGATTTTTCAACTATTTGTATAATTCAAAATAAAAACGAATGTGCCGTCGATAACTTTCCGTCAAACTTAGGCAACTAGATAAATTTTCCCAATTTAATGAATTTTGTTATTTGAACTTTAAGACTGATTTTCTCGATTTTTTTCAAATAATAACATATTGAAAATTTTATACGGTCGGAACCGGAATAAAAACTACTACCAAAATCGATAATAAAAATTATAGTTTGTCATTAAAAAAAAGTCGATGACGTCATAATTTAAAAAAATAAATGACATAAGAAACTGAAAATAGACTGAAAATATTTGCTGAAGTTAAAATCGCTATACCCCTTCGAGATTTTTTCCAAAAAGTTAATATCAACGGAATTACTGAATTTATGCGTTACTTAATTTCCACACTGTATAGGCTAGAGAAGAGAATATGCATTCAAACCATAGCAAGCTATTAATTAAACCAAAATCCAGCCATATGGGGGTAAAAACTACCCCCGAAATTGTAGGTGATTTTTACACCCCCTGAGTGAGTGTAAACCCTTTAAGAGTAATGTCTGGTTGTCACACCAGATTCAGATATGTTGTCCCAAGAGCTATAAGAATTTGTCCTTTGTACATGTTATTTAAACTCACGTGTGTTATTTCAGTTTCAGGAGTAGTTTTCACCCCCCATAAGGGTGAATTTTGGTTTAAATAATAGAAAAAGCTTGCTATGGTTTGAGTGCATATTCCCTTCTCTAGACTATAAAATATCTACCATTTCCCACACTTCATTAAGAGTCATTACATTATTACTATAGTTTTACCCCATTTCAAGGGATGTTTTTGACAAAAAAAACACTGACGATAAATCTTTTTCATAACTATGGATTCGAATTCAGCGTCGAAAAATACTCTATATCCATGTATTTTGGTCATTACATTAATACTACAGTTTTACCCCATTTTAATGGATGTTTTTGGCCAAAAAAAAAACTGACACGATAAATTTTTTTTTAAATACGGATTCGATTTCAGCGTCGAAAAATACACTAGATCCATGTATTTTAGTCATTACATTATTACTATAGTTTTACCCCATTTCAAGTGATGCTTTTGGCAAAAAAAAAACTGACTATAAATCTTTTTTTTAACTACGGAATCGAATTCAGCGTCAAAAAATACACTGGATCCATGTACTTTGATTCGTGGTAATGAACTTTTTCTTTGTGTGGTTGTGAATTATAATATGAACATTTTACTTTCTTGGAAATTTATATTTACAAGAACTAAAAAAAGTTTAGGGTATTTTTAAAATATTTGGTTTATTGAGCACATATTAATTTCATCATACTTAAGGTCCACTTTCTTCTTTAAAAAAGCAGCAGTTTATTTCCTGAACCGTGAACATCTAGATATTAACTAGCTGCCAGTTCTTTCTCTGAAGTCGTCCATATTCACTGGAGTACCAATAATTGATCTATAACCTTGCTATATAATATCCTACATTTTAAAATATTCCTCTCAGATTATAATTGTAACCATGGTATATTTTGATCTTCCTCAAAGAAGTAAGGACTTATGAGAATTGAGATGAGAAACCTATTTTCTTTTCAGCGCAACTTTTGGAGTCTCAGATGAAAAAAATTATTATTATGAAAATAATTATTACTCATTGGTTAGAATTTTGGGTATTTGGAATTAATATATATTTTTTTAATTATAACATTCATTTATCCACTACCATAGCATTGATCTAGCAATATAGGAGAAAACCCTCACCTTGAAACAGGTATATAAAATAAACACACACCAGAGTCTACTCAACGCAAGTAGTGTTATATGAGTGCCTCTCCTGACCGACGCACGAGCTGGAGTTTTTTTTGGAAACAAATTAATCCCAGCATACTTAGATATTGAGTGTGTGTCCGCTGTCTCCAAATGTGGAGCGCCCCGTACAAGATTAGAAATAGGAGAGTGCTTAATGTTTGAAAGTATCATCCTTCTCTTCCTTAAGGCCGCCAACTTATGCCAGTGAAATTCATTTTGTGACCCCATACATCAATATTCATTAACATTATATTTGCTTTAAAATACTTTGAAACGCATCATTAATATTTTCCTTTTTTTTTCAGTCTAAACCTCTTGGCATCCACCATGCTGTTCACCATTTTGAGACCATAAGGATAGTACTGATTACTACATGTGCTGTGTTAACTGTGGCGGCCTTTTTAGCTATAAGTATAGCTTTTTTTGAGATACAGAAAAGGAACGGCTTACAGGAATTATACTTTCACAACGCAAATTCAATACAATCCGATTCGTAATCAACACGGCTTATAAAAAATTAATCTGTATCTTTAAATTTATGTTGTATAGACCACACCATTTTCTCAGACTAGTCTCTTTTTAATTAAGTAAATTGGGTATAAACTTATATTCGGTTGTTTATTAACATATTGTTATTGTTCCTTAACCAATCGATCCAAATTTATGGAACAAAACCAAGCACTGAAAGTACCTCAACTTTTACAGAGAGTTAGCGGGGCGCTGAGACATATCGATGAACTGGAGCAAAAGCATAGTGCGAGATGTTCTTGCTCAGAATCGTTTTCAGAAATAAATGCTTTCCTTTATTAATTTAATGGTCTCTACGCAGCCTTAATGGCCGCAGTGGAGGGTTCACAAGGACCCACTCACAATAACCTAACCTAACCTATGCAGCCTTGTATTATCCTTACCTAATTCTGATTATTTTCCACACATGTTCTATAAATTTGTAAATCGATTGCTATGATAGAATTATCATCTTTGTAACGGGCAAATTCCGGTATTTCCATCACTATAATATTTAGGATTTTTATAGCTATCTTTCAAGTGTAAGTTTTTGGTTTTGGTCAAGTTTCAAGACAGAATTTTCTTAACAAGCCCAGACTAAACTGCCTGATACTATCCTAATCTAGTCAGTGGAGAATTTTTGCCCTACTAAAGATGGGGTAGAAACGATTTTGATATATGTTGTTTAGGTCGGGAACCTGATGAAAAATCCAAGTTTTCGATCTTGCGGGAAGGGGGGGAGCGCGAGTCGCCATCTTGATTGAGAGGTGCAAAAAATGTATTTTTAGAAAATAATACGTAGTGGTTGATCTATCGACAAAATGTAAGCAGTTTTGTCTTCTTTCACTTTAATATCAACATTTTTGTCGTTGGATCAATCGTTGTGGTTATTTTGAAAAAAAAAAAACAATTTTTGCACCTTACAATCAAGATGGCGGCTCCTCAAGGTCGAAAACTTGGATTTTTCATCAGTGTCCCGAGCTAAACAACTTATACCTACCCCACCTTTTGTAAGGCAAAGGCTCTTTTTGTCTCTACTGTCTGGATTATTCTGGCTGTCTGATAATTTTAAATTTATCAGCTTTATTTAAGTTAGTGTTCCAAATAGATACCTACTGATAAATATTTTTATAGCACTTTTAACGAACTCACAGTTCTTATTGTAATGTTAAGAATTACAAACTAAATTATTATTAGTTATTATATTCCTTACAGTAGAATATTACTATTATTATTATTATTATTATTTTATAACGTCTAAAATGTTTATCAAGATGTTTTATTTTTCTATAACTGAACATACTTCGTTTTTCCTGCAGTAAATAGGTCAGCTGTTGCCACATTGTGACCATTTTTTTTAACACAGTAAAATAGCCAATCGTAGTAATTTATCTGAATTTTTCCGACAAGTATTATTATCTACAGGAAAAATTAAGTATAGTTCGACGTATTTTCGGTAAGTAGGATAATTTTGAAAATGGATTCCAAATAATTAGATTATGAAGTTTCTAATATTTATATAATTATTATTTGTATGCAGGTCTTATATTTATAATAAAAAAAGTTATTTGATGTGTTTATTTAAATTTTTTAAATATCATGTTTGCTTAAATGGCACTTGTCTCTTTATGGGAAACAAAAAATTGGTCTCAATCAATTGGGACACTGTGATTGTTCGTTGTCGACGATGTCATAATGTTTAGTCCCTTCCGCACAGGAGTACAGGATTTCATATTTCTTACGACTTTATTTTTTTAAGGTATACATAAGTATTATTGTATTGCCAAAAATAAATGATTTTTTTATAGTTCAGAATTGTCTATTATTTGCAAAAGGAAGACAATCATAAAGCAATTAATTTGTACGTGGAAATGTTTGTGATAGTCATTTTACTACAAGAAAGAGAAATAAATTATTATTTCAAGTAGAAAAGATGATAACCAAAATGTAACGTTTTGCATTATTTTTCATTAAATCAGATAAAAACATATCTGATTTTAAGAGTATAGTTGGGAAGAGACATATAGGATTTGTTTACATTTCCCTAATTGCCACAAAAAGTTATGCTGGCACATGCCCGTCAAACTGCGGCATTTCTTACTCTCGGGTAAAACAATCAGGCCCACGCGGCAGGTGTAAAGTGCGGCCGAAGGTTCTTTATGCTATCCACTGGTTAAGTAAAACTAATCTTGTATCTATTTGCCCAACTATACCATCAGTTTTATGAAAACTACCGTTATTATAGTTCATGAGACGCATTTATCCCCGTACTGGATTAAGACGAGACACTCGGCATTGTCCTATAGACTATAATTCCGTGTCAACAGGCGTATATTCCGCAAATATACATTAAAAGAACACTTCAGTTTTATTTTTTTATACCTAACTACCAGTCTGACCATTGTCATTATAAAATATACAGTGTGGAAATTAAGTAACGCATAAATTCAGTAATTCCGTTGATATTAATTTTTTGGAAAAAATCTCGAAGGGGTATAGCGATTTTAACTTCAGCAAATATTTTCAGTCTATTTTCAGTTTCTTATATCATTTATTTTTTAAATTATGACGTCATCGACTTTTTTTAAATGGTAACCTATATTTTTTATTATTGGTTTTGGTAGTAGTTTTTATTCGGGTTCCGACCGTATAAAATTTTCAGTATGTTATTATTTGAAAAAAAGTCGAGAAAAACTGTTTTAAAGTTTCAAATAACAAAAATTCATTAAATTGGGAAAATTTACCTAGTTGCCGATGTATCACATTAGTTCGATTTTTCAACTATTTGTATAATTTCAAAATAAAAACGAATGTGCCGTCAAACTTAGGCAACTAGATAAATTTTCCCAATTTAATGAATTTTTGTTATTTGAACTTTAAGACTGTTTTTCTCGATTTTTTTCAAATATAACATATTGAAAATTTTATACGGTCAGAACCGGAATAAAAACTACTACCAAAATCAATAATAAAAAATATAGGTTGTCATTTAAAAAAACAGTCGATGACGTCATAACTTAAGAAATAAATGACATAAGAAACTGAAAATAGACTGAAAATATTTGCTGAAGTTAAAATCGCTATACCCCTTTGAGATTTTTTCCAAGAAATTAATATCAACGGAATTACTGAATTTATGCGTTACTTAATTTCCACACTGTATACAATACATACAATGTATACACAACCATTAATTTAAACTAAATGAAGACCAGCTTGTTGGCGTGGCTGGCTAGAGCGCGCGATTGCAAGTGTGACTAGAAATCATTCTATTGTAGCTATTGGTTCGAATTCCACCACCGACACTGGCAATGTAGGTGTGAATAGTTGCATGTCCGCGTTTTTTTAAGTGTAACCACTTCTGGATTGCCTCGGCCTTGGATTCGAGGGTTGAATATTTCTGTGGTGTTTATAATTACCGCTATCTTCTCCTACAGTAATAACTAAAAGTTCTATAGTCTGCTCTATAACTACTGGCTAGCTGCCATCCTGTTCTTTAAAAAAATCTCATTTGAGAAATGAAATAAAATTGATACGCCTATGGATTTATATATCTTTTGACACTTATTAGTAAGCCTGGCCAAGGTCATTAATCCTACAGAGACGTACTGGGTATGCATCATATCATAATACTTGAATAAGTACAATAATAAAAACAAAGATATTTTATATATTGTGATGTATGTTTTTGTACTATTTCGTTCGCTTTAAATTATTTTTTATGTATTTCCTTATATTTTGTAAGCTAGTGCTGCACATTATTATTAAACTGTTAAATGACGTTCACACATGTACATTGTATATCTAAGTAATAACTAATAACAAATAAATAAATAAATAAAATAAATGGAAATAAATTTTATTAATACTGGTACACTTTATAAAAATATGACCAAAACTCACCTTCTTAAGCAGATTTATGAAGTAGCTTGGTTGTCGTTATCACAAACTGGAGCACTTCTATAATAACTGTGTAGTATCAAATATGTTTCTATAGTTGTCTCAGTAAGCGATGTTCGCTGTGGTGAAAAAATATGTTTGTGTTTTGAAAAAGACCGTTCGACATCTACGAAAGTAATACAGGCATAAGTAAAACACTCTGTGAACTCACTTAATGCAGCTGTAGATGCACCATCACAAATTTGTCTTAATTTGGTAAAATCAGGATCTTTCCGTAATACACTCTCGAATTTTTCAATAACGGGCTTATTTTTGCGTCATTTATAGTCTGTAGCTGTGTATTTACGTCGTCCACTATTTGCAGCGATTCCACTAACGACAACGAAGTATTTTGCAATTTTTCTATTGCGTCGTGTAGTCCTCTATAATTGTTATAAATAGTTTTTAACATCTTGAAAGCTCGTCTGGCTTGGCTGCAGCCTCGTTAGGGTTGAACTATAGTATCACAGCTTTTATTTGCTGAAAATATTCAGCATAATAAAAAGCTGCCTTCAACCACGTTCCCCAACGTGTAAGAATCGGCTCTGGTAGTTCCGGAATACCAGGACACAGTGTGTGAAATGCTCGAAGCCGTTTAGGAGATTTGAGAAATACTTTTTTTGTATTTGCTATTAATGCATCTACCTCTGAAAAACATTTTCGAATCGTTTCTGCTACAAGATGGAATGCATGCACTTTACACGTAACATGTAAAAACCTATAATCGTCTCTTTGAAGAAAACGGCCCACCAAACGCATTGTCGCAGCACCGTCGGTCACAAACATCAACACTTGACTTGTTGACAGTTCAAATTTTTCGAAAGTCTCCAACACCAACCGCGTAATTGTTTCGCCAGTACACGCAGTTAGTCTTTTGCTAGCTAGTAAAAGTGGAAATGTTGGTTTAACAGGGTCGAGTACACGTACTATAACATTTAAAATAGAATTTTTTTTACAATCTGTCGTCTCGTTAACACATAACCACAGCCGCATATTTTTTAATGCACATTTAATCCTATTAACAATGTCTTCACGAACACTTGGTACATATCTACGTAACGATGAACGACTTGGTAAATTCACCTGGGGATTGTATTTATTCCAGAACTCCCGAAATGCTGGTTTATCCAATATGCGCAGGGGAACATCACAGGCAATCAGCATTAACAGTAAATGAAACATAAACTGAGGTTCCAAAGAAGACACGCCATTTTTTTTATTTTTATGCCGGTTACTATTGACATGAATTTTGCAGCAGTATTTATTCCAGCACATTAAGTCTTGATCACAAACTTTACAAATTATTTTACATCCATCATAGAATAAATCCGGAAATTCACCGATAAATTTATTCACTTTATCAGCGTACAGTCGTTTTCTACTCTTTACGCTCAACATTATTTATTATTTATTAGTGCTCTACGCATCTGAAGTGTGTCGTGTCATCGTCATCGTAAACAAGCGCGCGATGGCATTGGTATTGCGCCCGACCCTGAATCTACCATCGCTTGGCCAGGCTTAGTGATGTCTGACTGGTAGTAGCATTGACCACCAGAGGGATACACTTATCACTCACTATGTCAATTAATAATTTTGATTGATGATTCATTTAGAGTAAATTATTTATTTTATAAGAACCAATGCCGGACTGAAGAAAATATAAATATAGAGAGAAATACAAAAACAGTACGCCTTTTGACCATATCACCAATTTTAGGCTGTATATACTTACCAACATATTTTTTTAAATAAACTATCCAGTGTGAAAACTAATTTTCTGCACTGTTAACTCTTCTAATAAGGAAAAACATGTTCCATCTCATTAAGTTAATCATGAAATGAATCCAAGAAAAACTATTAATTATACCAACACCTTTTATACTTCTTACTGGTCACTGGTACTTATACTCGTCCATGGTGTCGGATTTAAGATTATGCCTGATAATTTCGGTATTTTTAGGAACAGACTTTGAATCTTTGCATAGATGTAGAACCTCATGTGGTGCATCTTTTGAGGTACTCAACTCAATGTATGTATGTAATTTGTAAACCCGGTCTACTGCAACATCGTGAGTGGGACCAATTCTCGATATTTTTCTTCGAGTTGGAGATATCGAAAAAAGTTATTAGAAAAAATTGTTTAGAATCTACTGATTCCATATACTGACTTTCAATGTAAAATTTGCATTTTGAAGTTTTTTGTATTGTTGCGCGGTGTTGATTTTCAGTTTTGAATATAGTGCCATTGAAACAAATTAGCTAGTTGAGTTAAACGTGAATTTCAAATGTTGCATGTATTTTAAAGTTAATTGTTGTGTCAAAACAATAAAATTGCAACTTCTACGTTTACGAGAAAAAAATCGAAATAATTAGACTATTTAGTGATGGAGCTCGACCTGCAGAGAAATTGCATGTGAATTTAACAAAAAACATCAACTGTGAAATTCTATTCGAGACATGAAAGTAGATATCCAAATGATAATAAAATCTTAGCCTCAAATCGTGCCAATGAGTTTGCGACATTTGGCTTTGCAATTGAATCTGTCTAAAGACAAAAGTAAGTATTTTATTCGTCATAAAATAAAGTTTTACAAGCCAAAATTCTTGCATACGTTGAGGGAAGGCATGGAAAAAGATTAGACTATTGCTTTGGGCTGAAAGAAATTTTTTAAATTACAGAAATTATGTTTACAGATGAGGTTACGATCACTACCAATTGGTAGGTTTTTTCTCAAAACTGTAGATACTGGGCTACAGAAAACCTTCATTGGGTTATTAATTGCAAAGACTAGTACTCACAGAAGGTTAACGTATGGTGTGGTATTTTGGGTGAGAGAATAATTAATTGGTCTCTTTTTTTCGATAACACGTTAAACAGTGTACAATTGGTCAATTTATTAGACACTGAAATGGGATGTTTTTGAAAATCTCCGCAGCAATGTGCGACAAGAAATATACTTCTAACTAGCTGATGCATCCATTTATCATTGTAGGGTGGTTTGCCAATGATTGAACTTAACCTTTTTGAAATGTGGCCTCCCAGCTCTCCCAATATTACACCTTTAGATTTTTTTTCTGCGGAGGTACTGACAGGAATAAGGTTTGCAAAATGAGGCCTCGAAACCAAGAGTAACTTCGTGCTAGAATAAGGCAAGCTTGCTATAAAATCACTAATCAGTAATCAGTATACTAAAACTGACGAGAGTAACCAATCATAACCGTAAGAGAATTGAGAAATGCATGAAAATTGAGGGCGGGCGAATCGAAAGAGACCACATTCGATAATTTTCAATCACTGTTTCAGCATCAGTTTGTTTCAATTTTTATTTTAATTTTTGTTAAATTAATAGTTTACTGTTGTCTTTTACTCGTTTTTGAAAAGTTCCTTTGTTTCCATGCCACCCTAGTCACAATTAAAAATTAAAACTCTGTGCGTAGAGTTACCAAAAAAATTCAAAATGCGCATTTTGTGTTGAAACTTTATACACGGAGTCAAAATTGGATTCTGATAATTTGTTTAAAAAAAGAATCAAAACTAAAAATTTTAGAATTCCTATTTTATAATTTATAAATGATGAGATTTAAAAAGTGAAAAATGTTCTTTTTGGGCTGCATGTTCACTAGGTATTGTTTAAATCTATAAATCGCTGTTAAATTTTTCTGTTAGTAATATCGAAAAACGAAAAACGATTAATATCAAATTGCAGTCAATACTAATGCGATTTTTTTTATTAATAGGAAACACGATTATTTAGTTTCATAAAATGACCTTATCAGAAAAAAAAATACGGATCAGTATTGCCCGTAACACGGCATTTAAGATGAATCATTTGTTTTAATTTTGCGTTCTCATCAATATAATTGCGATTTAAAATTTTATGTTGGCAATCCTGGCGACGATGGCGTGCTAACGCCGGTTTATTACGCCTATAATTTTCCAATAGAATCGGAAGTAGGCGCAAGTTGCCATACACGACGAAATCAATATTCTTATAGATCATAGTGATATAGCATATTTAAATGTAGGTACATACATGCCTATTAGGAGTGGATCGAATATCAGTGCTTGTTGTACCCCTAGAATTGATATATTGCCGAACTCCCACTTTGTCGTGCTCACAATGTCGATACACGGAAACCACAGTCTGAACATCCCTTTCGAAAGATGGTGACGCGAGCGGTTCCGCTCATCCACTATACTTCATCGAATTAATCCGGCCCAATTTTGTACCCCGGTCGTCTGCGTGGAAATACGCGCCCTTGTCCCTGACATCACAAACGATAGTTAAATAGTTAAAAATACAAAGCAAATGATTACCACAAAAATGACTTATTTTTGCTGTCTTTTAATGCAGCCGATCATTTCAAATTATTAACAAATTATGCTTTTTAAAACTCACCTCTTCTGTCCCCGTCAATTCTTTAGTGTGCACCAAAAATTTATTTAATAGGTCCTCTGTTCTCCTGGCAACTTCCCCTAAATTTACAAAGTGTTTCTAATTGTTCTGTACATTGTAGACAAATCACGTGCGGTAAATGATCGTCGCCCGATACCTGAAACCAAAAGAAGATATTAATTACTAATATTATTACATATTTTTTTAATTTTTAAAATAAATCTGAAGTAAGTTGATGCGGCGACACTAACTCTGAAGTATTTCCCATAAACAGTTTTAATCATCCCCAGATGATGATAACTTGATTGCCGAAACACGCGTCGAGAATAGCATGCTTAATTCAAAAACAATAAAAAACATAGTGTTATTTAAATAAATATAGTTTAAAAAAACTAAAAAACACGCTTTTACAGCACATCAAACTAAAAAAGTGAAAAATAATTATTAATATAAACTGAAAACAATAATGAACGAAAAATACTAGTATTATTGTGAAAAAAGCGTGGGGCGCTTTGTGCCAAATTTTTCGTATATCGAGCAACCCACGCTTTTTTCACAATAATACTAGTATTTTTCGTTCATTATTGTTTTCAGTTTATATTAATAATTATTTTTCACTTTTTAGTTTGATGTGCTTTAAAAGCGTGTTTTTAAGTTTTTTTAAACTATATTTATTTTTCACTTTTTAGTTTGATGTGCTATGAAAGCGTGTTTTGTAGTTTTTTTAAACTATAAGTATATTGCTTATTGATGCTGATATTATAACATATTACGATCCAACAGATATTTCTGAAAAAAAAAAAAATTTTTTTTTTTTTTATTTCAGCCATGGGACTTGAACTCACGCCCTTCGCGTCGACTAAGACTTGCCCGCTCTGCCAACGACCGACCTGACAATCACGGAATATACTTACAATATTAAGCCTCTTGCTCTCACGCAGAGAATACGTGAGGAAAGGACTGGCGATCCTGATCAGGATAATGATATAAACTTATCAACATATTGTATTGTTACCGGTTCTTCGTAAGTGTACAAAGTTTCAATTAAATCTATCCGTTTAAAGTGGGTCAAAATCGGGTCCAAAGAGTCGGTTACAAACAAACAAGCAAACAAACAAGCAAACAAACATACAAGTGAAGCTAATAAAAGCGTGTTAATAACAAGCAAACAAACAAACAAGCAAACATACAAGTGAAGCTAATAAAAGCGTGTTAAAAATAAGGTTGGTCGCCATGGCAACGAGACAATAACGGACAAAAAAATGTTGAGGACACCAAAATATAGCCAAAATTAACCAAAAAATGTTACTCAAACAATTTTTTCAGCTGACAAATATTTAAACGGCTACAGGCATTATTCCTTATTTATTTTTGCCTGACTCTGTATGTAATCACGTTTAAAACGTATTTGTGTCAACAAGAGTCACGATATAATAATTGGAGGATTTAAAATATCTCTTGTGTTAATGTTAAATTTTACCCGATAATTTTAATAATAATCAAGCGGAAATGACTTTTTATTTCATGAATCTTTGTTTTAAAAATAAATTCTATGCATCATTTAACAGTTATAGAGTAGGCTGACCTACATTTTGTGTGCAATCAAAAAGAGCGTGACTCCTTATCTGCAGGAACTTGTTAAATGAGTCCCCTAGGGCGTAGGTCCTGTGAAATTGTTGTCAAAGAATATGGCATAATTTATATTAAGATTTGCTCGAAATTTTAGTACCTATGAAATGTTGGAGGTCATGAGAAGATGAAAGTAAAGAACGATCATTTGTTGATCAAGAGTTAGTTAAATATATTTTGTTTAACAGACTCGTTTGTTTATTTACAGGATGTGTTAGTTTTTGTTGCTTTGAATTAAAATTGTTTTGATCGACCCATCGTAACCGAGTTATACAGTTATTTATACCTTTTTATCTCTCGTAGGGTAGGTATATCCACCTCCTGGTAAAGTTACCGAACAGATAAAGAGAAGAAAATTGTTAAACCAGTAAAATAATAGTTACTTTTTATCTATTTTTGCAGAACAGTTATTCCATATGAGAATATACTTTGCTGTGATCAGTTTTTTGCAAGTAGAGATGTAATAATTAATATAAATCTGTTTAGTAACTAGCAACCGCTCTACCAGAAGATGGATATAGATATGAATAATGAATTCACTATCCTTTGAGTTCATTTTTAAGATTGGTCTGTGATGCTGCCCAAAGAGACCAAACTGAAATTATGCAAGAGGAACAAAAACATATATTTCTTAATCTCGTTTATTTTTTTAAAACCTTAATATACCGTATTATTATTTGAACACTTTTGTTGTGTTTCTTGTGCATTATACAACTGGTGTCTCATCTGAAGGAACTTAAAAATTAAAGCGTGGAACAGTAACATATAGCCTTAATCTTGTCTGTTACTTTAAGATCTTAATACTACTGTTACTTTATGACCTTAATACTTTACTATAATTTGAACATTTTTGTTGTGTTTCTTGTGCATTATAAAAGTCGTATCTCAAAAACATGTCAGGAGTGGCGTTTCTTTTTTTAAATTGAACAAATCATTTGAACAGTATCTTCTAATTTCTATTTGGGAACCTTAAGAACTGGAAAGGTTGTCCCTCTATGAATAATGTACTTAAGAAATAAATAAAATTTACAATAATTCAGTGGCGCGCCAATATCCATTTGGCTTGATGACGGTCTCGGATGCTAGGGCCAGGCAGGACTATTACCTTTTTACTCTAGTCATCGTTGTAGACCTGGACCGGCCTCGTGCAGGGCGGGTTAGCTTACTTTACAAACGGCCCCACTCACAAATGTGAGCGGTGCCGTAGATTTCGGCCAACCTCCCTGGGTCTTGGCCGATGAACCTTGCTGGCTAGGGCCTCTTCTGGCGCTCTTCTGACTTCGTCTTCTTTCTTCGCCAGCTTGTCACCCCCTGGGGTAGTCATCGGTCTGTCAGGGACTGTGCGGATATTCTGTGACTTGGGATTGACTGCCAGTACACAAAGTGCCAATTGACACATTGTCATCTGAATCATCGGACAAGGTGAGGATGAACTATGTAACTCTAGGAGGTGAAGGCCTAAGTGCTTTCTTAGCACTTTCGTCTTTCACGGAGCCAGGGGGGACAACGGGCACTGGTAGGTTTACCCGCAAGGTTTGTGGGAAGGTGGTTGGTTGCGTCATGTCTCTTCCGTGGGTTGATCCATCTGTAAGGAACGGATTAGTTATACTTACCCGTTGCCCAGTAACTGCACCTTCGGTCTCTTGTGCCTCGGTGCGTCGGCCGGATCATAGGAGGTGGCCTCCCTGATCAGCGGGTTCCTATGCTCCTCGGCTAAGGTGTACAGTTTCTTCGCTCTATCCCGGATGATTTCGGTGACTGGTGTGTACTCCAGGTCCCTGAAGATGTCATCGTTTCTAACGTAACATTGTGCGCCCATCGCTGTCCTGATGGCCACGTTTTCCACTACTTGGATCTTCTTCAGATAGGTCTTCGCTTGGTATCCCCATGCTACGGAGGCGTAAGTCAGCTGTGGTCTGCTGAGTGCTTTGACTAGCAGAAGCTTATTCCTCAGATTGAGCCTGCTCTGGTTCCCTACCATTGGGTAGATGAGCTCTCGTCCGCTTGCCTTTACCACGATGGCTTCGGTGTTCAGTCTCCATGTCAGGACTTTGTCCATGATTACGCCAAGGTACTTGACGGAATCGTGCCATAGGATATCCTCGCCGAACATGGAAACGTGTCCTGTGGGGGGTTTCCTTGCGTCCTTTCCTGAAGAGAATCGTCTGGCTTTTCTCCGCGTTGACTGCGACTTTCCATTTGATGCACCATTCTTCCAGAAGAGAGGCTGCCTCTTGGAGTCTTCTGGTGGCTGTTCTTGCTCTCCAGGATCTGGCCGTGAGGGCCGTGTCGTCCGCGTAGAGTGTTAAAGCGGTGCCTTCGGTCTTTGGGAGATCAGAGGTGAAGATAGCGAACAGGTGGCAACAGAACAAATTCTTTTGGCCTTGAAAAACATGCTGAAATTTTGAGCAAATCCGATAGGATCCCAAAATAACTTTAAATGATAGCATTTTAACAAAATTCAGTCATAACCACACAACTTTTATTTAAAACTTTTTTTTCTATAGGCAATAATAACGATGATAAGGGGTGGGTAATTTATAATGAATAACCCTGTACAATAATTAAACAAAGACAACCTACGTAAACACGTAGGCTTACGCAGCTTCTTATTTAATGATTTACCTACATCTTGCAATTAAAGAGGTTGTTTTAACTTAAATAATAAAATTATTCTAGTGTGACATTAAAACTTGTTTACTTCTTGGTTTGGTTTATTAAATAAAATTACTCTTTTACACATTTCCGAGAATATTTTCTTATTACGAATTTTAGTTTACTTACGTTGAGTATGACGACGTTGAAATTATTAAATGTGAAAAATAAAACATTTCCGATGCTAATTTATCATTATCAAGATGAAAATTTGTTATTTTAGAAAATTACAGAAATACCTAGTCACACCTATTATTATTTCTTTAGTCAGAGGTCCAATAATTATAACCGAGATTATAAAATATTGTAAAAAACATTCATCATATCAACTTTGTTTGCTATGACTTAAATATTATCAACGTTATTTAACGAATTTTTGGTGAAGAAATAGTTATTCAATCCCTAATGAATATAATTAATAATGTTAGACTATTCAATTAAAAATATTATATCATTTGTGGAATGTTAAATCCCAAAAAATGTTGCACTCATGGCTAATACAAAATAATTCCGTAATTAAACCAGTCAATCTAATTGGCATTTATTGCTTAATAGAGTGAACAGAATAAAAAAAAGAAAGCGTCATAAACCTACTATATTTCTATAAGATTGCATTGTACGTGCAAAACCAAATGCTTTCAAATATCATAAGGCAGTTTTCATTTACAAGGCATTAAGTTAGGTGTTCCTCAAGGATTCATCCTAGGCCCCTTGTTATTTATGTTATACATAAATGATCTTAAATATTTCAATGGTCATGTGACGAGGCATTTAGATGTTACAGTATAACTATCTGTGTATCAACTTGAGAGTGAATCTGTATCGAATAGAATAGAATACAGGTTTATTGAATGATAAATTACAATATTACAGTAGTGAACATATAATTCGTTTTCCGGGTATACTCCCGCGTAGGTGATAGGCCCCGAGAGGGACTGTGGTTGTCTGAACGACGTTTCGGCAGAATCTCATCTGCCATCTTCAGGCTCTAACAGATAACTGCTTACTGCGGCTTCTGGTTACTCGAACCAACTAAGACTTGCGCCTTAGCCCGCTCGGCCAACGAACAAACTGAGAATCACGGAATGTGCTAACAGTAATACGCCACTTGCTCTCACGCAGAGGATACGTGAGGAAATTAATTATTTAATTTTGGCGATCCTGATCAGGATAATGATATAAACTTATCAAATTATTGTATTGTTACCGGTTCTTCGTAAGTGTACAAAGTTTCAATTAAATCTGTCCGTTTAAAGTGGGTCAAAATCGAGTCCAAAGAGTCGGTTACAAACAAACAAACATACAGGTGAAGCTAATAAAAGCGTGTTAAAAAAATAATTATCGATAATGAAGAGAGCTTCTGTTTTGTTAAAGAGCAGCTAACTGAAAATAAATCTGTATTCTGTACTATTTACTTATGTTAAAATATTGAAGGTGGCTCAAAGTTAGTATAGTTTATTTCAAACTTATTTGCAACATAAAAAATGTCGGCTTATTTGACAGCGGTAAAAGGATCGAAGTGGCCGACGTTTTTTATGTTGCAAATAAGTTTGATTAAACTATACATATGGTGCAAGGTAACTCCAAACGACTAATCATTTCTCTAATAAGTAATTAAGCTTAATTTTAATAATTTTGTCATCATGTCAATAATAGGATTTTAAACCTATACAGAATCATATAATACAACCAACAGACGTTAATAATTTTTTTGTCTCGTCGAGATAAAAAGTAATGACCAATTTTAAGTCTTTACTTGTGACAGATGACGCACACTGTTAAAAAAAGTGGCTATAATTTATTACTGATCCTTCACAGACAAGTTTTAATAATATTAGGTGTTCTGCTTTAAATTTTCCAATAGCTTCGACCTCTTTTAAATCAGAGAAACGTTGGGTATTGTCGAGGGTAAGGGTATTGTTTATGTAAAAAGTTGACACAAACAGAACTTGATTTTGTTCTGCCAGATACATGAGAAAACTGAAAAGTACATTATTTGTTTTTTTGTTCATATTTTATGCATATCCTTTATGAGAGATGTGGCTGTTTTATCACAAAAATTTAACAAGAGATAAAAAAAATTAGTTATAGATGTCTATATAGTAAATTTGAGATAAAGCTAAATAATATTTTAAATAACTATTTAAAACATAGGATATAAAAAGTAGTACATATTTCTTGACGTAAAATTTCTATATTTAATTAAATATTTCAAAAAATATACATCCCGCAAGAAATATCGCATCATTTGAAATTTGTCATAAGTTTGATGTTATTTTTGTCTGTGTCGTTTGTTCGATTTGGAACTTTTTTCTCATTATAGATCGACTCCTCAGGAATATTACTGTGCTATTGACTTTTTAATAAAAATTCACTTTTGCTTGAATAGTGAGTGTAACAATGTTGGATTTTGTTCCGAAAATTTGTAACATCCTGTGGAGTGCACCAACGACAATACAATTCGAGTTAACTTTCGCCTCATCTTTTCTTAACATTCTCCTTTTTGATTCACTTTATTTTCTCTGTTGTCAGTTGTGATACACAGGATGAACAAAAAAGTGATAGACAATTTTTATGAAATTTTTACAAAAATAAAATTTAGAATACATCAATACCGAGTAATTCCCCCATCGCCCTGATTATATCTTGCATTAACCAGATTGTGTAATCCTCATCAATACTGTTCCAAATCACGTTCAATTTATTTTGAGTTCATTCAGGATTCTACATGAAACCTGACCTTGTTGAATCGACCATCTTAAATGGTTCCATACGTGCTCTATAGGATTCATATCTGGGCTGCGAGCTGGCCAATTAATTGCAGTGACATTAACTTCCTCAAGATATTCAGTTACTATTTTGACAGCGTGTGACCGTGCGTTATTGTACATTAGAATAAAGTTATCGCCTATGAAAGGGCCATATGGGATCACAATAAGGTTTTAGAATATCCTTTATGTAAATATCGGCCGTCATCCTTCCATCACTGACTGCCACTAACTCCGTGCTCTCTAGAAAATGAATCCATCTCCTAAATTTCCGTTTGCTGAAAATTACATGGGAAACAATAATAAAATGACTTTATTAGGTGAAGACTACTCTTACACGTAACCTAACTCGGGACCTAACTTAACCTAAATTACGCTAAATAAGATTTACAGGAAACAACTACTCAGCGGACAAACCCCGACCTGCGTTGAATTAAACCCGCAAGTCTTGTTTGGTAGATAAGATCATTTGTCAGTTTCTCACTAGACATAGACCGGTTTCGAACTTATTATTTTCGCGTCAGTATGCCATAAGTAATGGAAAAGACAAATAATAAAAGCAAAACCAGGCTAGCCTAAAGCAGACTAAGCAAGACAGACGCTCACCTGGCCTTTTGTACATTATACACATAGTTTTGAAAGAATTAAGTAACCTTTTCTTAACGGTACAAAATTTGGATTTGGGCTGTCGTTTCGGAGATACTACGAGGAAAACACAAGCATTGTCAAAATTGAATTAGATTTTGAAGCGTTTTAAACAGATAATGATTTTTTCCGGCCTTGGGACTTTGAAACATCTGTACCGCATTCATTTTATATAAAATTTAGCTTGTAACAACGAAATCCCCACTTAAACTTAATTTTAAGCGTATAATTGGGCGTCGAGCATTCATAGAATTCCTCTTGAAAATATATGAACTGATTTTCCAAACACCAGGTATACACCGTGTCCCAATTGGGGGTGCATGCTTTGCTATCTCGGTTATTATTAGAGATAGAGAAACGGTTAAATGGGGACTTTTTTGAAGAATTTTATGACCGTTTCGATGCCGTTTTTAAATTTGGCTTAGTTCTGTCCGTTTTCTAGATATTTTCAAAAAACTGCAAAGGTGCTTTTTAAAATCTTCCCGTATCTGCCTAATTTGATGACTGGTGATATTTTAGTAAGTACATTGTTACGACACTTTTTTAAGGTGTTTTAGTTGACGTTATCAGAAATTTCTATCGTCATTTGTTCTTGAGTTAATGCCACTAACTTTGTTTTTCTTATGGGCGCCATATTGGATTTTTTGAGAGTTCAATAGTGCCCTTAATTTCCTTTTCAACGATGTATCACAACATCAGGAAAAAAATAGTTACTGGTGCAAAACTCATTTAAATGAGTTGTTGAATTGATTTGCACCGTCCAAATAAAATAAAATAATCGTATAATTTTTCTAATAGTAGGTGCCATGGATCTTGTTACCATGACAATAGACAAAACAATGTTCAATTGACAGTTCTTGTTGTCATAATTGCTGTTTTTCTTTTTACAGTGTTTCACTGTGATCTACCATTACTTTGTAATAACTAATTTTGTGTGTTTCGTTTATTAAGTTCTTTTTTTTGAGTTTATTATGGCTTTGAGATATACAAATGAAGAAAAGTTAGATAGACATACTGGAGATTTATTTTAAATCAAATAGAAATACTGATGAGACACCAAGAATTTATGAGAATAACTTTCCAGAACGTATTCAACCGAATGAAAGGTATTTTAGGACTCTTGTTATTAATTTGTTAAATTATGGACGGTTTAATGGAAAAATAAATAAGACTTATGAGATAGATAACGAAGAGTGAAATAACGTTGTATTAGAATACGTAGAAGACAATGCTACAACATCTGTAAGACAAATTTCGAATCAGGTAGATATTCCCAAAACAACTGTGCATAACATGTTAAAGAAAAATCATTATCAAACCAACCATCGTTCAAGGCTTACAAGAAAATGACTATGAGAAAAGAGTAGCATACTTTGATTGGTTTGTACAAAAATGTCTACAGACTTTCATTCAAAAGTATTATGAACAGACGAGACTAGATTCACTAATTGTGGTGTTTTCAATAGACATAACACACATTACTGGAGTATCCAGCATCCTCACATAATTAGCCAAAGAAGGTTTCAAACCAAATTTGGATTCAATGTCTGGTGTGACATCATAGGTAAGCATGTTTAAATCGTTCATTGATAATAATCCATATAAAAAATACTTTCCAGGTAATCATATTATTGGACCATTTATTTATCATGATAATTTGAACGGTACAAATTATTTGCGAATGTTGCAAGAAAAAATAATACCAGCTCTTAGACTTGCTCTAGAAGATATTAACCAGATTTGGTTTCATCATGATGGTTGTCCAGCACATAATAACGGCATATAACATAATTCTTAAGAGCAACTTTTGACAATAAAATTATTGCAAATAATGGCAACGTTCTATGGTCAGCCAGGTCTCCTGATCTCACTCCGGTAGGTTATTTGCTTTGGGGACATACAAAAAACGAAGTTTATGCATTTGAACCACCAGAAAATATTCAAATTTTAGAAGAAAGTGTAAGAAATACTTTGGCTGCTGTTAACAGAAATACTTTAAGGAGGGCGTGTAGTTCAATATTAAAGTGATGTCAAAAGTGCATTGATGAACAATGACGACATATTGAGAAATTTTTTAAGTTTGTAATTAATTTGTTGAAATTTTCAGTTGAAGCTAATAAAATCGGATTATTTTAAAATAAATTTTCTTTATGGCCTACTTAGAAAACTGAACTTTTTTATATTTTACACCAGTAATTAATTTTCTCCTGATATTGTTATACATTGTTGAAAAGGAAATGAAGAGCACTATTGAACTATTAAAAAATCTAATATGGCGCCCTTAAGATAAAAAAAATTTCAAAACAAATGACGATAGAAATTTTTTGGTAACGTCAACGAAGGCACCTTAAAAAGTATACCAACAATGTACTTATTAAAATATCACCAGTCTTCAAATTACGCAGATACGGGAAGTTTTTTTAAAATTCACCTTTACAGTTTTTTGAAAATATCTGGAAAACGGACAAAGCTAGGCCAAATTTAAAAACGGCATCGAAACGGTCATAAAATTCTTCAAAAAAAGTTCCTATTTAACCGTTTCTCTATCTCTAATAATAACCGGGATAGCAATGCATGCACCCCCAATTTGGGACACAGTGTATACTGCATATAATTAATTAAATTAAACTTGAAGTACAGAAATAAATTACTTTCTACTTGAACTGAAATTATTTTGTAAATCGATGTAAACCAAAACAACTTTTTTGACTGTCTCTTAACGTATGAATGAACGAACCATAATTGATTCATAATTTATAAAAGAAAAACTACAAGAGATAATTTCCCATTTATCTTTTTTTAGTTTATCATACACTTAATATTATATTAGTGGTTATTAAGGTCATATAAAAAGATATAAATTTATTGATGATAAAATCGAGGATAAACTAATTATGGATCGAAATTGTAGATAATCGTATTAACCACGCTGTACACCCATGTAAAAAACTTTATGTACCTATTTGTTACTTTCAAATTTAAACTTGAGCTACAACCTAAATAAATTTAATTACTCTGTACGCTCAATGAGTTCATTTACAAAGTATTGTTTGTTTATTTATTAATAATATATAATGTATATTAACGCAGTGGTTTTATTTTAAAGCTAGCCAATCAGAATATCTCCATATCATGTTCCACCCTCTCCCTCAGCTACTATCACCAAGAAAATTTCGATTGGCGACTTGGCGATTCACCCTGTGATTGATGATTTTGAAGAATAATAAAATAGTAATCTTTTAATATTAAAAAAATTGAAGTTAGTACAAAAGTTCACAAGCTAGAGACAAAAACTGTTGAATATATTAACAATAATAATAATTACATAGGGTTGCCAATCATTCTGGATTTGGGGTTTCTTTTTTTGCGTCCTCCCAGACCTCTGGAAGAATACTTCATTGTATCCATCCAGGATATTTTCTGGATTTTAACATTTGATCCAATTCCCATCTAAGGAGTAACGCGAGTAACATGATCGCGAGTAAACCGTACTTGACGTAAAAACCAGGGGCTGATCCAGGACACCACTGCGCTGACATACATAAAGTTGTGATAAATGATATATTACCTTTTTTTAATTGGTGATTTTGTAGTATCCAAAGTAACAGGAGCAATAAATATTTGTTTGTAAGGTTGCAGTCAATGACACGTTTCAGGTGACCAGTTAAAATTACGCTTTTGCTAAAACGCTTATTTTTCACCATGTCGTATGTACGATACGATATGTACGGACCTGGAATGTACGATTTACTCGCGATCTTTATACAGGATGGGGCAATAGTACGAAAATATTCATTTTTCAATCCTACATCACATCATCCAAAAATATACAGGGTGTTCCATTTGAAAAAATTGAGAAAATTCAGTTCAAATAGTTGTAAGTTTAAAAATTATTTTTGGCCACCCTGTATACTTTTAGAAAGTAAAAATGGCTGAGTGTCATCACACAGATGTCTCATAACTGGCACTAACATATTTTTTCCCTAAATCGATAATTGTGACTGTAGTGATTATTTTAATATGTACGTGTAAATGGCATAATATCAACAGAAAAAATCATTACATCCAAGTGGTTAGTAGAGAGCCAATAATAATACAGGAGTGGAACGAGACCACAAAGAGGTTTCAAAAAATGTTCTGATATACATGGCATTCCATTTAAAAAAATTTTAGTTGACCCTGTAGAATCGTCTTGGCTCACCTTGTATATTCGAAGATAATTTCCGGTTATAGACTTTTTTTGTCTAGTTTACTTATGTTTTTAAATCAAGTTTCTAGCTATCATACAACTCAATATATCGAAGTCGGGTGCACTATTGCCCCACCCTATATAACTCATTTAAATTCGCTACTCATGTCATATATTTTTTTTAATATTATATGCTAAAAATTCCATAATCAAATACAGTCCCCCCGACCGGGAATCGAACCCGGAACCCCTAGTGAGAAGCAGAAGTTTTACCGATCGACTAGGTAAACTAAGAAAGTTTTTTCTCTAATATTATTCTAAATTTTTATCTAATTCATTTTAGTAAGTGTAACAAAAAGAACTTGCACCCAATGATAAATAAATCACACGTACTATCTAATTTAATACGCCATCTGGCGAATAAATCAGAATGGACAGTAGTAGTATTTGTTTATCCAAGAGTCGATGTGATCATTGACCTCTGTAATAGAAAATATCATCAATGATGGCTGGTAAAATATATTTCCATATAAAACAGTGTGCAGTGTACAGATGTAATATAAGAAATTATTATTGTAACTGTTACATTTAAAATATAAAATAGTAGAGATGTATAATTCAGACGCCGGAAGAACTTTCTAACTTGCTGATACGCAGCTCAGCTACGCTCGTTGATTTTGTAATAAATATGGCTTTTATCACAATCACAATGAACTCAGGACCGGCTTACTACCTACCCAGATTACAGAATGCTAACAAACTCATAAATATAGCTTACTTTCCGATTTATTAAATGTGTATTTCAAAATTTATTTCATTCGTGCATTGCAAGGCCTTCATTTAGTATTTACTGGCCAATGATATTAATGTGCGTGTTGAAAACAGTAGGTCATAATCTACAAGAAAAAATAAAGCGGAAGTGAAGAATACCAAAATGATGAATCATGAAAATATATTGGCTTAACTAGTCTAAGATATGTTAACAAAACACACTAGTGTGAAAACAGATGTACTAAAAAATATGTTTAAATGGGAGTTCCCCATGGTTCAGGCCTGCGGCTACTTCTGTTTATGATATATCTAATCATTATATATCAAATGGTACGGTACAGTAAAAGACACCAAGGTTTATCCGCATTCTCCCTTGAAGTATCTTGTAAAATTTGTCTGTATCTGAAGCGTCGTAGAAACTTGATGTTATCCAACTATTAACCATACTTAACATTAAATAAAAAAATTAGTATATATCATCAAAGTGTATACTTAGATATTGGGTGTGTGTCAGTTGTCGCTAAATGCTGCTTTAGGAACACAGGCTATTGTATTTCTAGCAAAAGTACCTATTTCCTGTAGACGATAATGAATATTTGCAAAAGTTTGGTGATTAGGAAATCTACGCCAGTGGCGGAATTAGGGTTTATTTTGTTCAATATTAATAAATGGGAATATATAATACATGTGATTGTTTTAATTCACGACAAATAAAAATTTTATTTATTTTTTTTCTTTGATACACAAATTTGAGTGATTTAACTGTAAACACAACGTAATGATTATTTAGTGGTTTTACACTTAAAGTAGCATAATTATATTGACTAAAATCTTCTAAATTCGCACTTTTTTCCCCTTTATTTGCCAACATCACAATGGAGGAGTATGTACGTTTGTCCTCGAGTTGGTTTTGAAAAAAATGGCGGAGTTTATGTATGAATCCCCCCAAAATATTCACCATATATGACTGTTCAGTTGTAAAATGTGGTTGACTATTTGAATAACCGGTCTGGTCTCTCTCCATTGATACTGAGAAGAGAACCAGGCAAAGAAAATCACGAGAATAATAGAATAACTCAACAAAAATGTATAGGTTATGTTTTGTTTTAGTTGTTCATCTTCCTCTACCCTCTTTATGTTGCACGCATCACACCATGATGTATCGTCCATAAAATATTAAAAAATGACTGTAACATATACGTTGATATTCAGTCTTATGACGACTTTTCCCCACCGATAATAATAAACTCAAGAGACCAACGTTCACAGTCCATGTATTATAGTCGAGTAGTTGTTGTTAAAACGTATCTATTTAGTTACAACAATAATTGATAAACGATATCTTCCAGTCGAGCAGAGGCCGTGGGTGACATGATGACTATTTTCTACAGCTGATACAACATTAATTTCTGTGCAAATGTTGTAGTAGTACGCAAAATTGCTGCTTGGATTACTGCTACTATCTCCCCCTAAATACGCCACTGTTGCTTCCCTCCCTTGGCCAAATCCTAAATCCGCCATAGGTCAATGCTGGGGAACAAAGTCAAATAATAACAGTTTTTACCGTTTGAAATGTCACCATGGTAAAGTTTAAAACATACTTAGTCACAATACAAAAATAAATAATAAGCTGTTCCCTAAAAATTACTAGATATTTTATCATTTCATATTGTTTGGGAATGTATCATTAGATGTTTACAATATAATATTATATATACATAAAAGTCGTCTCTGGAATTTATCGCTACCTCCCGATGTCTGCTTAAAGAAATGAGATAAAAAAAATGTAAATTTTTTAATATTTGAATATATACGAAATTTTATTGGAATTCTAAAGATACTGTTACACGGGCAATAAAAATTGCTTAATTGCCAGCAATATTTGCCGACTTTTACGTCACGACAACATCTAGCAACCACAACAACAAGCAACTGTTCGTCAATAAGTTGCTGAATAATCCCCACCGATATTTGTGAATATTCAGCAATTAGACAATAGATGTGTACACGGCAATATTCAGTAGAGCAACTATTCCCGGTGATGGATGAACTGTATCTCGTCGCTTCAAGTGCTTTTATCATTATGCATGCAATAAATACAAGAAAAAAGAAAAGAAACAGACGAATGTGGGTACGACCATATTTAGCTCGACGACAAATATTGACTTCTACATTGTGTAATGAATTACGTTTAGCCGACTTTTTATTCCAAAACTTCACCAGAATGTCCCGAAGTGATTTTGAATTACTTGTGAACAAATTGGGTCCCATAATTACAAAAGAAACCACTAATATGAGAGATCCGATTCCACCGGCACAACACAAAGCAAATAGTCACAGAATATGACGGAGGTAGGTATATGGGCAAGCGAGATGGAAACAATAATCGCCCTTAATTTTCCAAACACGATGGATATACGGCAACTCGACCTAAAGATACAAGCAACTATAAACGATTTAGAAACATAATGACAATAAGTTGCCGAAATACTTGTTGAAAATCGCACAATGTTGGGCAATATGGCTCCATTAATTGCTCCAGTGTGTCGCCCAGCAACTAATTGCTATAAAAATTGCTCGTGTAACAGCACCTTATAAGATATCTGTACCATTCGGCATTTAACGAACAAAAACGGCAATTTGGTCATGGGGCTATTTAACATTTTTTTTTTAAACATCCTGTAAATTAAATTTCGCTTTTCATTATGTGAATCTTGTCTTTTTTAATAAGCAAAATGTTTTTTTGCCTCTAAAGTTACTTCCCAAAACATAAAACAATTTTTCATCTCTTTTACACAATCCGGGGATACACTCACTGTATATCGAAGTTTGCATAAACAAAATATCTGATGTGGCCAGCACATAACTTTCTTATACCAGTATATATCATACTGATCTAAAAAATCATTCTGTTTAATGCTTCACTCAAGTAAATTTTAAAAACGTACCCTGAAATGTTTCATAACATTTTTTTAATAATTAATTGTCAGCGTCGTTTTTTGTAAAGTAAATACAAACAAGTTTGGGTCCAGTGGACCCCTTTTCAGCTGGCCAATTTTGCTCATCACCGAATTTTTCATTGTCTTTGGCATTTAGAACAAGTGTACCAAATTTGAAAGCTTCATCTCAAAAACTGTGGTTGCTATCGCGATATTACAGACATGCAGACAGATCTTTTTTCCATTATGTTTTTTCATTATAATTCGTCGAGATTCGTCCAGAAATGCAATAAAAAATTTTTTTCCGAAATTGTACCTTTGTTCTTCTTTCATTCATTATGTCTCTTCTGGTGGTACCACATTCACCAAATTCAATGTGTCACCTAAAATGTTGTTGACAATCTTAACTGCCAAATTTGGGAAGTCTCCCATTAATATTTTTGAGTTATCCCCGATACACACATACACACACTCGGAAAATAGTCAGAATGGATTCAGGAGGGTTACGTTTTCAAATCAATCAAAATCTCGAGGTCGAAAAAAAATCACGATTACTATACTTCCTTACATTAGGTATAAGAAAGTAAAAACGACACAAAAAACGCAATATGCCCTAGAATTTTTCTTTAAACAAAGTAGGTAAGTAATACATTGTAGTGTTAATATGTCAAGAATATAAAATTTCCACATTTGAACTTTAATTTGAACATAGTAGTAATACACTGGGTCCGTAAAAAAATTATACCGAAATTTTGTTAAAAAATACTTGTAATATTTGCGCAACGCTTGCAATACTCGTGTAATACATGTAATACTCCTGCAATGTATACAATACTTGTGTAATGCTTGCAAGTATCGTGCAAAGCATATGATATTAGTTCACTGCATGCAATACTCGTGCAATGCATGCAATACTCGTGCAATTCATGCAATACTCGTGCAATGCATGCAATTTTATGTAATATTCATACAATGCCCATGCAATATGTGCAATAGTCATATACAATACTCGTGCAATACATGCAATATTGTAATGTTGGGACATATATTTTCATAGTGGTTACCCCCTCGTTCGGACCCGTCGATTTTTTTATTTTCAAAACGGACACTTTATTGGGTATTTTCGATTCTGCCACTTCAACACTTGAAACGCGTTTTGTTTTCGAGGTCCCATCCTATATAAAGGGCTCGATAACTGATACTATTCGGAATTTACATAAATAATAATACTTTTATTGCCCAACAGGTAACACCCAATAACAGGACAATTTTGCATAATATATATGTATACACATAGAAACGATATATAAATACACCTGACTATATACATTAATTTATATAACAAACAAGAAAGCAAAAAGAAGAATAGATTCTTATAATATGCATTATACAATATAAAGATACAATACTAAAAAATATAATGATGATTGTTTAATGATTGTTCATGGCTATGTTTAAGATTACATTTTTTGTACAATTATTAATATCACATAAATGGCAAATTTTGTTAAAGTTTATACACATTGTATGAACAGGTGATTTCAAAAGAACCTTACTTCTAGCATGAGGATGAAAAAATGTGGTATAATGTCTAGAATTGTAATTTGGTACATTAAAACATATTTGAGACAACAATTCAGGACAATCAATATCATTATGTAATAAATTGTATAAAAAAGAAATAGAACTGCATTCCCTCCTCAATTCCAAACTAGTCATTTCAAACCTAGTCAAAAGAAAATTTTGATCTATACCTCTTTCTGGGTACGCCGTATCAGTTCTAAATGATAAAAATTTTAAAAATTTCCTTTGGACATTTTCTAAGGCTAATTTATGATTTGAATAATATGGATACCAAATAAGCGACGCATACTCGAGTTTAGATCTTACATATGAAAAGTAAAGGATTTTTAATGAGCTAATATTGGTAAATGATTTACAATTTCTAATTATAAAGCCAAGCATCTTTGTAGTTTCTTTTACCTTTAGGTTAATATGATCAATAAATGAAAATTGTCGATCAAATGTGACTCCAAGATCTTTGATGGAGCTATGATTAGACAATATCGTGCCATCAATAGTGTAAACATTTTCGATACTAGAGTGCTTCTTTGTAAACGTGACAACCTTACATTTGGAACCATTAAGATGTAATCTATTATTTATACACCAACTTTGAACACTGTCAATGTCATTTTGTAATTGTGCACAGTCTTCACAACAGGAGATTCTCTTGTATAGCTTGAGATCATCAGCGAATAATAGTTTATTACAGTTGCTAATGTAAGAGGTAATATCATCGATAAAAAGTAAAAAGAGGTGGTCCAAGGTTAGAACCTTGAGGGACACCTGAAGTGGCTATGAATAATTCGGAGTTAAAACCATTATATGAAACAAGTTGTTCACGGTTAGAGAGGTATGACTGTAAAAATGATAATAAAGAATCACTTAATCCCCAGTTGCCCCCCAATTTATTTAATAAGATGACATGATCAATACGGTCAAAGGCCTTTGAGAAATCAGTATAGATCACATCCACCTGTCCAGCCTCATCAATAACTTGAGAGATAAAATGTGTGAAAATGGTCAAGTTGGTTATTGTTGAACGATGACTTACAAATCCATGCTGGTAGAGTGATATCCTATTACTGACCGACAGGTAGATGCGATCATAGAGGATAATCTCAAAGACCTTTGCAAAATTGGAGAGAATTGCAATTGCTCTGTAATTACTAATAACTGTAGAATCACCTGTTTTAAACACTGGGCAAATTTTGTTCTTTTCCAAATATCGGGAAATGTTTCTGTCCTCAAAGCTAGATTAAATAATATTAATAAAGGTGCACTTAGTGCATAACTGCAATCTTTGACTAAAAAAGAGGGTATTAAATCGAGGCCAGAGGTCATTTTGTTTTTTAATTTTTTAGCTGCTATTTGAATTTCAATATCAGTCACAGAAACAATATTAATCGGACAGTTATTTTGCACAGTTAAGGGGTTCACAGCAATGTTATGGTTATCGCGCTTAGGTAAGTATACATTTTGGAAAAACGCAGCAAAAGCATTTACAATAGACTGTGGACAATCAAAATAGTTTCCTTCATACTCCATTTTTCCTGGAATTCTAGATGTTTTCCTTTTTGAGTGAATGTATGACCAAAAATTGCGAGAATCAGAAGAAATTGAGGATTGAACCTTCTCAATGTAAATTTTGTACGCTAGCTTAGACTGTGTTTTTATAAGTGCCCTTAATCGTTTAAATTCTTGAAGGTGATAGTTTAATTGAGTTTTTTTTGTATTTATCAAAATGCCTTGATTTTTTACGTATATTTCTTATTATATCTGCCGAGTACCATTTTGGGTAATTACGCTTAAATATTCTATACTGGGGCACATAGATATCAATTATTTCGTACAATTTAGAATAAAACTGATCAGTGGCGATATTTACATCATTTGTATAAGGCAACAAACTGACTCGCCGTGACATTTGGAAAATTTGTTGAAGTTTTCGAAATAAACAATTTTTTAAAACAAAATATTTTCGGGAAAAATCCAAAATTCCATAAAAATATGGTGCCTGCACAATTTAGAGTAGGTATGAAAATTAGACATTTTAGAAGAAAAAATTAATAATGTTTTGAAATTTTGGTAACATCTTCAGAATGTAGACAAAAATTAAAAACTAGAAAGTTCCCGCCCCTAAGGCGAGCCTCCCTACCCCATCAAAAAGGTGCATTTTTGAGGTTTACTGATTTTTTTTTGCAAAACGCTGTCCTACACAAAAGAAGTGTAGAGAGACAAAATGTTGTCCCTATAGAAAATATCCCTACATATTTTCGATAAATCTAATGTATTTCTAGTTAGAGGCTACTGAAGTAGGGGGACGTATCAGCTCGCAACTAAAATTAATAATTCATGCTAGATTTTCTCGTAAACGAAATGAAAAATCCCCCTACTTCAGCAGTCTCTAACTCAAAATCTATTAATTCTGTCCAAAATATGATAGAAATTATGGCCACCATTTTCTCTTTCTTTTTTTGTATAGGACACCGCTTTGCTAAAAAATTCGAAAAACCGCAAAAATGCACCTTTTTTTTGAGGCGATGGGAGGTGAAGCTCGCCCTTTTTGGAGTGGGAACTTTTTAGATTTCAATTTTTAGCTACACTCTGAACATGACACCTAATTTTCAAAACATTAGTAATTTTTTTCTTATATTCCCAATTTACAGCCTAATTTCCATACACTAATTACTTAGCAAATGAAAACAATATCATCGTTACAATTTTCTTTTAATACTAATATCGAAACACTATCCCCAAACGTTTCTCTCCCCGTTTTCAAACAACCGTTGGTCGAAACCCGTAGTTACAAATGAAAAAAATATATATACACAATAATTGCAAACAAGAATTTTAGTGCTGCGAAAATCTAATTTAAAATAAATCGCTCTTTTTTTTTTGAACAACTGCGAAAATAATCATTAAGAAAAAGTTTGGAAAAGATACGTACTATTCAAATTAATAACAACTTACAGTTGCAACTTGAAATCTTTTGACATAGTTAACTCGAGAGTTAACTAGAATAGTTATTTATGATACAAGTGTTAAAAGTGAAATTTTATTTTGTGAGTGGGGAATATTGCGGACCGAGAGTTGCGAATGGAGCAACCCCACGAACAAAATAAAATCACTTTTAACAAATGTATCATACAATATTTTTTGTAAAACTGTCATTTAAAAAAAATTCCATCTGTGGGGTTGAACTCCCGATCTATAGCTTACGTGTCGGACGTGTTGGCACTGAGCTCGTTTCAATTATATGTGACAATAAAGTGTATATATCAAGTCAGGTACTGGATAAAGGGTAAGTAATTAAAACAGTTGTAAGATGTTTAGTGTTTATTAGTAACTACAATTGAGAAGCTGTCTTTAAATATTGTAAATTTTGTGGCTAAAAAAAATGGATTTTGAAGAAAATACGGGAAATCAAAGTAATTTTATTATTCCACCAGATAGGGCAACTTTAAATCTGTTGCCCCAGAAATCGCGGCAACATATAATATAGCATATAAAAGACTTATTGAACGGGGTAAAATAAAGAAAGTAGCAGACAAGTTCACTGAAAATATATTTTTGGCTTACTTCGAAGAAAAATCTAAGTTACAGAAGGCGTCAACACCGTGGTCTAATTTTTCTATGATAAAAGCTAGTTTGCAAATCAAGAACAACGTGGATATAAGCAAGTATTACAAGCTAATAACGTTTTTAAAACGAAATAGTGTAGGATATCGGCCAAAAAAAATCGAAAATATTTACTTGCGAACAAATTAATACATTTTTGAATGAAGCTCCAGACACAAAATATCTAATGATAAAAGTTGCATCAATTTTTGGTTTATTTGGAGCATGCCGTCGGGAAGAGCTTTGTAAATTAACATTGGATGATATTGAAAAATCAGGAAACTCCTTATTGATTCATATTTTGGAGACTAAAACCAACGTCGGTCGTAGTTTTTGTATCGTTGGAAGCTACACATGAATTATTACTACAAATATACTGCATAGCGGACAGCCGCCGCGCAGTTACCCACCGTCGCTTTTTTTATAAATTACATTAACGACAAATGTACTGTTCAACCTGTTGGGATAAATACTTTTGGGAAGATTCTTACTAATATTGCCGAATTTATGAAATTGCCAGATCCGAAGCAGTTTACTGGCCATTGTTTTCGAAGATCTTCGGCATCTTTGTTAGCAGATTCGGGAGCTAATTTAATTACAATAAAACGACATGGTGGATGGAAATCTTCACCCGTTGCTGAGGGTTACATCGAGGATTCTATTACAAATAAAAAAAATTGCTGAGAGAATTCTTCCCAGTGCCAGTACCTCTTCTAATGCTACAATTGCTTCAAAGAACTCTTCTATCTTGACATCAGCGTCATCAAGTGACGATAGTATTGCAATTAAACTGAATACCTCCGCAATTACTTCTCAGGGAATTAACATAAGTAACTGTTCGGGTTGTAATATTAATATTAATGTTTCTAAATAATAATTCTTTCTAATTTTATCAATACAGCTTTCTATTATCTTGAGAAGAATGCATATTACTATATAGCATTTTATTTTTAACACTAGTGTTAAAAGTGTTTTTGTAACGCCATATTCTAAAATGACATTTATTGGACAGTTTCAATGAATCAAAACAATGTCATTATTGACAAGTGAAAAATAAAGAAAAAAGTGTGAAATTAAGAAATTTTATTTCAGTGTGAAATAAAACTTAATAGTCAACAGACAACAAATTAAAGTTCATTTTTCAAACATTTATTAATTATTAACAAATTTTATTTATAATTTAACGAAAATTTATATGAATAGTACTGTTACTAATATTATATTTATTCCTGGAATTATAGGTTCAGATGTGCGAAAAATATTTCATTTATTTATATTAATATGGTGGTTGGTCTGATTTTCACCAACGACTACATCGGCAGATATAGTCATTTCTGTAGTATTGTTTGAAAATATCTGTTTTGAAATTTCCTTTTTGTTCTGGATGCTATCTTCTGTATATCCCTCAGCAACTGTTGAGGATTTCCATCCTCCATGACGTTTTAAGGTAAGAATATCTGCTTCAGAACCAGCTAATAGTGATTGCGAAGATCTAAAACTGTGACCCGTATATTGCTCAGGATTAGATAAGTTAAGATATTTAGCTATAAATACTTGGTTTTTTGAAAATGTGTTAATACCAATTCGTTGGACCGTACATTTTTCTCCTTGATATTGAAGAAAAACCCCTTTGTGATTCACATGAATAAGGAGAATAGCTGCATATTAATCATAAATATTTAGTGGATTTATTCCATTAACTGTCTCACCAATTACCGTAAAAGTCCTTTCAATGTGAGTCTTCGAATCAGGTACTTTAACAACCAGCATGCAGTATTTTCTCACAATGTCATCAATGGTCATATGGTAGAGTTCCTCTCGACGACAAGCGCCAGCCAAGCCCATTATTAATACAACTTTCAACATTAAAAACTTTTCATCTGGTGCTTCTAATAAAAAACGTTCGACACCTGCTCTGTCAAAAACTTTAGATTTCTTAGCCTTATACCCAGTGGATTGTCTTTTCAAAAAAGCTTTTACTTTTTGGTAATTGGATACATTTACATTATTCTTTACATTCAAAACTGCTTTAAGCATCGAAAACTTGGACCAGAGACTTGAATATTTTAAAGTTTTTGCTTTTTCAGATAGATAAGTCGAAAGAACAGACTCAGATATGTTACTCACAGTTTTCTGCTTACACCAGTGCATAAATAAATCGTATTCTTTTTTCGTACAATTTCCGGAGGAGTACCAGGAATAAAATCTTCTTTACTATCACTCATTTTGTTCCAGATGGTAGTTATTGTAAAGCAGAATGTGTCAAATGTGACGTTTAAATCGTTCAATATTTAGTTGTTTTATTATTGGTTTATATGGAAACAGCAATAGAATTTAGTCATTACGACAAGATAACTTTGTCAATTTGCCGTATTTTTACAAAATTATACTGTTTTCTAATTTCGAATGGCGATACGAAAAATTTTGTATATAACTCGCCTTTGGCTCGTCCTATAAACGCCCCACTTGTAAAAAAAACACTATTTTAGCCACTTGTTATCTAAAATACTATTTTGACACTAGTGTTACAAGTGTTTTTGACACCTAACATTATAAGTCAATTTTTAGTTCACTTATCAATGAATTAAAAATGTAATTTTTAATGACAGTTTTACAGAAAGATTTTTATTCTAAAATTAAATTAAAAAAGTACGGGTATTATTTATACACCATGTAATTTTAATAAAGATAAAACAAATACAATAAATACAACTCGAGACAGGTAAATAATCAACTAAAAACACCTGACAATTATATTTCGTTAACAAAGTCATCGTCTTTAGTAAAAAAACTTAGAGCGTAAGCAGTTATTAATGCTAATTAACATATTAAAAAAATTCATTTCATGGAACCAATGTGCTGACAATGATTAACATAAAATTAATGTTTCCTTCACACTGATATTAAACCTTTCCTATATGTATCCTCAATTTTATTATAGTAGTAACTGTATTCATAAAGCTAAATCTAGAACAAAATTATTAATCTTTCTAATCCTTTTTTCCGTATGCCAGAATTAAGTTGTACTTTATTTTCTACATTATAGAACGGATTTATACACACTTTGAGCGCTTTGTACAGATATATATATATATATATATATATATATATATATATATATATATATATATATATATATATATATATATATATATATATATATATATATATATATATATATATATTTTTTTTTCTATCATATATATATATTTGTGGCTTTTCTATGGCTCTGATGATTTTGACTGTAATGCTCGATATTGGCTAGTGTTTTTGTTTTGTCCAAAACCACTCCCCTTCCCGCAGTTTTGGCAAGGTTGGGCTACAGACGGGGGTTCCCCTCCTCTTCCCTCCCCCCTTTTTTTTTTTTTTCCCCTTCCCCTTTTTTTTTTCTTTTTTTTTTATATTATATTTGCACTTAAGTATATATACCCTTGCTTTCTAGAGCAATGGTTTTGGATTATATATATATATCTTATATATATATGGCAGATAGGTTTTGTATGGTAGATTCGAGAGGTTGAACACCTGCAGTAAGAGTTGACTTGATATATATATATATATAGTATAGTTATGCTGGATGGTGGTGTGACCGTCCATTTAGGTATCTGCCCGGGGGGGGGCCTTTTCTTCTCCCCCCCTTTGCCCCCCCCCCCCCCCCCCCCCCCCCTTTCCCCCCCCCCCCGCGAAAAGGGGGCCCCCCCCCCCCCCCCCCCCCCCCCTCCCCTTTTTTTTTTTTTTTTAATTTCTTTATTTTTTTTAAAAAAATAAAGAGTTCCTCCCCCCCCCCCCCCCCCCCCCAAAACTCTCCCCCCCCCCCCCCCCCCCCCCCTCTTTTTTTTTTTGATGTGAAATTTCCCCCCTTTTTTTTCCCCCCCCCCCCCCACACAACACCCCAACAAACCAAACCCCCCCCCCCCCCCCCCCCCCCCCCCCCCCCCCACCCCCCCCAAAACAAAAAAAAAAAAAAAAACCCCCCCCCCCCCCCCCCCCCTCCCCCTCCCCCCCCCCCCCCCCCCCCCCCCCACCCCCCCCCTTACCCCCCCCACAAATTATCACAACCCCTCCCCCCCCCCCCCCCCCCCCCCCCCCCCCCCCCCCCCCCCCCCCCCCCCCCCCCCCCCCCCCCCCCCCCCCCCCCCACCCACCAACCCCCCCCCCCCCCATATATATATATATATATATATATATATATATATATATATATTATATATTTTTATTTTTTTTTTTTTTTTTTTCTCACCGTGCTGATGAGTACCGTAAGGTCGAAACACGTGTCCAGGTTAGCTCTACTTTCTATGGGCATACCCAATAATTTAACTTTTCTTTTACTGTAATGTAATGATCCCGCGAGTAAATCTCATTTTTCTTTATATATATATATATATATATATATATATATATATATATATATATATATATATATATATATATATATATATATATATATATATATATATATATATATATATATTTATTTATTTATTTTGTTTTAAGGCATGCGCTATCTAACTTAGTTGTCGATTGTGAACAGACTGTATTAATTTTAACCAAAAATTTACTCACTGCGCAATAAATTTGGATTAAATTTTGAACCCCTCTGTTCATTATTTCCAAATGTGTCAACTGCCGAACTCACAAGCCTTGGACTATCCCAAGGATTTATTCTAAGCGAACAATCTTATTGTTAGTCAAGAAGTTATAGACAATATGCTGAACTTGAAAACTTTTACAACTGAACTCAGATGACGACACGTTAAGCAGACAGCTATTAATAACCAAAATAATGTATCGATCAGCTTGTAAACTGTAATCTTTAGATACTGAAAAATGCAATTTTTTTTCAAGGCGTGTAATTTCTTTTTTATTCAAGACGATTAACTTCTACTTTTGCAAAATTGTTTAAAAAGTGGATTATCTAATTTCAGTTTCGACTGTGGTATGTTACATCCAACCATCACTTCCATTAAATCTAAGTTATAATTTCGTTGCCTGTTACTATTAGTAAAGCCCCTCAAACTTATGTTATGGTTTCCTGATGAAATGTGTTTATTAATTTTTGTGTTACATGCCCAGCAAAGTGATTTGTCACAGCTACTGCAATATAATCGTGTACCATAAATAATTGCAATTCGGAGATATCGCGATTCCACAAATTTGCTGTGGTCTGTGAATGAGACACTTTAAAAAGACCGATCGGCTCTATATAATTTTGCGCTGTTACATACGACTCGACGTTATGCAATATGCTGACAAACTGCATGTTTGTTCTACCCCTTCCCGTTATTTTCAATTGACCCACACAGCGCAGGTACGTATAATTTCCAAGATAAGCCCCTTGCACTCGCCGGATTTTTAAAATTAATTCACATATTCTTATATAGTCACACATTAGCAATTATTAAATCTTATTTTAATAATTTCTACCTAGAAAATGCCTAAGTTACTAATTGATTATCGGATGCTAAAGGCTTGTCTGAAGACGCTGTCCTATTGGCGCGACATGACGAACTAGGAAATCTCCCCGTGGTGAACGGTACGATACCTATACAGTTCATGTATTAATTAAGTACGGGTGACTGTTTCCTGAAACTATTTGATTATGTCCTGTCTGAGCTATTAATATTGCACTGTTTATTTAAATGTGACTTGTTAATAATTTTTAAACATCATTTTCCACCTTAAATTCTCCATGTCATTTTCTAACAAAAAAAAAAAATTGAAAATGACACAGTAACAAAATTGTGTATGAAGTTCTCTAAAATCATTTTGTAATATGTACATTCTTTTTCAGTTCGATGGTATCTTTAGTACATGATACAGTGTTTACAGAAACGTCTCCAACTTGAATTTTCCGCGCAATGGAAACCTTCTTACTCAAGTTATCTTCTAAATACCCTCTTGCAACATTGCTCGATTCCCAACCACCAAGTTCTTGTAAATCTAATATGTCTCCACCAGCATTAACAAGAAAAGTTGCTGAAGATCTTCTAATACAATGACCAGTATACATAATTGGATTTTCAAGTTTGAGATACATAGCAATTTTCTCAGGTATTTTAGAAAAGAAATGGATACCACAAGGTTCTTAAAAATATTATAAATCGAGAAAAATTTCAGGAAGTAAACCGTAATAGGCGTATTCTATACCCCATTGCCCATTCTACAGATGGACTCCTTTCGAATTTTTGTGTAAATTTAGGGGTTTTCGAGTAACTTGCAATCAACACCCCCGATGGAGACGAGTGTATATTACGCGGAGCAGTCCGACTTACCCTTATCTTCGCGCCACATTTGCGAAAGCACTATTTATTCCACGGAAAAAATGAATTTACAAAATTTTAAAAATAACATTTTTTGCATAGAGATACTTTTGTCAAAAAGTGGACGGTTTAGCAGATAAACGAATATGGGGGTGGTATTCGCAATTTTAAGGGATGATGCAACCATAGGAGGGATGGGAACTTTCCTTTATTGTGATTCTAGTGCCTTTTCTAATATGTTTGCCAAGTTCCAATACTTTATGAATTTTGTCGGATATATGAAGATTGTTGGCTTAATTTTATTGGATTAAATAGAAAGAGGTGCTGTACCTCAAGAAACATAGCAGAAGCACTAGACACTGCCAGTGGTGTATTATACATGTATCGATTGAAATGAATCGAAAATTATTCGAGGTATAATTTCTAGAAAACGTCTGAGAATGGTTCCTTAGACCATGCAATATAAACGAGCGAGATTGGAATGAGCCCGTGAACATCTACAGTGGCGAGATGAATGGCGTTCTGTCTTATTCATCGATGAAACTCGAGTGAGTATATTTTCAGTTGATCGCAGAATTTGAATATGAACTAAGCCAAGGGTAACCAGAAATCATCGGCAAGTTCATGAAATCTATCCTTATGGCAGCTGTTCAATCATGGTGTAGGGAGACATATGCTTCAATGGACGATTGATTTGTTGATTGTTGAGAGAACGATGGACAACTCAAGTGTATGTTGTCAATATCATAAACAGCCTTCTTCATCAATTTCATGATGCCATCGGTAAGAACTGTTTTCTTGGATAACAACCCGAGCTGCCACAGTCAGGGATAATCTCGGGGGTAATTTTAGGAGATTGAAACCCGAGCTGAAACCTATTTACCAGAAGGTCAACACACTGCTTTTACATAAAATCCGCACCGATGTACAAAACTACTGGACTCTTAATTCTATATGGTCTGCTAATTGTGAACTACAGGGTTCTATAACAATAAAAGTGAAACATAAAGACAACCCCCGTTTGTAGAAAGGATTAAATTTCACTACCGAGGTTCATATATACTCGTACAACTCAGATAAACACGTGTAAGTATAGTCTAGTCTAGTCAAACACAATTTGATTATAGTAATTTAGTGTTTGCCTTCCAACAATCACAGTTTATTTATCCATATGCCAGTGATCGCTGACGAACAAATATTTTTTAACGTATCCTCAACAATTATAGCCATTTTTTGTATTTAAATGTAGTGCGAATTTTGGTATTAATGAAACAAATACAGGGTATTGAAAGGGAATGAGTAAAATTCATAGACAAGTTTTCAAAAAAAAATCTCGGACCGGTCGATTCTTAAATACAGGTTTTCATGTTGAGGCCGTAATCAATTTGGGAGTAAAAATGTCATCGATATTTTTAATAGAATAATCCATATGTCGAGTTACGCCTCGTTTGAAACATCGTTTCAAGGCGAAATCAGAACACTGTTTGTTTGTTTGTTTGTTTTTTGAAAATTCAAATATAATCACTTTCTGACATTTTTATACGTTGGTTGGATTTGAAATACTGCGATGACAATCACCAATCCAAAAAAAGTTACATTTTGCAAATTTTTGTATCTCTAAAATCTAGTCTACGAAGACTCTAGAACTGAACTTCACGCGTCAAGCGTCTTTGGGATTAAAGTAAAGAGAGAAAAAAGGGATTGCGAGCCATTTACAGGCCACTTAAAACAGTGCTGTTTTTAAAAAATCATATCTGCCATATCAGTAAACTAAAACTTCCAAATTTAGACACATCTTAGATAAAAATGTTACTTGAGGGCGTGAGCATACAAAATTTAAACTAGATACAGCATAAGTGGTTACTTGCACATAAAAAAAATTGGAAATATTCTTCAACTGTGTTGTTTACTATTGTAATTATTAAAAATATATTTGCCATAATCATATGCTCAAGCTATAAAACAACTCTTTAAACATAAACTGTAAAAGTTATACGTAAAAACGTTAATAAGTTTTGTGTTAAAACTTTTAAAAAAAAAAAATAGAAACAGTAATAGCTGCACTGGGAGGTGCTACGCTCTACAGGAACTAATGAAAACTTTATAATATACCTTTTACTACATGTCCATTGTTCAGTAGGTATTTGTAATACATATTTAGCTTTGTTTTGTCTAGTTGTTTTTAATTTAAGGTTATTACTGCTGGTATACCAGAAGCTCTAGTATTATCAAAGGTCAAAAATCTACACTCTTCAAGCAAAGCGCTTGCTCAAAACAATTTAGTGTTTGGATTTTTGAAAAGAGAAAAGTTTCATCAATATACGAGTAGACCCTTCATTGTATAGGAATTGTAAGATGATGCTGAGATCAAAACATTTGTGCAATAAAGTCATTTCCGCTACAATAGGAGAATTAATAAACAAAATTACCGTTATTGGGCACAAGAGCATCCGCATTAAATATTACATTGAATATGTGGTGCAGTTTAATAGAAAATTGTATCTTGAAACCACATTTTTTTGACGAAAATTTAACAGCTATTTGAGATTTGATCAGATTCCTGCATTAGCACTAAGATTTCTAATAATGGCAATCCTGACATTCCTCACGAATAAATATGGCTTTAGCCAAATGAAACACAACCTTGGAATAAATGTTCAACAAAATGTTATCAGTACTTTTCTCAATCACTGAATCGCTAGGTCCCCATTAAATTCTTTCCTATGGGATTATTTAAAGACGTGGATATACAGCCCTGAACATACAGAATGGGTCCTGGGGTGTGAGAGTGTTGGGTGAACTTGGGCGATGCTTGCAGCAATGGACAGGGTAAGAATCGACACAGGATACCTCAATAAAGCCATCTATGAGGGTGCTACTTTTCATGTCGTGATAGATGATAATTTAGTCACAAAGAAGGACCCTAACCAGAGAGGCAACAGGCAGGGCAATGTGATTTGCCGAAATTGTTCACCCTAGCACTGGAAGACGTTTTCAAGAACTTGGCGTGGGGACAGAAAGCGTTCAACATCGATGGGAGATATCTGAACCACTTGCGATTTGCAGACAACGTATTGGTGAGCACAGACACTGACGAACTTGAAAAAATGTTGAGCGAGCTGAAAAAAGCGTCACAGAAGGTGGACTTCGAGATGAATATCTAGAAGACAAAGATTATGACCTGGAACAACATCCAGATCACACTCGACAACCACACCCGCCAAGTGGTAGAAGAGTACGTGCATCTAGGACAAACTGTTACGTTAGGCAGAGACAACCAGACAGCTGAAATGATACGGAGAATCTGAGAGGCATCTAACACATCCTCAGAGAACATACAATTTCGGTTAACCTCAAGAGGAAAGTTTTTGACACCTGTACGCTACCTGTCACAATAATTTGCAGGCTTGAGACTAGAAGCAAGAAAAGCGCACACCTTACAGGGGTCTGCCAGCGGGCGTGGAGCAATTTCAGAATAAAATAATATAACTAAGGTTCAGTAGATTAGACCAGTGAACTTTTTTTAAGAACTGTAAAAAAAATCGACAACTAAAAAAGACTGTGGTAAATATAGAGGTAAGTAATAATATTAATATTTAATGGCACATACAAGTATATACAAATACTAATATATGCATTAGAGATTACATATGAAATATTCTTTTATTACTCTAGAGTTTTACAAGATAGGGCTGTAATAAATTATGGCCTTAAATGTCTATATCAATTTACTTGTGTATAAGTCTTAGACTTTAACATTAAGTATTTATTTATATCCACCCAGTAAGAATGCAAAAAGTTTGTTAGGTATAATAATAAAAAAGGTCACTCACCTTCACAAAAATTACGTGCTAAATTCTATAAATACGAATCTTTAGATGAACATCAACATAAAATTAAGTGGTGAAAGATGAAATAGGCAAAAGTTGTTTATTATTTGTTTTGCTTATTTAAAGATATACTTATTTATTGTTCAGTAATTAATAAGCAAATATTTCTCCTTTTGTAACAAACGATGGCGATTGACTTCTGAGATACAGGGTGTTGAAATTTATTTTGAAAATTGGTTTTCGGGTATTAAGCCACTGTTCTAAAATTATTGAAAAAAAAATATTAAGAGGTTGTCAGAATTTGTTTTTTTTTTAAGTTATTTTTGCCTCGTTTTTTGCCTATCCAAAAATAATATAATAGTAAAACCACCACAGAAATTAGACAACCACCGAATTCAAAGATGAAGTTGCAAGGGCCAATATTACACTTATAAAAAAATGCGGATATTACAGTCATTCCCACCAACATTGCAAGTGCTAGTGGCTGAATTTGAACCCGCAGCTACGATGGAGAGATTATCCAGTCACGCTCGCCATCGCACACTCTAGCCAACTGCTTCACCAAGCCGGTACATTCTTGGCATATATGCCTTAATGTTAAATGTCTATTTGTAACTTAAGTATAACATAGGATTTGTATTCTACTTATTTCTAATTGGGAATTACTTCCTTTGGATATAGCACTTAAAATAAATAAATAAATAAATAAATAATTCTTGTGTGGCTTAATATCAAAAGATGTGAGAATAAATGTATTCTAATAATCGCAAATTATCAAAAATAAAATAACCAAATAAAAAAATAATATAGGGTTAAGTGAGGTAAATATGAAACAAAATATAAAACTTTCGGTTTTTCAGTCACTAATAAATACAAACTGAAATTTCTCATTTATGTATTACATGCAGTGTTACTTAATCTTTTCAAAAGTATATGTTAATTAGATATAATCTAAACAAAAAAAAATGTTTCACTTTTAACCTCGATTTTGGGAAAAAGTGAACCAGGTAAGGGAAAATGTGAAACAACCTGTAACTCCTATACTATTAAAGATAATAAAATTTGCGGGGTAAAAATGAAACAAGCAGGAAAAACTGAATAAAAATGTGCCGCAACCTTATTAATTTTTATATTTCAATACAGAATAAGATAAAATGTATACGATGGTGATGAAAATTACAATAAAACGCATATACGGTTAAAAAGCACTGTGATTTTTATTGAGACAAATCGTTCTATATAATGAAAAGCAGTTTAACTAAAGGTAAAAAAAGACTTGCAAACTGGGTACTAATATAAAAACAAATAAGACGTTATTTTATAAAAACTATATAAAATAAAATAGAGTGTGGAGAAATGCAACACGTCAAAAGCTACTTTTCAACTACTGGCACTGGTTTTGGAAATACATATTTCACTCTAACTGCACTTATTTGCACAATTTGAGGGATTGGAAAAATTTAGCCTATAATGTTTTTTACTGTCGCGTTTTTTACTCTTGCTTCGGGGTATTTGGCTGGTAAAACGATCTCACAGCATAAATACAAAGCTACTTTATTAAAGCGTCTTATACAGTTTTTTTACTTCATAAGAAACTTAGTAAGATCTTTTATACAGATACAAACCACGTGGATTTATAACAGGTGTATTAACCTTTATGTAACATGTATGCAACTGTTTTACAGATTAGCTATTTCTCGATAGTGGTTATATAACATTGAGTTTTAAAGGCTTTTAAAGCAAAATTTTATAGCAATATAATGTCCATCTAATATAGTTGTTTAAGCCAAATGCCACATATGTCAACCCTAATATAGATTACTTATACAGGCTTTACTACATGTAGTAGAAGTATTCTATAAAGTATTTATACAACTGAAATTCTCTTTTGGAGTTATGTAGTTACAGTTCTACCTTTATAGAAATCTTTTTCAGCTTAACTTACCCCGTCTCATTACCTCTTAAAAGATCACTTAGATAGTTTGATTGAAGCTCCGTGAGGATTTCATATGCTCTTTGTTGTTAAGTGTTACTTTACAATATGGACAAGTATTGGAAAAAGACAAAGCGAAGTGGAAATTTCAGAAGGAAAGTTAAATTAACATTTAGAAAAATGCTCGAGGAATCAAATTCTCAAGCCAGTAATATTGAACAGACCATTTTTATTGTAGAAACGCCAAAGAACGAAAGCAATGAGAAAAGCGAAGAAGTAATTTAAAGCTATATAGATGCCATACGTAGTTGCAAAGTCCTTAATTTCATTGCGGGACTAATACTGTCGTCAAGCAGCTCATCGCTTTCGTTCTTTGGCGTGATCTAAGTGATCTTTTAAGACGTTATGAGCGGAGTAAGTTTAGATGTAAAATAATTCTATAAAGGTGGAAGACCGCAGCTACAAAGGTCGAAAAGAGAATTTCAGTTGCAAAAATACTTATAGAATACTTCTTTTACTACACATAGAAAGTCTGTATAAATAATCTATATTAGGATGGCATTGGTGGCATTTGGCTTAAATAACTATATTGCTATAAAATTTTGCTTTAAAAGCCTTTAAAACTCAATGTAATATAGCCACTATAGAGAAATAGCTAAGCTGTAAAACAGTTGCATATATGTTATAAATCCACGTGGTTTGTATCTGTATAAAAGATCTCTAAGCATTTTACGAAGTAAAAAAAATATATAAGGTGCATTAATAAAGTAGCTTCATATTTATGCTATGAGATCATTTTCCCAGAAATTTTATTCCACCCAATTGCTTTATAAGCTATTTAGTGAGTGCTACAATATAACCAATTAGTTCTATAAGTTGCCATAATATATTATGTATAAAGTTTTAAGCACAATAAGAGGACTAGGTGTTACTTGCAAACTCAAGACAAATATAGGACTGAAATAAAAAAAAGTTCCAATATCATATATCCTTTTAGAACTAAATTATGTCATCATGAATTGAATTATTACATAAAATGTGGATTTTTAACAATCAAAATCACCTATCCAAGGATTTTATTGATATGTCACTGAATGCGAAATTGCTTTATGAAGGTTTCATTAGAATACCTTATACATTTTCTCAAAATGCTATTAATGTCACTTCTATACAGCCAAAGGCCAGAGTACTCTTTTATTAGTTTATAATTGTTTTATAAGTGAACTTCCTCCAGAAAACAACTCTCGTAATTTTCAATAATATCAAATTTAAGAAATTTTGGAGGCCCATTTGTTATTTCGAAGTAACATAGCATGTTTCAACAGAAAAGTTTTCTTCGCATGGCAAGTTTAGTTTTCTACGGACGACAGCATCTACTAATTTGTAGGCAAAAATCTTTATACAGTTTGCTAATAATTCGCCATAACAATTTTTACATCGCTATCCCTGCAGAAAACATATTGTCACTAGTGTGTGTGTGTGTGTGTGTGTGTGTGTGTGTGTGTGTGTGTGTGTATAAAAAGAAAACAGGCAACTATAACACAGCCGTAATAGTGTAAAAAGTATTTTTTAAAGATATATTGGAAACCATAACTCAGTAATTTTCTTTTACAAGAAAAAGTTCTTGCTTTTTAAGCATTTATATACTTTTTTCATTTCAGTTATATCTCTGCAATACAACTACAAAGTTATTACATTGGAGTTGCCACAGACACTATAATACGGTTGTTTTATAACTGCAAACCGTACCTCACATTTAAAGCAATATTTTACTTTCAAAAAAACTTACTTGCAGTCTTTATACAGCAACTTGTTAACAGCTCTATAATATGGTTTATAAAAGCTGGTAAAATGAAACAGAGATGTTGCTATATTGCTACTTATGCATTTATGTACTATTTACGAAGCCTACCTAGCCTGTATAAACTGTGCCTATTTGGGGTATACATATAGTACTTCTTTAATACTGAAATATTGTCAACTCTTAATTATACAGCAATACGCTTTATAAAAAGGTGTAGATATTTTCAGCGCTTTTAAAAATCAATATGTGCTACTTGGGCGCAATTCAATAGTTTCATATTTTCAGTAGGGCTGCTTCACATTTTCCCAAATTTGTATTTCATTTTTCCCAAAAGTTTCAACGAATGAGAAAAACAAACTAATTTGCCAAAAAATTAAACGAAAAGGGCATTATCATCTGTGATCTATTTCCTCTGTACAAAATCAATATAAATCTGAAACCTCAATTTATTTTGTAGTTATATGGAAAGTTATGCAACAAACAATGAAATTTTTTTACACTGTGTGGGAAAAATTATCTTGGACAGTACAAGTTGACAACCGATATTTCATATTTTCATATGCATTAAATTAAACTATAAATGAATAAATTGCTTTTGCAGCTTCCTCGTAAATTGATCCTTAATTAATTACAGACTTGTTTCACTTTTACTCTAATTTTTAAGTGTTTCATACTTACCCCCCCTCATCCTAAATCAAATAACACAAAATTATCCAGTCCACTTTGGGCCCCCGTATCTCAGAACCGGAGCCCTTAAACCATTTTAGTTTTTGACAAGTGATCAAAAACTTTAATAAAATAATTCCAATAAGAGGTCCCTTAATTTTAAAACCAAAACCAATGGCATGTGAAGTAAACAATATTTATCCTCGACTTAACAATGGCTGTCATATTCTCTAAAACACTACAAAAAGCCACTAAAATAAAAAAAAAACTTACTGCTTACTTACTTTATAAATGTAATGTGAATAATAACGAACTACAAAAAAAGGGACCACCTGGTATATGTATGCTATTTGAATTAAAGCAAAAACAACAATTTTATTACGTAATTTTAAATTTACGTATATAAATTCAATGTCATCAGAATCCTCAATCACCACGTTCAAGTACAAGAAAAATAATTAATTAATCTTTAACTTAAAAGACTAATAGTATTCTGGCCGTTTATCTTGGGCCGTCCCTGTGTCAACTTCTACTGATTTAACAATATCAGTTAATTAGCGGTAGCGGTAGTTTTCACCTTTGTATTAAGTATTGCTCGGTTCGTGTGACTTTTTTCCTTTATTTAAATTGGAACAAAACTTATGGTGAATGTTATCGAAACACATCATTAATAATTTATTTACCAATACGACTTCCGTTTTGTGTTTTTTTACTCAATATGTTTGCGTAATATAATTTCAGCACTGGATTATTTGTACTAGATAACCAAATATGAGAATTTCAGTTTGATTTGTTTAGACATTCATATGGAAGTGGATCCGGAAAAGTTTTGTACATTTTTGTATACACTGCATATATCCTGTTAAAACTGTAGATTAAGAACAAAATAGTATTGCAATGTTGTTAATAGAAGCAAAATATTTGCACCAAATCTATAGCTTTACAAAATAGCATCGATAAGAGAGTTGTGTTTTGTTCATAAACTTCCAATTTAACATACTGACACAGAAAAAAATTGAGAAGTGTCAAATCTGGTGATCATGCCGGCCAGTCCGTTCATGCACGTCGTCTTATCAATGGATTATGACGAGGATTATGGGAAGATGTACATGGATACATGTTATCATGATACTGTCGATGCCGTCTGCTATAGTGAGGAGTAACAGGCTCATTCCATTCCATATCAAGTCAACGTGCAAATTAAACGCAAACAATAAAACTTTGGAAGTTAATCTCTCAATTTTTGATCATTTTTGCTGAACCATCCATATCGTATGAAATCCTTATAAAATTACAAATTTTTTAACAGCCGCTTTCTAGGATATGGCACTTTGAAAATTTTAAAATCTCACAAATTTACGATCAAATCTTTAAAAAAATATATTTAAAATGTTTTCTTGTTTTCTTAACCAGCGCTCAAGTCACTGAAATAGGCCCCTGGAAATCTCAGGATTATGTGATAGCTAAAGAGAGGCGAGGCCCTCACTTAGTGTATTTTCAGTAATTTATCTTGATACTTGATATCTTTCATCATTTTTCAGGAGAGCAACTGCCCCTTCTTGCCCCTCCCTGGCGGCGACCATGTACAGAACGTAATTTTTCTGATGTGTTCTCATTTGATACCGTTTTTTTCAGGAAATATTCTCCAATGATAAATTCTCAACAATTTCGTATCAATACCATCATGATAGCTTATATACTATTTTAACTGTCAACTTAAACAAAATAAAATGTCATTAGCGATAATTCGGACAAACTACAATTTGTCTGCCAACAAAATGGCAACCAAGATACGTAAGGAATAAAAATAATGCTAAAATATATATCGGGTGTCAACGAGTTCATGTATCAGCCCTCAATTTTTTTTTAAATTGGAATAAAATTTTTAAAGGACATGACACCCGAACAAGAGGGATCCTGGGTTTCAGTAAATTTTTCTGAAATTTTTTTGTGCAATATATTATGGCCCAGGATGACACTTGTATACGCGGGAAATTTATTGTGAGCCTACAGGGTGTACCAGAAAACAGGTCCGAAGATACCTTCTTTTGCAAAGATTAAAAATATTATGATTCTCTTTGGATATCCTTTAAAACATCGATTAGTATAAGAATTTTAAAGTATACATATATTTATTTAACGAAGTGTCCTATAATCAAAATATACGAGGTGCTATGATTGTTAATGATAAATACTAACTTTTAAAGTTCTAAAAAATATATTTTAGATACAAACTATTGATAAACATATTGAATAAATACTTATTTTGTACGTTTCTTGAAGCTATTTGAGTTTCTACAATTAATATGTACGTAATATTTTTATTGTTAATATAGTAGAGAATAATAGTGTTTTACTCGTTTCTTTGTGATATCGAACTACCACAGAATAACGGCTACCTCAATCAACTTTTTTAAAACTTTTTACTTTTGCGAAGTATGCCTTGACGTCATTTTGTTATTATGGTTGTCACTTAAATAATTCATTAACTGTCAACAATTATTTCATACGAAAACTGTAAAATTATAATTTTTAAAATGGTACAATGTTATACTTGTGGTCGGAAAAACTCAAATTGCAAAATATATGACGAAAATGATATTAATGAAGTGCGGAAGAAAAATGTCGCAAAATTACATAGAAATCGGTTTTGTTTTAATGAAATTATGTTAAAAGAACAGTAAAGAATTTGTTTAAACTGTAAAAAAAGAATAAACAGAGTAATTGAAATGGAAGATGATCCGTTGGCACTCCCTATGGACGTTTTAGTACAGTATAGCACAATGAATTGTTTTGTTTGTCAGAGAATTTGTCGATTTCGAGTAAGCATTGATGCAAGAATAGACTTTTTCTTAAAAACTGGAATTTATTTACTCTTGGAAACACGATGCCTGTAATCAACATTTAATTAACCGAAAATGGATTAATACAACTTGAGTTTATGGACAATCTCATATCTGTATCGCTACGAATAAGCATGACGGGACCAGAAACCGGTGAATGGTTTAGAAAAATTAAGCAATATGCTCAGAAAGTATCATCTTCAAAATACGAGGATGAGGCCAATTTTGATGACGATGACTTTAAGTCCATTACATCTTTAAATAAAAACCAATTTCGAGAATTATTTCAATTTTGCAATCCTGTACAATATGGCGGTCATTAAAGGAATGTCACAAAGAAATATTTAATAACTCTTTTGATGAAAATGAGACAGGGATTATCAGATACCTGTTTAAAAACGCTATTGAATTACTCGTGCCGACAAAATGTAAGTATAGCTATTATCATTGCAAGACAGAGCTTTATGGTTACATTTGTACCAGGAAACTTAGGATTTTATGGTCTGAAGTTCAAAATAAAGAACAATTCATAAATAGCCATGTCAGCAGATTTTCAAATATTCTCTACAATCCTGAACCAGAATATCCAAAAGCAATTTTATACCCCGACTGTACATATTTAAAAGTTCCAAAAAGCTCCCATTTTCGCATTCAACGACAGTCTTACCATAAAGAGTATAATTTGTTAAAAACAGGCCTCCGGTGGATATCTTTTAGATGTACATGGTCCATACTTCTCGGATGTTCGCAATAATGACGTAGCAATTCTTTTACATGACATGACCCAAGATCAATACAGATTAGGAGAATGGGTTCAAGAAGGTGATATATTTGTTGTAGATCCCGGCTATAGGGATGCTGTTCGGTTTCTTGAGGAACTGAATTTAAACTACGAAATTCCACCTCACCTGTTACGTAATCAAAGGCAGTTTACCAGAGGAAGCGAATCGTTCGAGAGTTACCTAATTACCCTACACAAACATCGAAATTTTCCCACACTGTAGTCAATAATAATTTAGGTTGTTTACATAGAGTAATATGTTGCGAAAGACGTACCTACAACGATTGATCATTGCAGTATAAAAAATTTAATAACAATTAAATTTTATTTATAGTAATAAACAGAAGCAATAAAAAGTGTTGCTTTGTTATAAACAAAATTCAAGCAACTCTAGGTTTCAACATTCTTTCAATGACCTTGGATATCATTTGAACTTAAACTTAAAAAATGCGTATATTTGTAAACAAGGAACCAATTCCTTCGTGCTATAAAACAATTACGATTTATACAAGGTGTCTCAAAATTGAACTCAAAAAAAAAATCATAAAATACATGTGCGTATTTTTTTAAAATCTCATTTTATGCTAAAACATTGGCACAACTCTAAGGAATGTTGTTAATTTGGAAACGTATACGCTCCATCAACTGTTGAATATTAAGCTCGAGAGTCGATGTAAAATGTATTCTTTAAATATCCCCGAGGACGGCCCCATAAGAAAAAAGTCTAAGGAAGTAAGGTCCGGTGACCTCGGAGGTCAGAAAAGGACACCAAATCTGGAAATGTCTTTATTCGGAAACACCTCTCTGACGGTGGTCATAGACTCTCTTATCGCAGGGCCTGTGGCTCCATTCTGCTGAAACCATAGACGTTTTCTATTTAAATGTGTGCTACTCCAGAGTAGACATCGAGAGCATGCGAAGTGCATGTAAATGAATATTAACTAAGCACTCTCGAGTAACACAGAGTAACTCATGTACTTAAATGGAAAGCAGCAGGTTTCACCATTGTAATCATGAAAATGTTGAAGTTTCCGCTTGAAAAACTTACGAAGTAACAGTATCAAGGACTGTTTATGGTTAAGACGCGAATCCGATTGTTCTCGAAAAAATATGGGTCGATTATGCTGGCACCAAATTGTAACCTTAGGGCTGTGCACTTGTATCTGATTATTTCTTTTAGAATCATTTAATGCCCTATATCGACAATTATGTTTGTTAACATATCTCTCGAGACGAGATGAAAGTAGGCCTCATCACTAAAAATGTTGTTTAAATCATTGAAATTTTCAATCATTGCTCCACAATAATTTCTACTCATTTATAATATGCTTCAAGAAGTGCATGAGCAAAATATGGTGAACTCTGGATGTATGAAGGTTCAAGGCAGATGCGTTCTCTCAACTAATTGAACGTCTCGTTAAACGCCATTGATTGTGACGAACGGCTGCTCTAAAGCTTGAAGCACACTTTGCCGGACGGAATCGGCCCGCACTGGCCAGGAAAAATGCCGAAGGAATGAAGTGAATGCTTTTAAATGCCCGTGCACACATTTATCCGGGTGGAGTCGACAAGACAAACTGAGTCCACCGGAATGCCGTCTTGGATTTGCTCTCAGTAGCATTCATCGGCAGAAATTCGTTGCGAGCCCAAATAAGTACACTATAGGGCTGCCTGGTAGAAATTTCGTGCACATCCATGAGAATTTCCGTTGCTGGCTGGTGCGGGTCGATTCCTCCCGGTTAAATGTGCTTCAATCTTTACCCTGTCGACATTTTCAGGTGTTCCTATTGACCATCTTCGTCCTCGGGGTTTAATATTGACAGCTGAACCACTCTGTCTGAACTGGGTCCCCCAACATTTTATCCAATAATTAAAACTGACGCCTAGCTGCAGTTTAGGAATCATTGGCTTTGATATATAGATACCTCTAGCATGAACGCAAGATGCACACGACTCCACTGCTCCATGGCTATTGCCGAATCCATTTCTATCCCCGCCCAAAGAGAATAGGTCCCGCCCCTAACTCGTATTGGTTCAAAAGTTATCCAAATTTAAAAAGTGAAATCCATTCTGAGACATCTTGTCCCGCATCTTGTATTTGTTTTCAAAATATAATCTGAAATATGACTCAAACTTCTTTAATGAATATAATAGTGGCGTATTACCTCATAGTATATCAATTTTTATTTGGAATTTAAAAATAGCATGACCAGTAAAAATCATATAATGTGTAACACTGGAACTGTAACACTACTAATACTGGGATATCAAAAATGATTGAAGGTGACGTAAGCACTTTTCACCCCATTTTATTATCACAACTTTCTTCCAGCGGCTTTCGGTTTCAAGCTACTTAGTGATTTTATTCTGACTTTGATCCGTGCCGATTTACCTCAGCAAATAATAAATTGAACACTTATTGCAAGAGATTACTTCCAGCTAGTCACGACATGGACATAATTGATTTGTACAAACTTTTTAAAACGCCCCGTAGACATATCGAAAACATGTCTATAGAAACCGAGCTAAAAACTTTTTTCAAATTAATTTTTTCTACATCTTTATTATTATTATTATTATATTTCTCTGTATGTATGCTGAAAGTTTTTATAACACAAGTCGCTACCATAACGTAAGATAAAAAATTACCAAAGGTCGAAAGTTGTATTTAATTATTCGGCTCAATGAATTAAAAAAAAGTGCCTAGTAGAAATAGTAGAATGGACCAAATGGTGCAAGAAACTAAGTATTTGACTGATCGATATATTTCGCAATTGTTAACCTAGTCAAATAAAATTCAGTTTTTTCGCCCATTCATCAAATAGAAACTACTAAACCAAACACGTATTTATATTTGATATTTAACGTAGTTCGCAGACAATACTATTGTGCTCATATTTGTGCACGGTTCACAGATTTTCAAAATAAAGAAAATGCCAAAAATCACGGACGGGCGGTAGTAATCAGCAGTTATTTAGCCGACATAAGTTTACTTATTTTGTAAACTATACTGTTCAAAAGCTTGTCTCAACTATTTTTTAAAACTTTGTAGAACAAAACAATCTGACAGACACTGCTAATTATTAAACTTTCTACTGCATTTATAAACAAACACCGATTAAGTAAAAAGATTGTCAGTCATCTTCCAAAAAGTTCACAGCTACTAGCACAGAGTAGGAACACAGTGGAGAAACATCACGTAAGCACCCTCTACTGTGTCTGACGCCATCACAGAACATGCGGGCACGGAGGCATCATCCGCGCTGGCCGCATGGTTTAAAACTGATAGTGATGATTGCTCCTTACATATTTAGTTCCGATATTTTATAATAAGATAATGTACCAAACACGATCCTAAATTAATAATATAATAATAATAATAATAATAATATTTATTGACTAAAAGATACACAAGGTACCTACATATGGCTTGTCAATACAGAGAAAAGTTGTGATGAAAAACAGAAAAATTGTAAAAACAATACAAACAATAAACAAAATAGAAATATAAATTCTTGATGGGAAGGTCACCGAGATTCCATCAACTAATTAAATATTAAGACCACAAATATACATAGAAATATAAACATAAAACCAATGCACACACATAAAATTTATTTCAAACTTATTTGAAACATAAAAAACTCGATAAAAAACGTCGGTTTCTTTGACGGCGGTAAAGGGATCAAAGCCGACGTTGTTGAAAATAAATTTGAAATAAATTTTACATGTTTAACAAACAATTATTATTAATTTGATCGTGAAAAAGTTACCCATTAGATCGTTCTAAAAACTCATGTATCCTATAAAAAGCTCCTTTTATTAATATATTTTTTATTTTAATTTTGAACATCAAGATATTGTTATAATGTATTTCTGATTTCTGTTGACAAATTATTGTATAAAATACTTAGTGCAGTTATAGAGAGGGGATCATAATAGATAACCATGTGTGGATATTATGATTATAGTTGGATAAATTGCATATAAAGAGGTGTTCATTGTTTTTAACAAATAATAGACTTTAAAAATATAAATACAGGATATTGTAAGAATTTGTTTGGTTTGTAAACACTTGTCTGCACCTTCCCTTGTATTCCATATTAAAAACTAACCTAATTAATCTTTTTTGCAAAATGAACTCTGTGAAATGGCCTTGTAAATGGTATAATATGCCTAGCTTAATTTTGTACACTTTCGACATGCGCATCCCAGGTAAGTCTATGTGGGTACATCGAAATTTTCTCGGAAATTTTACTATCTTTATGAAATAATTGATAGCTGTATTTTCAGGCTCATTAAATGTAAGCTGGTTGCGTTGATTTCAGGTATTAAATTCATTCATTGTGATTTCAACTGCAAATGCCAATTCTTGAGGAATATCGACTGCAACAGTTACAGTAATATCATCCACAAACATTGTGATTAATACATTGATAATATAGCCAGGTACATCGTTTATGTATGCTAAAAAACTAGGGGGCCCAGAACAGAGCCTTGAGAAACGCCAAGTTTAACATCGTAAACTTTGTATCTAGCTCCATTAACATCAACGATCTGATCATATTTCACTTCTCAATATAGGACTTAATCCGATGCAGAATATTTATTGGTAATCCAATATTTGATAATTTAGTAATTAGGAATTCTATGCATACTGTGTTAAATGCATTCGAAAGATCAAAAAGTAATGAAACGACTTAGTTTAACTCTCGGTTTAACCTTTAACACATGGCTGTTTCAGTAGATCTATTTCACAGAGATATTCTATTTGCCCTAAATCCGTGTTGTGACATGCACAGTATATTGTTTGACACAAGGTATGCTGTCAAACGATTACAAACAATTATTTTTTTGGATAAGGAATTGAGTAATGAAACTTGCCTGTAATTGTCGATGTCCTCAATGTCACATTTTATGCAGGGGTATAATTAAAACAATTTTAAATAATTCTGGAAAATGTCCCTGAAAGTATTATTGATTTGTCAGACGAATGGTTGAACAATAATACCAATTATATATAAAATAATTAAGTCATAGTGTATGTCAATCCCAGATCTTTTTATTTTTAATATGTCTATGACCTGACTTCGTGCCTAGTCACCTCGATAGTCACAGGGGATGAATTAAACTTATATTCGTACACGGCAATGACAAGTTTTGTCAAAAATGATTTAAAATACCTAACGTTTGCATTATTAAAGAGCATTTTATTACTCTTTCTCAATAAGAAACAAACTATAATTAATCAGCACTAAGTACTACGATTAGTGATGATGAATGATGTTAATATGCAAAACACTGACCATGTCTTTTGTTTACAGGTGTTTTTACGTTTATTTCAACTGATTATATCTGCAACGCAGTTCTCTTAGAATAAATCCCAGAATAAATTAAACAAATTAGCAATTGGTAAAATCGAGGAAGATATATAGATCCCAGAATACTCCACAAGTCGATGTAGGTATAGCAAAATAATTCCATTTTACGTAATTTTTTATTACTACAACAGGAATATCCAACTCAGTCCGTATAAAAGTAACACCACTGGACAACAGTTATAAAAAAGTTGTTTATCTACATGACTCATAGATTTGATTGATTGTGTAAAATAAAGAATGATACAACTGGGAGCCGCTAATTTAAATTCAAAAGACTAAAATTTATAATAAATGCTAAAAATAAACACACGTAACTACCTGATAAGTACCATGAATGGCTTTATTAATATGTAGATATTTTTTTTCTTATGTTATGTTTGCAGATATTCCTCAAATTCTGATAGATGCTTTATATTTAATTAGTTTGAAATTTAGATTATGATACATATTTATAATCTTTATCGGGATCTTTATATTGCAACCTCACTGAAACTAATACATCAAACATATCTAAAAATATTACAAAATACGAAAATTTTGATCTAGTTTCAAGGGAAGATTAATTGATACCGATTAATACCCACAAACCTCGCCTAAAATATTTAATACTACATCGTATGTTATATAACATCTTATTAGATAAAAATAACACCATCAAATCTGACAAATTAGAAATTAGAAATTAATTAAGAGCAAAAATATTGATTTATGAAGAGCGAGGGTAAAAGGAGAGGTAAGCGCATTTTCTAAAATTTTAATCTGAGGGAAAAACCGGTACACCGTACTCTAAAAAAGGTGTACGCTACTTCCCGAAATGTGATTTCACTGCTTGGCTTTTCACGTGTATTTCACTTGGGAAAAATCCAGAACTATATTTATGTACTTTTTTTCTGGGAAATCAGAATTCGAAAAGAAAAAAACAACTGAACGTCAAATAAAAAGTTATAGCCGAAAAACTAAAAAATACAAAAATAACATCCTATACAAATGTATATCATCATATGTCTAGCGCCAAGTGCGGCCAGTTAGAAAAAGAATATGAGCGATGATTGTACGAGCGATGATTGCGAACTAGGATGAAATGAGATGGAATAAGACACACCCTGCGAACATAGGGACACACCCGATATATGCCCCACCAGCCAGAAACAATAAACTCATACTATACGTCCATCTCGTTTGTTCAATCAGTGTTGCCACCTTGAGGGATATATCCCGATTCGAGGGATTTTTTGAGGTCCACAAGGGACAAAGAGATATTCACGTAATTTTGAGGGATTTTTTGAAAACTTTGCAATAAATGAATTAAATAATATTTCTTTCGTTGATGATGGCTGCGTTTGTTTTATTTAATTGATCATCTTGTGGCCATAAAGAGAATCAACAAATATTGTGCTGGTTCAATCGGGTGCCATTTAGGTCTAGTGGAAATGTGATGATCTTGAACCCAATATTATACGTATGAAATAGAGCATCTGCACATGAAGTCACGTTTTTCAAGGTCGTTCCTTGGAGGATAAACAAATAACAAATCATAACCTCACTTCATTTCCTTATAATTAATGTAAAAATACCATTGTATTTATTTAATCACTATAAATTTTTGTCTCCTTACATTTTTAATTAAAATGACAAGTTTTTGTACTGTGGCGAGTTGTAAAAATAACGTAGCAAGTGGCAGCGTCAGTCTTTATATAATTCCATCAGTACTTGATAATTATAAACAATATATCAATTGGCGTGTGATAATAATCACTATACATGATCAAAACCAAATTTTCTGACAGCAAACACTGGAATACGTTCACAATAAAATATTACAACTAATCACCAAATTATTATGTGACTAAATAGCATTTGAGGTTATGACCTTTTTAGTTTTACCACCAAGCAAGTTAGCCACGCCCACAAGGTCATGTGTCGCAGCGCAGATGCTCTATTATGTTCTTCCTCGTAAAATTGATGTGGTCCGAGGTTATAAATAGGTCTGGGGAGATTTTCAGTGTCTGAATAAAGTCTGACCTTTTTTTATATTTTACTAACTAATTTTTATTTTATATTATAATATTTAACTACTTAATTTAAACTAATTGGAACATAATTTAAAATTTTAAAGAAAATATGAGATATTTTATGCTTGCGCGTGAGATGATTTGTTATTCTCACAGATGGCAGCACTGTGTTCAATTACTCTTTGTTAATAGTTGACCACTTTAGCCGTTTTACACACGATATATATCAATGCGCAAATCGGGGCAGAAATGAACATGTCACATTCCACTGACTATTATAAATGCAACACATACATATTTTTCACTTCTGGTTTAAATGGAAGTTACTTCAAGTTTTTTTATTTTAAGTGACACGCCCTATATATTAGGATCAAATTATAGAAAATTTCTTTCTGAATTTAACTACATATAATATCATTTATCTTTCATATTTAATAGGATATTGGGGTTTAAATTTAAAATAACAATATATATTTTAAAACAGTCATCTATGTAAACAAATAAAAACATTTAAATAAATTATTTACTTCAAAAATTAAAGTAATAATTACTATATATTTTATTTACTACAAATGTTCGAATTTTCGAAAACATTACAACTTTGCTGCTAACGGAGGCGAAGGCGATTGAACAAATGTGATAGGCATTTATAATCAATAGACATGTCCATTTCCGCATTAATATAAAGAGTGACAATTTTTGTATTTCCCAGTTTTTCGGCCATAACATTTTATTTCGTTCAATTGTTTCTTTCTTTTCGAATTTGGATTCCTCAGAACAGAATACCTATATAAGCAGTTTCGAATTTTTTCCTAGGTGAAAAATCAAGCGATGAAATAGATTGAGGTACTTAAAATGATCACCCTGTACATAATTCCTTACGGTTGTACACCAAATTTACTCAGCAGTCTACCCCCAGGAAAGCAGTGAACGAATAATAATCATTGTTAAGAATCGTCTGGCGAGATCGTCTGGTAATACCGAGAAATACTGAGGTAATTCGGAGAGCACCAAGGTAATTTAAAAAAATACTGGTAAATACAGGAAAACTACTGAGGTACGAACAAGTACCGAGGTGATACATTGGGTAACATCGAGGGTAGGAAGTGTAAACCTTTTGTCGGTAGTTTATCCCTCGGTGCAAATACACCGATATACCTAACACATTGAAAGAAATGTTACCAAGATATAATTTTTAATAATGCAACAGATAAAAAGTGTAATGAAATGAATAATGATAATAAACAAACAAGAAGTATTCGCTCGATAAGCAGGATAAATTAATTGTTTCATTTGATACCGTATAACATATTTTATCATCAACATGTACGTGTATGTATTACTTTTGTATAGACAAAAGTATTATCAAAAACTAAGTCTTTGGTATTACTAAATTTTAAATATCCGGATTCTTGATATAAAATTTGAGAGTATGAAATATTCTCGGAAGTATTTTTTTTACTGCCTAGGTAACTACAATTAGTAAATTACAGGATTAATTCCCTTAATAAGGTACCCACATAAGAACAGTATTCAAAACAATGTTTTGTATACTGTGACATACCTAAGTGTGTTTACTATTATTTGTACAACAATTTCATAATTTTACCAACACTGTGTAGGTAGGTGTAACACTAACAATAGACAGTAGTGATAATAAATATAACTTTTTTAAGCTAGTTAACTAAATAGATGCCTATCTATAGTTACTGAAGATCCTGGTATGTAGTTTATATTATTAAACAATAATATGACATACCCACCTAGGTCCTCCGAGTTTGTTATGTTAAAAGCGAACAATAATTACATTTTTAATCGTCATGGTACATAGGTGGGTATCTCTTATCTTTTACATAAATTAAACCACAAAATTAACGTTGTAATGACTGTGGAGGCCATTAAATATTACGTAGCTAAGAAGAATGGAATATATTATTGGTAGATACGAAATACAAGTTTTTATAATCTTGAATTCTGATAAGAAAACAGGCCTGAATGTCTAAGTTGTTCTTGGTTTTTGCTGCAAGAAATTATTTATAGACATCGGATTGTAGAATAACGATAACTCGGTAACTCAAGAGTGAGCGGTTTTATTTACCACACAAAGAAAAGTCTGTTATCACCGTGAGTTCATCTTATCTTCACATCTTCCGTTCTTGCCAAACTTTCTATTTACAATTACTCAGGTAAAACGACCAGGTGTAAATCAAAGACGTTGTTGATGAATTACCTGGGCTGCTGTAATCAAATATACAATGCATCCTCTCGTCCCACGCGAAGCAGATGTTTTTAAAACAAAAAACTGATATTATTTATATCATTACGGACTGTAAAATGTCCCAAAATAACCCCGATTCAATGCAGCTGCGTCTTGCTATCACGCTTCGAAATAAGTAGGCTCTGGCTAGGCGCAAAACAAAAGAAACAGAGCACTGCCTCCACGATTAGGTTAAATACAGATATGACTCGTTATCAAAATATGAATCATCTTACCAGAATTGACAGACACGTCATGATTTTCCTAGGTATATTTCTGTCCATAGCCGCCTTATCGAAAATAGATAGAGCATTCTCCTTATCAATAGATAAACACAAACGACACAATTGATAAAACTTTGGCGGTACATTACACATATTTAAACACTTTGGACACAAAACAAAAGCACACACAACACATTTAACATAAATTCAAGTTGAATCACAGCCTTTCTTATTGTTTTTAGATGGTTTTTTAAATGGTACACACACGGCACACTCGTCATTCCATTTGTCAAACGCTCTGTGTTATAAATTAAGGCACTGCCATGGCCACCTTTGATTAAAGAAGGTGCTTTGCTATGATTAGTGCAAGACAGCTCTTATCAGTCTTGATCTCTCTTCCAACAGGGGGCGCCAATGTACTCATCATAACAAACGAAGCAAGAAGAAATTAAGCCGCTTTTACATTTATTAATTATTACATTGATTCTAGAGAATTCAAATAGTTATTACACTTTTTAAACTCATAAATTTATGTTACAGACAAATAATATGCTAAATTGAAATGTTTAAATTACCATTTTATGGTGATACTAAGTAAATCACAGAACAATACATAATTTTAATTCTGAATTTACAGATTCTGTGAACGATACTTTAAATTTACCAGACGTGTTTCTAGCGTTACGTTAACTAGATATACAAATTAAGACATTTTACAAGAGGTAAATAAAAACGACTAAATACCTATGTACGTATTTCTTATTTTGAGGTGCATACATACCATTTTATTTGTATCAAAAAATATTAAACATTAGTAAATGAATAAACAAATGTTTATCCCAGTGACATTTTAAATATAGTAATAACAATAGCTATGTTATTATTACATTTATTATAACAATTAATTTAGAATTTACCATTATTTTTCTAGATTATAAACTCCCGATCGTGCTTCCGACTTTTATTTGCTTTGTGCGCGTACTTTTATGCAACCAAATATGCAGGTTGGTAGTTCAGAGTACTGACTATATGACATGCATAAGATTGTATATATTTTTGTTGAGAGAATTTAAATTTACTAAGCAGATAATTTAAAACATTGTAAACAACATATACCTATAATTTATTAATTATCTACTTGTCAACGCCTATTCTATTTTTTAAATGTTTTTATACAAAATATTCAATAGTGACCTATGAAGTTAACAAACTAAACTTGCAGCTTTGCAAATGTCAACTAGTCAACTAGTCCTAGTTAGTTTGAATAAAATTTATTAAACATAACAATTTTGTAGTAACAATGAATTTAAATGAACTTGTGATAAATCGCGGTAGAGGCAGGGGGAAAGAAAAATATTAGGGGAAAATCTAACAATAATGGTGAGTGAGCTGTTTAAAAAACTTTTCTTTTATAGTGTCACAAATTTAAAAGTACCTATATCTATAGTGTGATATTTTGTATGGAATATATAGCTTACACCATGGCTACACCTAGATATGTGTTTAAAATTAACGTTTTTATCTTTATTTAAAATTTAAAACTAATAAGAGTAATAAACAGTTAATGGTGATTAAACTAAAAACATACAGTTAGAAAATATAGGTATCGATTATTGTAGCGTTTGTAACTTTCTTCGTTTCGAGAATGCAGACTCACTTTAACTTCATAAATCGTAATAAGTTATTTACGTAACAAGTCCGGAAAGTGATATTTTTCTGGACGAATAAACAAGTGTGAGAGTCCAGAAAAACATTTTCTGGATGAGTTTCGTACATAATATTTTCGGCAACCGTCTAGAATAACAAAACAGTAATTCCAGTTTCTTTATGTTTTTATTTCCTTTCTAAATTACGTTTTTATTCCTTATTTACTTTAATATTTGTGGTGAAATTTGAACAATTTTGAATAATAAAAGGATTCAATTCGTTACGCACACTTGGTATATTGATAGGGGTTATGCTGTTGGGCCTGAACTTGAGCTATCCTCTTGGAAGTTTTCCGATAGCGTACCTTATGTGCAATTTTAAGAACTCTAAAAATAAATTGAAAAATCCACAGAAGTATTTTGCCGTATGGTATTTATATGTGGGATCTAATAGAACATATATATGATGACACTTATTTGATAAATAATATAGTAACGTTTAATTTTTTTGTCAAAAAGTGTAGCAAAGTTTCCCATAGGCTGGGGTTACTTTGCTCCATCCTAAAGTTTGCCCTATAACGCCACTATTTGAATACATGGAGCAAAGTTAAGCAGGTGTTTTATCGACTTTTCTCCAGGACTCACATCTGTAAGAAAAAAAAATACAAAATATGGTATGGATTTTTTTTATTATTAATAAAACTACATCCTGTATCAATTAAAAGAATCGAAATACATTGCACAAATAAAAAAAATAGCCAACAGTGTAAGTTTTAATCAAAAACCGAAGAAAATATCCCTCTTAGAGACTTACTTAGGATGCTTAATGGAACTTAGAATATCGGACCATGGGTAAGTCAATTCATCCCATTTCGAGGGCCATTTCCACATTTTCAGGGATTTTTCCATCGAGTTAATGGTAACTTTTTTATCATCAAAATCCATTTCACCTGGGTACAGTTGTCCTGCATACAAAAATATTACGAAACGTCCTACCTCTCGGACCACACTTTCAAATTGGACGTTGTTATATCAGGATGTGTTGCCTTCCAAAAAATGTATAAACTCTTTCTTTTCTTCTTCCTCGGCAAGCACTTCGAAATCGATATCATTTGAAAAGTTGTCATCAAAAATCATGTCATCCTCCTGCCTACAGATAGAAGAAGTGGGCTCGTCTATTGAAATCTCTTCAGTCACCATGGACCAGCAAACACTTTTTCCAGCAGCAATGTTAATTTTTTTTCTACGGCTCTTTACAGTGCTGGTTATCTCTGACCTCTTTGCTTCAAGAGTTTTAAGAAATTCTGACTGCACCAACTGTCGATTATAAATATTCCTCGGTATACGGCTTAAAACTTCTTCTGCATTCAGAAGAGACACACCACATTTTCGGAAACCATGTTTTAAATTGTTTCCAGCATGCGGTGTTTTTTTAATCACCACCTCACTGACCAGTTTTGTTTCCTTACACAGAAAAAAGAAAAAAAGACTATTTACATAATGAAAATGAACGTGCAGTAATATTTTAGGTGACAATCACCATAGGCAAACTTTAATACTTGCTGCGGTTTGCCTGGTGGTATATCCATCGTGTCTATTTGTAAAACTACATTGAAACTCTGCTAATGATGCAAAGTAACCCCCCACTGGCGCAAATTAACCCCTCTTTACGATGTCTTGAAATAGTTTTGATTTTTTTATTTTTTTTTTCTCTTTTTTGGTATTATTCAACGTCAAAATTGTAGTTTTTTATTCGTATTGAAAGCACCACAATTGCAACAGCATTACTTTATTAACAATTAGGAAGAAAGGAACCAACCGCAGAATCAATTCAGTGTAGAAAAAGAATATTAAAAAAGCGTCATCATTATTCATTACATCATGTTTCATTTCACACACGCTGTTACTGTCAAAAACTAAAAAAACATTTTTCCGTCCAGAGTATGGAGTGTAGAGAAGGAGAAACGTCTCCGTGTTAAAAAATGTGATCGGATTTTCGATGGAAGAATAGGTGGCGCTGATTTAGAGGAGGTATTCTACGTGATTTTGTTTTTACTAATTTTATTATTTTTTTACGCTGTATAATTCTTTTCAACACCTACGTAATATTATGTTTTCGTTAGTTTATAGAATCTGAAGCTAGTTTCAGAGATATAGTAAGTGTTTAACTTCAGACTCAATCCCATAATACGATCAGCGCCACATCTCATACCTTACAGAATTCAGAGCACATTTTGAACGTACCGTCCATAAGAGACGTTCCTCCTTCTCTACACTCCATAGTCCAGAGAGTACTCTCAGTTTACTTGTTAAATTATGCAGCCAACAAAACACGGTTGTGTAACAGAAAAGCCTATCTAACATTATTAACAAAACGAGTTTCTATTAAATGTCAAAAAATATAAGATCCAAATAAACAAAAGTCATGGGTTTTAAATTTATTATAGATTATTTTGCGTAATTTATCTTTACCGTGTAATAATCTTGTCCCTAGCCACCACAGGTTTTAAATTTAGGCTTAAAACGAAATGGAGATTATTTCTACAATTTGGATGTCCAGACTTTTATCTAAAAATAATGTCTAAATAAAAGTAAAGAGCTTTTTTACATTAATATATTCTACTTATTTGGTCAACTGTATAAATTTTAATCTCAGAATCAAATCTAAATGAAACTTCAGCTACGTTAAATACCTAAATAATAAACGTTTTCATACCAAGACTGTTCTGTAGCAGCAGGTGCTACATTGGAAATTTTACCAGGCACATTTTCTACCTCATTTTTGCTGCTGCTTTCCATTGTTTAGCACAAAAATCCTGACTAAAACAGTGCAAACTTTTGAAAAAGAAAACTTAAATTATGCATGTCCGACTGGCGCGTCGTTACTTTGATGCCATGGCAATTCAACTGAAATCCTATAAGGCATATGTGATTTTTACGAAGGCATAGAAGGACCAACAACGTTATTTTTTCCTCGATACGTTGAATTGCCACTTTGAAATGACAATTCTCATTTCAAAATGATAATTGCCACTTCAGAGTGACAATTGCCACTTCGAAATGACAATTCTCACTTCGAAGTGACAATTATCACTCCAAAGTGACAATTGTCACTTTGAAATGACAATTATCACTTCATGGCAATTGTCACTTTGAAGTGAGAGTTGTCACTTCGAAGTGACAATTATCAAATTCAAAATGACAATAGTCAATTCAAAGGTGCTTCACGAGATGTAGCTGAAGACAGAGTCAAAAACGAGGAACGAATTTTTTACAGTAGACCAAATAATTAATGCTCTTGAGGTGAAAATCCCAATAAGTTTTGTAATACATAAATATTCCAAGATACCCTATTTCAGATTTGACGAAAACATGAATTTAAGGGAATTAAACACCCCAGAAACTATTTAAAACAAATATAATTTTTGTCACACAACTTGTAATACTTTCAAATTAGACAGAATATTAGAAAATGAATATTTCAACATATTCTATTACAGATTTGACGAAAATTAGAGTTTAAGGGGATGAAACACACTGAAAACCTTTTAAAAATTTATAACTTTTGTCGTACAAACTGTAACACTTTCCCATTTACAAGATGCTAGAAAATAAATATTTCAAGATACGCTTCTTCAGATATTACTAAATTATGAATTTAAGGGGGTGAAGCACCTAAGAACGATTTAAAACTATTATAAGTTTTGTCATACAACTTGTAGATTTAGACAGGATGGTAAAAAATAAATATTCCAACTTCCTATATTTCAGATTTGAAGAAAATTAGAATTTTAAGGGTGAAACACCTTGAAAACCATAAGATTGGTGTTTCACCCTTCTAAAATTTTAATTTCCGTCAAATCTGAAATAGGGCATGTGTGGGATATTTATTTTTTATCATCTAATCTGAAGGTGTTATAAGTTGTATAACAAAAGTTATATTAGTTTTAAATAGTTTCTGGGGTGTTTCGCCCCCTTAAGTTCATATTTTAGTCAAATCTAAAAATCGTATCTTGAAACATTTATTTTCTATCATCTTGTCAAATGGGAAGGTGTTAGAGATTGTACAATAAAAGTTATAAATTTTTAATTGCTTCGGGGTGTTCCACTCCGTTAAATTCTATTTTTTGTGAAATCTGATATAGAATATGTTGGAATATATATGTTTTACCATCTTGTCAAATCTGAAGATGTTACAAGTTGTATGACAAAAAGTTTTAAATAGTATTTGGAGTGTTTTACCCCAAAATTTATATTTTAAGCAAATCTGAAATAGGGTGTATTGGAAAATGTATTTACTATTATTTTGTTAAATATGAGGGTGTTACAAATTATACGGTAAAATTTATATAATTTTTAAATAGTTTTCGATGTGTATTACCCCTTAAATTCATATTTTCGTCAATTCTGAAATAGGGTATCTTGGAATATTTATTTTCTATCATCTTATCAAATGTGAACGTATTACACAATGTATTGAGATTTTCACTTAGAGAGCATTACTCAACTTGCCCACTATAAAAATTCGTTTTTCGCTTCTGATTCTGTCCTCAGCCACGTCTTGTGAAGCACCTCTGAACAACTGACAATTGTCACTTTAAAGTGGCAATTCAACGTATCGAGAAAAAAATAAAGTTTTTGGCCATTCTACGCCTTTGGAGATTTGTATGCTAATACCAATGCAATTTTTGGTTATTAAGTACATGTACAATAACAACGATGATGAGTCTCTTCACGGACTAGTCCGGGAAGTACATTTTTCCTGGACTGGGCTGTAAAAGAGCTACCTACTATCTCAAAGGAAAAGTATTCGAGAAGTGGTTACTTTCCGGACGTTTGCCGAAAATAGTACATTGTGTATCTAGTAGTAAAAGCAATACATTCCCGACCGACGATGTAAATTGAAGTCCGAAAATGTCCTTTTACTACGAAGTACACATACTATTTTTTCTTAAATCACAATCAATATTATTATAAATTAAGGAATTTTTATTAATGCATAACATTTTTTCATTACAATCTAATTGCTTATGAAATCGTTACTTTGACAATCATTGTTTATTTATTGTTGTGATAAAAGTCTGATTCAGTGCTTATTTCGCTTTAATATTTGTAAGTGCTAAAAAAAAAAATTAAAAAAATATTTATAATGGACAGTTATGATGATGTCCAAGTGTTTGAGACACCACCAGAGTTAGTAGCGACTGCAAAAAAATGTGACTTTAAATTTGATGTTCCATTTTATATTAAAATATCTGCACATAACTTTCTTATACCAGTATATATCATCCTGATGTAAAAAAATCATTCTATTTAATTCTTCACTTACCTCAATTAAATTTTAATAGCCTACCTTGAAATGGTTCATTAAAATTTTTAAATAATTAATTATCAGCGTCATTCGATACTGTCAATAATAATTCATGTCATATATTTTAACAATTTCTTCTTATTGATATTGACATTTTTGTAACTAAATTAGACATTTCAAATGTCAAACTGTTAAATTTATCCTAAACTCCATTTTATGAGGTCAAATGTATAAAAAATTTAAGTCTACATCAGCTTTATTTGAGTAATTGGAAAACACATTTTATTCGCTTGATATAGTAGACATGATTTATAATCTTTCATCAAGAATATATTTTTTTGTAAAGGCAAATACAAAAAACTTTGGGTCCCGTGGACCTCCTTTCAGCTGGCCAATTTTGCTCATCACCGAATTTTTCATTGTCTTTGGCATTTAGAACAAGTGTACAAAGGCCTAAAAAGCCGAAACACGTGTAGAGTTTCTAATAAAATATTTTTTGAAACATTAAAAAAGCAAATTTCTTTCATATATTTAAAAAAAAAAAAAAAATGATTTATAATCTTTCATAAAGAATATATTTTTTTGTAAAGGCAAATACAAAAAACTTTGGGTCCCCTGGACCTCCTTTCAGCTGGCCAATTTTGCTCATCACCGAATTTTTCATTGTCTTTGGCATTTAGAACAAGTGTACAGAGGTCTAAAAAGCCGAAACATGTGTAGTTTCTAATAAAATATTTTTTGAAACATTAAAAAGCAAATTTCTTTCATATATTTAAAAAAAAAAAATGATTTATAATCTTTCATCAAGAATATATTTTTTCGTAGAGGCAAATACAAAAAACTTTGGGTCCCGTGGACCTCCTTTCAGCTGGCCAATTTTGCTCATCATCGAATTTATCATTGTCTTTGGCCTTATGAATATGTGTACCAAATTTGAAAGCTTTATCTCAAAAATTGTGGCTGCTATCGTGATAATACAGACATGCAGACAGATTTTTTTCCATAAAGTTATGTTTTTTTCATTATAATTCGTCGAGATTCGTCCAGAATGCAATAAAAAATTTTAATTTTTTTCCCGAAATTGTACCTTTTTTCTTCTTTCATTCATTGTGTCTCTTCTGATGGTACCACATTCACCAAATTTAATATGTCACCTAAAATTTTGTTGACAATCTTAACTGTCAAATTTGGGGAGTCTACCATTAGTATTTTTTGAGTTTTCGCAGATACACACATACACACACACACGCACCGACAGACATTCGCAAAATAGTCAGAATGTATTCAGGAGGGTTCAAAACGTATATATCTATCAAAATCTGGAGGTAAAAAAAAATCACGATTAGTATACTTCCTTATATTAGGTATAACAAAGTAAAAACCTGTACGCGAGTTAGGTACTTTCCCGGCTTAGGTCGGAAAAGTAACTTTCTCGTACTCTTTCTGTAGGAATAGGTCAATTAAAACTTGTATAATTTAGTCGATGTTCCGCTATATTTATTAGCATCCTCAGGACTAATTAAACTAGGTTTTTGTACGTAATCATTAATAAATTAAATAACAAACAAGAACTTGTAAAAAACACAGGTTGAGGTAAATACAACATAAAATCAAAATTACATTTCATAAGAACGTAATTTTGTATTTCCTCATTTCCAGACAAATACAAAATTATGAAATGTAATTTTGATTTTAAAAATAATCTGTCCACATGGCAATGATGTTGTAAAACGTAGGAAGTTCTATCGTTTTTACATAAATTTATATTTACAAGATTTATGGGCAAAAATTCGGTTAAGTGTATGGTGGGTTGCTTGGTGACTCCGCTCCTAAAGGCGGATAAGGGTAATAATTAAGACTGTTATTTTAGATAAAGTGGACTCTTATGAAAGGGTATAGATGACCTCATTGATTAGCAGAGTTGACAAATCGGTCCGCAAGTCACAGGCGGTGCCATGTAGTGAAATACCCAAATACGTAAGCAAGACTTGTTAACTATTTTAGCAAAGACTAACATTTTATTTTAGTCTATTGTTATGCCACGTGGTGTGTACAACGTAATTTATTCCTCTCCGTTGTATTGTTGATAATTTTATTTGTTATATTTTATTCCTGATATCAGTTTAATAATAAAGTAGGTCAGACCTGCCCAAGGGCTATACGCTGACAAAGTGAATAAATTTATCAGTGAATTCCCAATTCCAATTCCAATTTATTCAGCTTTATTTCCTATGTTATACATTTCTAGTTAAGGCTACTTTTTATTCTAATTATTTCATATATAAATATATAAAAACAAATAAACAATATAACATGAGGGACAAAGTTGACAACAAATTGTATCCAGCCAGGACGACAATACCGTCCAGGTACGGTTGGGCCTTCCTGGTTGACGGTGTTAATGGCAGCTCATGTCTTTTTCACCTTTTATCATTCTGCATGCAGGCATTTTCCTGCACAGAAACAATGCATTATAATTAATAAAACATAAAAAAAAATTAATAATTAAAAAAGTCAGTTTACAGAGAATGTGTGGGTGATAGTATGTACACAGGCAAAATTCCAAAAAAATGTGCTCAAAATAATGATTTTTTTATTTTGAAAATAAAAATTTATTCTACAATTTGCAAGGTGTGAGACAGACCTGATGTGCTGGGACAAACGTGATAGTAAACGTCACGTAAATTCTATGCGACATTAAATTTAAAAAAAAATGGCGTGCCTTCGACAACACGTTTATGTTCGATTTACTTTTAATGCTGATTGCCTGTGATGTTCCGCTGCACATACTCGATAAACAACCATTTCAGTAATTGTGGAATAAATATAATCACAAGGTGACGTTATTAATTCGGATAACGTTGCGTAACTATGTACCAACCACAGAGAACCTCAGTCTGTTATACCAACTGTAAGCGAAGACATTGTAAATAAGATCAAATGTGTACAAAAAATACACAGCTGTGGTTATGTGTTGACGAGCCGACAGATTATAAAAAAATTCTATTTTAAATGTTATAGTACGTGTACTTGACCCTCTTAAACCGACATTTCCACTGTTACTAGCTAGCAAAAGACTAACTGAGTGTACTGGTCAAACAATTACGCGGGTGATGCTGGAGACGTTAGAAAAATTTAACCTGTCAAAAAGTCAACTGTTGATGTTTGTGACCGATGGTGCCTCGACAATGCGTTTGGTAGGCCATTCTCTTCAGAACACGGTTGTAGGTTGGTACATGTTATGTGTAAAATGCATGTTTAAAACCTTATGGCAGAAACTATTCGACAAGGTTTTCTAGAGGAAGATGCATTAATAGCAAGTACAAAAAAAGTATTTCTTAAATCTCCTAAACGTCTTCGCGCATTTCATAGCAAGTGTCCCGGTATTCCCGAACCACCACAGCCGATTCTTACACGTTGGGGAACATGGTTGAAGGCAGCTTTTTATTATGCTGAATATTTACAACAAATAAAATTGTGATACTACAATTCAATCCAGACAGGCTGCAGCTATTAAGAAAGGCCAAACAACATTCGAACATGTTTCTGTTGAAACAGCTTTAAAAACTATTTACAAGAACTATAAAGAATTACATGACGCCATACAAAACTTACAAAACAGTGCGTTGTCGTTAGCGGAGTCACTGCAAATAGTGGACGAAGTAAATCGACCGCTACACTCTATAGGTGACGTAAAAAATTAGCCCGTTGGAGAGAAGTTTGCATGTGTTAAAGCAATACACCGGTTTTACCAGATTAAGACAAATTTATGATGGTACTGATGGTGCATCTGCAAATCCGTTAAGTGAGTTCAAAGACTATTTTAAGTATGCTTGTAATTACATCAATAAATGTCGAACGGTTGTTCTCAATATATATAAAGATTTGCAGGTTTAATTCAATGCAGATTGGGACTTTTGTCCGCTGAGTAGTTGTTTCTTGCAAATCTTATTCAGTATATAGTTTAGCCCACCCGGGTTAGAGGTCGAAACTCTTGGTACCTGTTTTGCAGGTCGCTAGTCACTAAGACATCAGTGATGTCTGACTGGTAGTAGCACTGACCACCAGAGGGATCCACTTATCACTGACTATGTCTGTTTTGCTTAGTCTGCTTTAGGCTAGCTAGGCTTGGGTTGCTATTATTATTTGTCTTTTCCATTACTTATGGCATACTGACGAGAACATAAAAAGTTTGAAACCGGTCTATGTCTAGTGAGGAATTGACAAATGATGATGCCAATTTGGTTGGCGAAACAATCGTCGAATGCATTATTATGGTGTTTTGTTTTTTCGAGAAAAACTACATCATTGTTATCCTCACATCAAAGGTTTCAACCCACTCCAGGATTGTTATACACTACAGGAAGATACTGTTTGTGTATATACGAACTTGAGAGTACTGTGGCCATGTGAGCACGTACTTCTCATAAAAGTTTTTAATTCAGGGCGCTCTAAGAGTTCCACGATAAATGTAGTGACCAAAACAATATGCACAGATCGAAAACAAACGTGCAATACGCAGGTTGTCCTGATATATTTCGTACTTTATTACTACAATGCACTTTTGATTCAAGATGCCGTTTGGCGTTGTTGTATGGTGAAAAAATTAATTTTTTGTAACACACGGTACATTGCACAGCATATCCATCGACTCGAAAATCAGCAAACCTAGAAACAATTTTTTGCAGTTCAACTGTCGACAGACACGAACGAAATTAGTTGTTACTATTTATTTTTATCCTCGCGTCGATATTTGCTGGTAAACTGAATAGTGAATAAACACGGTCTAAATCTTGATGAGCATGCTTACTGTGCTTTCCTATGGGAGCTTAAACAGACTGGTTGGGAAGCCGGTCCGGAAGTTGTCCTATGTCTAGTTATGACCCCAGCCTTCGGAGTTACATGAAAGGACTATGTGTTACAATGTTTCTACATGACTAAATGATGGATATACGACTGGAAATATACGGCAGGATAAACATTTTAAAAATACTCGTCAAGCTCATCTAGCAGGTTGATTCATAGGAATACAATCACCAGAGGGAAAAGGCGCCGATTAATTACAACTCATGTTGGTAGTGTTGGTGGCCTTGTAGAATATGGCTTATTAGCCACAAGCAACATTTTACCAACTACCGACTACTTTTTCACTAATTCCGACGTCAGAATTAGTACAAATAGTAGTCCAGTAATAACTTAAATTTTGTAGTTGTAATACGACGTCGAACCAAATATTGCGCCGACTTCGCAAACCTACTGCTTAAGTCTGGACGATTTACCAACGTTGATTTGTCGTTAGAAAACGACTTAATAAGGTTTGATATGTTTTCAAGTCATTATCCAACGTTGATTAGACGTTGGTAACTGATTAAGTAGATTTAGGTAATTTTGGGTAACATTCCAACGTTGGTTAGACGTTGCTGACTAACGTAGTTGTCTAACAACGTCGGCTGGACGTTGGTGTTAGGCTTTGGGCGTTGGTCTAACATAACCTCAAAATTAATGTCGACAATTCAGGTATTGGTAGATATTTAGTAAAAATTTATACACCAACTGCAACAGACGGTCGATATTATCGCGATTGTTTTGGAATGAATGTTAGTGTTAGTGCAGATTTCTGCACCAAAGCCTACTAAAAGTTGGTGCAGGTAAAATTATTTACCCGTGACGTCGCTGTTAGTAAAAATAGTTGCACTTATTCCCGCCTTCGCCATATTTTCTAGTTCCACAGAAGGAAATAATAGGCGGCCATGTTGATTATGTGTACAATTATTTTAAATACACAAAATTTGCCTCTTTTTTCAAATAAAGTAAGCAAAAAAGTTTTTATTTACTCGTAAAATTAACTAAACAATATTTCAATTGCGCTTTCTTTGGAAAGGGAAAATATTTTTTGAAAGTAAAAAAATAAAAATAGTACTTTCGTTCTTAAAATAAACATTATTCTTATGGGATCACTATATTTTTCGACCTAATTTATATATATCTTGTAACGGCCCAACCCCCCTCGTATATTTATTATTTAATTTCTCTTTTATTTCTAAGTCCCACCTGTCGTGAAGCGACAGGTAATACTTAATTATTTAATTGGCCTTTTTCGTGATCGTCTAGTTTTAGTGGTAGGACCCCAAATTTGTTGTGTTATTGTAACCTCACAGGTACGGTTATAAAGTTTGGTATTACTTTGTTTCATTTATAAGATTTAATTTGCTTTAATTTTAATTGGTATACCTGTAGTAATTATTATGACCCCTAACCTGCACTGCAATGATATCTGTTTTAAAAGAGTACTCAATATAAAATTTGACTTTATGTTTATTATTATTAATGTGCTTGGAATTCACTTTTGTACCTGAAAGTAGAAATAAGTCAAGAAAACTCAAATACCGTTTGTACACCTTTTATTTCTATATTGAGACAACTGTCTACAAGAAATAGATTACAACACTTACATGAACAAAACCTTGTTACATGTACGGTGGACAACCGTCCACGAAAAATACATGGCTATTTAGCTAGTTGAACCTGCAATGTAACCAAACCTGGTTACATGCGCGGAAACTTCCGCTTCGTAGTCTAAATGACATATGTAGAACTCTACATATGGGTGCAAGAGAAACTTCCCTTGTATGTGGAACAGAGTGTCCCCTGTCCGCATGAACCGGCCAGAGGCCGACAACCATGCCTTGTTTTGGATTCGCGGGCTGGTGCTACCATAAACAGTATCACAAACACAATCGACGCTTGGCCAACGAAGATTCGATGCATATGCGGAACCCCGACATATGATGAGCACTGCCCATATTATTTTAAGTTTTCGATGCAGATGCGGAACCCCGACATCTGACGAGCACTGCCCGTATTATTTTGTTTTCGATGCATATGCGGAACCCCGACATATGACGAGCACTGCCCGTATTATTTTGTTAATTTGGCCGTCGCCGCTTGTGTTGTGGCATGCTTATGGGAGCTGTAGCCATAAATCATGAATCGGTGTATACTGGCTGGCTGGGCCAGGACCCCTGCCGAGAGGCAAGGTCCGTGCCCAGATAACCGCATGTTTTTGTTGTCGGCGCCTCACCGTCTCACCCGACAGCGGCACTATGATCCCCATATGGGTAATGCACTCTGATGAAGTTACAAATATTGCAGATTCAACTGGACATTAAATTTTTGGTATATTATCTTATTTAGACCTGGCTTGAAAAATAAAGGAAAAGTTCCAACTATTATCGGAATTAATATTGACTGTTCTAATTATTAGTAAACATGTAATGAGCAGGGCATTATAACAAAAAAGGCCCTATCTATAAATCATGTGGTACCACCGGTCAGATATTGTTAAAAACCGCGAAACCCAAGCATATAGAGTCGTACTTTGGTTAGCGTTGCTATTTTACTCGAAACAAAGAAATTGCCTTAATTTTATGATCTTTTGACTAGACTCGAGTACGTAGCAAATGGCAACGCAGTATAATAATTATTTAGGTGACATCCTTACCAATTCTGGTATACACGGAGAGTTCCGCGGGGCCCGCTCCCCCGGATTCCTGAGTAACACCTGAGTTACTCGCCTCCATGTCGACGGCGGTGTCGGCGGCTAGCGCACGCTAATGCAGCGCGGCACCCAATGCTAGTTATAACGGCAAGACAGGGCCACTCTCTTATTTCTCGACTCCCTCAGAACAAAAGCATAGGCTTGTGGCTGTCAGAGTCGACCTGGTGCACAGCTAGATTACAGAGAGTCGTACAAACTCTTCGTACCCGGTTCTTTCGAACCAAAGGTAAAAGCTTGGGGGTAGTCAGAGGTGGGGCACGAGTCTGCCACGTAGAGCTGGACAATCTCTTTGTAGCCGGTTCGTTAGAACCAAAGCGTATAGCTTGGGGCTGTCAGAGATGTGACCCCGATCGTAAGCCGGCGCGTATTTATATGATTTCCCGCGAGTGAATTCGTGGTCCGAGCCTGCAAGTTAGACGGAGATAGGCAAACGCTCCGATTTTGGCTTTACCCACGATGTTTACTTTATGATGCATTTAAGTGAGAAATAATATAATGACTCTATGTTTATAGCATTGGAATTTCTTAGTAAAGCTCTAACAACCCTACGTGTTTCGTTAGTTTGTTTATGTTATTTCCTCTTGACTAAAGAATGCTTTGAGATTTTGTACAGTTTTGTCAATGTTTTAAAATATTAAATGAATACTGTGTGTTGTTTTACTTAGCTGAATAATTTAGACTCTATAGTTTGAATGCATACGTTTTCTGCCAAATTTATAAGACAATGATTTAAACCTTTTTTATATAATAGTTAATTTGGAATTTAATGATATAAATACTTGGGAATAATTTAGTTTTATGTAAAAATTATAGGAAATTTATTCGCGATGAAGCAGCCCAGGTCTGGGATGCTTCAATCTATATGTATCAATAAAATTTCTTTCGTTTCAGTTTTTTACTCCACCAGATTTATTAAAATTTTATTCGAAGTATTTTGTATATAATACGTACTCATGCAATGATAAACACGCCTTATCAATTTTATATAAATAGATACGTACGACAAATAGAATAATATACAAAATTGCTTAGTTTCACTACCTACACCCGACTTTTGTAGGTCAGATTAAAGGTAAATTTTAAATAAGGTTGGTAATAGCCTGACAACCAACTTAAGCCGACGTAAAATTTGGTGAACATTTGGTCTGTAATCACAACGACTAAAGTCGGCCCTCTACGTCGAATCGACCCATATTTTATTGACCAGATTAGTACAAATATGGGTCAGCCCGACGTTTTGTGTACGTCGCACACCGACTTTTAGTTGCGAACAGCAACGTCGTTTCGTCGTCAGAATGTTGCTTGGGGCATTTCAATCAAATTGTACTGATGACTATCACGAAGATATAAATACAGATGTTTTTGAGAATCATTTTGAACAACTGTTGGAACTCGAGAAAATTGAAAAAATACTAACAAAGTTGAAATTGTTCAGTGGCTTTTAAGGAAATAAATAGATTTTGGGGAAAATATAATAAAGAACGATTCTAGTAATTTTAAATAGAAACATTTTACAAAATATGTCATCGACAATAATATGGCAGAAAAGCGAGGCTTTATTGTATTTCGACAATCACTATATCACTGCGAACTTAATCCAAGGAATTAGGGCGAAAACACAACACAGCGGTGCGACGTCGCATCGCAGAAATCAACGACGTCGTAGAAATTTGCGATGCGACGTCGCTTAGTACAAATCCTGGGCGAAACCACAACACTGCGGTGCGACGACGCATCGCAAATTTCCACGACGTCGTTGATTTCTGCGATGTGACGTCGTACCGCAGTGTTGTGTTTTACTTATGAGATCGGCAATGATTCTCTCAAGCAACGCACGTGCAAATCACTGAAGTCTGGTTGTCTTTTATACGCGACTTTTGGTGGTATTATTGTCAACCTATAAATCTTTTATTGTATTTTGCGTGTTATTGTTAATCAAATATTTATTTTTATATTTATGCATATGGCTAGATTTGTACTGCGGAAATCTCGTTTATATCCTTTAGTATTGTATAAAAATGATTTATTTTATTGGAAAAAAATGTTTTATGTTGCCAGCAGCTTATTTGGTTTTTTATATTTAATTATAACACGCCATACATACATCAAACGTGTCGCTTCTGGTATAGGTCTTCTGTGGCCGTGCAATTAACTTTCATCGCATCGCATTGCGGTGCGACTTTGTTTTTGCGATGCGTCGTCGCACCGCAGTGTTGTGGCCTGCAACAGACGTAGGACACGTATTGTGCGGTCCACATATCACTAGAAGCGTCTTCTCTGCGATGCCGTGGCGATGAAGTTTTAACGTTGCGTCATCGCATCGCATCGCCGTGCGACGTCGTTTTTGCGATGCGACGTCGCACCGCTGTGTTGTGTTTTCACCCTTAGTGTGTGTCAAGGCCTATTTGTGTCAATTTATTTTCCAGACTAATTGTTCAATGATATCATTCGTCATTAGGCAATTTTAATATTTCAAAAATCATTATGAATTTTATGATCATTAAGCTATTTGAATTTCAATTTTTATCTCCAAAAACAAAATGTTGTAACGACCTACCGGATGTCAACCAGTATATGAATAGAGCTTTCAGTAATTTTAATTAATTCAATATAAAACTATTTTTCTGTGTTAACTGTTCCTTCTACTATTTTTCTAGGTTTTGGTGTTAATAAAATGGGCCCACCGCTCAGCACTACAGTCAGAAAAAAATCTTCTTCATCGTCATCAGAGTTAAATTGGGGACGAAGTCATATTAGGTTAATAGTTTACTTTATATACTTAAATACACTATGCACAGAAAGTTAAGAATATTGGAAAAATCACACTTAAATACGCTCCTTTTTTCCATGTGTATGCTTCTGCGTGGTTTTTAAATGTCCAGAAATTATGTCTCTTTTTCATCATATCCATGTTTTTTTTTCAAATTTTCGATAGATACAATTAATTACCTATCATTTTATATTTAATTGCGGTCAACTGTGTTTGAAACGTATTCTGTAAAGTTTTTTGAACGGATAACACGGCGTTATTTGACAACCTGATGCCAATAGTGCCATTGCATTGGTATGCTCCAAGCTGGCTTGTGTTAAGATGACGTTGCTACAGAATTAGGAGTAGGCGAAATCGTCATTAGTAGGCTTTGGAATCGGTTTTTGGAAACTGATTCTGTACAAGAACCAGGGTTTGCCCGATTTAAATCGTTTAATTTAAATCCATGATTTTAATCAAGTGATTCTTTTATTTTAATCGATGATTTGAATCAAAAGAAAATTCTGAAAATAAAAATACTATTTATTACAAAACATAAATCAACCATTAATATTCTTGATAAATAAGAAACATTTTAGTACAAAACAGGTAGTTTCTAAAACAATTAACATTGATTTTCATTATAAAATTTGTAGAGGAACACTAATTGGTTTTAGTTACATCCAAAATGTAAGCTACAAAATGATAGGGCGTAAATGCCTGTTCATATCGTTTTTTAAAAATATGTAGCTGAGACAAAGGTAATTCTAATTCTTCCTTAAATATTCTTTCTAATTCCTTCCATACTTCTACTGTCAGATAGGAAAGCATTTTTTTTCTGTACTTTATTAAGTCCCACAGCTAAAGGCTTTAAGATGTTTAGGTAATCTTCAGCTGCTCGTTTCAGACCAATGTTTGAAACTTTTTGGTATATTCTTGAGTCTTTTTCTTTTTTATTCTCATCACTTACTTTTAATAATTTCTCCCATTGACTTACATATACTTCTAAACAATCTGCCACACTATTCCATCTCACGTCACTCGGAAGCACTAATATTTTTCCATAGGCCTGCTTGATTTTGCTCTAGCCAGGTGATTATTTCTGAAATACTCAATAATTTATGTAATATGTTCTTTGATAGCCTTTATTTCTAAATCTTTGCAGAGTAAATTCAGAAGGTGAGCTGAGCATCCATAAGTTATGAGTTATGTCTCTAACATTAGCGTTTAATTTATCTTCTATCATTATTCTCATAAGTGCCATGTTCGCTGCATTACCTGTTACAAACGATTTCACGTTACAGTTGTATTTAGATTTACAAGACAAAATTAAATTGTAAGCAATCTCAGTTAAATAATCTCTTGTGTGAGGATTTCCAGATGTGTCTATTGTTTCATATAAGAATGCGTGTCCATCTTCAGTGGTTATTGTGGCACAAACTACAGGCTCATTGTGGACATTAGATAAGTTTACGCTTTGTCCAGAAAAACTTCCAAAACATTTTGTTCTCTCCTCTTCATAAATTTATTGTAAAAGGATTGTAGATATTGTTTTCTATAACCAGGTCTTATTAACTCGATCACCTTTTTCACTTGCGGATTGTCCATATACCTAAAGATACTATTAGTTGCAAATACAGCTTTTGCGATTTGTTTGTCGATTTCTTGCTTTTTATCTGCAAGTGTTCGAACAACAAAGTTCTGTAAATTAGTTGGTACGGCTGTTTTCCTTATTTTAGGGATAACTAATGTGTCACTAGATGTTGACAAACTTGCAGACGAAAGTGTGCTTGGCGCTCATTTTTGACAATTTTGAGGAAAATTGATGTTTGAAGACGTTGAAGTCGCACTGCTTGCAATATTTACATTACTTGAGCCTTCATTTCCTGTAAAAAAATATTAATAATTAAGTGAATAAAAAAAATATATTAATCTTACATGATATATTAAGGATTTCATCACAACAAACATTTATTAATTTGTGAATATAAATATACCGAAAATATACATAGTATATTTTTTCACAATAGGCTACTATTTTAATTAGGTTTAAACATTTAAAAGAGCGTTAAAAGCTACATAAAAAAAATTTAAAATTCAACTAAAAATAAAAAATGTTGGGGTGTTACCATTTCAAGTGAAACACACTGTATAGTCTTCTTTATAATACTTGTTTATTTGTATTTGTGGAACAAAAATTGTGGTCTGTGAATATACAGTCCAATAACTGTGGATTTTGGCTTTTTTTCAAACAGATCGACAAATCCAAAATATGAATGCACAGAGTCTCAGATCAATGCTTATAACAACAAAATCTATTTCGTGAATTTGGATCCAAAAGTGGCACAATTAAAAAAAAAATGAAAAAGTAAAAACAATTTTTAATTTTTTAATTTTTTTTAATGCCTAATAGCCTAATTCAATAAAGACTTGTCCTCAACACCAAATTATTTTATATTTTAATAGAAGACGAGAAAATATTTTTCAAAATCGACAAAAAAAACGCAAAAAACATCATTTTTGAGACCACACTGTTTTTCAATGCTTAGTTTTATGGGTAGCGCGAGATCAACTTAAATAAAATAAATAATTATTTAGATTTAGAATACCTGCAGTTAAATCAACTTCATTACTTGGTTCAGCGACTTCTGTATCTACGGGTAATATCTTGGCCTTGCATGTTTCATGATGGCCTTTTTAATCTTTGCATCTTTGCATTTCTTTTTTGCAATTTTTACACACCGCTCTGCTACCGGTTTTTCCTTTTTTCTGTTTTTTTTTTTTTTTTTATAAAATAATCCCAAATTTCTTCTTTCTCCCCTCTGCTCATTTTTATTTTACGCGTCACTTGTTCACTTTTAATTAACTTGGGCACAGGCTCAATACAATTTGTCAAATGAAGCACCTTACGAACTATCCTCCCTTTTTGTATTCTATTATGCAGACAATTTATATCAGGAAAATTACTGCAATAACAAGTATCGCCAATTGAAAGCGACCGTCGCGCGTCCCCTCGGCATCTATGAAATTAATGGAACCGACCGTCAAGCTTGTCAAAGCAGGAAAATGCTGATGTTTTATCGTTTGTATAAAAAATATAGACCACATAGATAATTTTTCCAGTGACGTGAATAATTTATACGTGCAAATTGGTAGTTAGAGAATACAAAAAAAATAATGTATGGAGAAGTCATATTTGTTTTAAAAAAATTAGAGTAAAACTGAAAAAAAAATCAAAAAATTCAAAGATTTTTTTGATTTTTTTAAATAAAACTGATTTTGATTTTAGATTTTTTAAAAATATGATAATTATTTCCAACCCTGACAAGAACCGTCCAGAAGTAGTCTGCCTTTATCTACAACACCGTGTCGAAATCGTTATCTTTGACTTACAATAAGAACGAATCCTACCCTTTACGGTTCTCAAGTATGAAGCACCTTACCTGTGGCACATGGGGTTACAATAATTGTCCAAACCCCTTGGTTAAATCCATTTGACCAGGCAGCCCGTTTTGGTGGGCAAGGTTGGCGTTAAGTTTTTTTCAGTGATGACTCTTGTTTTGGCTTGCACAGCGATATCAGACATTTAGTAGTTTGGAGGATGTTGGGGGAGAGATTTTCCAACCCACAGTAGCTTCTAGAGGAGGCAATGTTATGGCATGAGGAGGAATATGTGTTGGAGGACGTCCCCACCTCTAAAGTTTATTTCAAACTTATTTGCAACATAAAACGTCGTCTTCTTTGGCGGTGGTAAATGAATCAAAGAAGCCCACGGTTGTTATGTTACAAATAAGTTTTAAATAAACCGTACATCCGCAAGACGACCATGGCTGGACAAATGTGTGCCAATGATACTGTCAGTAACATTGTGAAGCTGTTATTGGCAAAAAATGTATTTTTATTGATGATAATGCTGACCCCCACGTATTCAACGTCCTTGAAACTTACGAAATTGATCATGATCCTCTTCCACCGCGTTCTCCTGACTTTAATCCCATTGCACATGTGTGGGATTTATTGAGTAGGGCACTTGAAAACCATCAACCGGCTCCAGAGGACATTAGGCAACTGCACAACATGTAATCGACCACATCATCAGAAGCATGCCTAGACGTATACTTGAAAGTAATTAGAGTGAGGTGCCGAAATACTAGGTATTGATGATATGTTTAGGACATTGTTGGTTCCCCACGGCGAAACATTTCTTAAACCAAAATTGCTTTTTCTAGTTTTTTCATAACCAAATTATGCAAAAAGATTAATAAAAAACATGTCAATCCCCTCTATAACGAATTTTTTTGTCCAATCCTCTCATGAAAATATGAAATATTCTTAACTTTCTGTGCACAGTATATATCACAATATTGTTAGTGTTGACTTGACGACCATAGGACAGATATTTCGAAAAAACACAATTTTTTGTTTCGATTCATATTAAATCACCCTCATCCTGTTCCCCGTGTTAAAATGACATCACGTCTATTCTCATCAATTCAACATATTATTTATAGGTCACTCATCGTGGCGTGGCCCCCGAATTGCGCACAAGTTAGAAAGAATTGGCCAGTATGCGGTAGAGATAGTAGATGCAAAATCCATTACGCATTTAAATTTAAGGGGCCATGCTACGATGCGTAAGTTGTACATAGGTACTGCTATAATTAATCTACTTAAAATTTTTAGTGTTCTTAATACCCCCTTCTACTCTTCAAAAATCCGTAGGCAGTTCGAGGATCTCATCCGAGGAGGAATCTAGAGTTATTGTTGGTAAATAATCACATTACTAAATTATAATGGATGCAACGTTGACAGGTGTCGATTTCTGAAAATTATGAATGGGAAAAGAGTGAAAGTACAAATAAAATAATTTGAGGTCAAATGTAACAAAATTTTAAAAAATAAAGAAGTTTATTTTGAAATCTCAATGAGTCTCATCCAAGGGGATGTAAAATTGTGTGTTCTACGTATCTGCGATATGAACACGTAAATCCCTACAATCACTCACAACAATGTGTAGTTTCAACAAAATTTCTAGGTTAGGGGGAGCTAATGTGTACACAAGCACCGACGACGGACGGTTGGAACTGATAGCGGAAATAGGCCGATGTTAAATAACCGTTCTTTTTTGTTTATAGTGATAAATATTTTAGAATTTTTTAATAATTATTAATGAACAAGATTAAAGAACATACATCTTTTAAGGAAAATAAGAATCAACAAACAACAATTTTTTTCAACAGTTTCATCTAAGCCTGTGTGAATTTTTATTGACCATGTTAAATTTTTACCCTTGGATAAATGGGCGCCGCTACAAAAATTTTCCAAGTGGGAGCAAAAAATAATATGCACGTTTTTATGAGAGTTTTTTATTGGAAAACATAACAAAAATAAAAAGTAGATTTTAAAAAGTAAATGTGACCATTGATTCTTGTTCAAAAACAAAAAGAAGATCAGTCAATATATTATGTATAAAAACAAAAGTAAATTCTAAAATAATTAAAACGCTCATCCTCGTTACATACACCAAATCTTTAATATGAAAATTAAAAAAAAAAAAACTTCTAAAAAACAAAACAACAAAAATAAATTGAAAAAAATCTGATGTGGCCAGCACATAACTTTTTTATAACAGTATATATCATCCTGATCTAAAAAAATCAATCTATTTAATTCTTGACTTACCACAATTAAATTTTAATAGTGTACCTTGAAATATTTCATTAAAATTTTTAAATAATTAATTATCAGCGTCATTCGATACTGTCACTAACACATTAACTAGCCTCGGCCGGCCTCGAGCTTCTCAGTATGCCGTAAAGGCGGCGATTTACAACAAATGAAAATGATACACCTTAAACACGCATTATTGGCTAGAGGAGGGGCCTAACTTAGACTGTATTTTATTGCACAATGACCCACTTACTAGCAGATATAACGCTCTGTTACTAGTCGCGCTCAATTTGCAAAAGGTTCTGAGACACGCTGTATAATGCCAATCAATGCTGCTCAAGTCTACAAGAAAATTGTCTCTGCTAAAATTTGAGAAGAGTCGAAATGTTTTTGTCCTATTAACATCTTTACAGTTTATATCTAAGGTACGGAAAGAATACAGTATTATGGTCTGCGAGGCTATGAGCTAGAACACCAGAATTTGAGACATTCAAATTTTCACTTACAACAATCATGTCAAGAAGGAACTCTGATTCTGAGCAAACACTGGTAGGCAAATTAATTATTTGAAAACAAGAGTGTCCAATGTTCATAGATAATATTGTTTAAAAATTACGTGGATAATGATGTAAATTACAACGGCACATTAATCATTATTGTAGATTTCAATTTTGATTTATCTAAAGACAGTTTTTATGCAAATATATGTAAAAACCCATATTTCAAAGTGGTCTATACCAGCTAGTCACAAAGCCTACAAGAGTTACACAGCACAGTTCAACACTAATAGACTAATAACAAATAACAAACATATATAGCATGAAGTAAACTTAACCCCAAAAATTAGTGATCATTGTATTCTAACAGTTAATATTAATTTTGAAAAAAAGATAAATAAAACTACAAACATAAATAAAAGATCATTTAAAAATTATACAATAGACAATTTCCACGATAATTTAGTGAAAACTAATTGGGATAACCATATATCAGATGTGAATGTCACGGCCAATTTATTTACAACAGCTACAAAAAGTGTACTGAACGACCTATGCCCAAAAATAGAAATTAAAATTCCAGGAAAACATGCTGACAACAAGTGGATCAACAATGACATAGTCAATAAACTGAAAATAAGAGACAATAAATATGAAATAGCTGTCATTATAAAAAAGGACGAGGATTGGAATACATTTAAAATACTAAGAAACGAGGTAACAACAATGATTAGAAACGAGAAGGAGAAGTATTACAATATGGTACTTGAGGAGAATAAGGGTAACAGTCGAGAAATGTGGAAACACTTAAAAACGTTACTGCCTGGTAATAGAAACCACAAGGAAACACAATAAAGTTTAATAATGTAGAAACATCACAAGGACATACCATAGCGACTGAATTTAATAAATATTTTTTAGAAAGCATCAAAGAGATCGTTACAAATATAAGTAAATACAACAATGAAAATGATATACTATCTAGAGTACAAAAATATAGAACGTTCCCTAATTTCGAAAAAATTGATTTGCCTCATCTGAAAAAAATTGTAAGCGCATTAAAGAATACAGCAGGTGCAGAAGACGATATATCAACAAAAATATTGAAAGATGCATTTATAATTATTGGAAATCGTTTCCTTGATGTTATAAACAACTCGCTTCAAAGTGGTACATTTCCTACTGAATGGAAGTTGACTGTTATTATTCCTGTACCCAAAGTTACAAATACAACTATGTGTCAAGAATATAGGCCAATAAACACAGTTCCAGCTTACGAAAAAGCATTAGAAATAGTAGTGAAAGAACAACTATTAGATTATTGTGATAAAAATTCAATAATAGTGCCGAACCAATCTGGTTTTTGTAAGGGTCACTCTTGTGAAACGGTAATTCTAAATATATATGATACATGGATTAAAGCTATTGACAATAGTGACATAGTTATAGCAGTATTTTTGGATTCTCGTAGGGCGTTTGAAACTGTTGATTGTGAGTTGTTAAAGAAATTGGAGAAAATGAGGATATGTGATAATGTGTTAAAGTGGTTTCAGGATTATTTAGATCATATAGATCACAAAAAGTTAAATACAAAAATTGTACGTCGCCAGCAATGATAACCAAATATGGAGTACCTCAGGGTAGTCCTAGGACCAATTTTGTTCATTCTGTACGTTAACGATATGATAAAATGTGTAGACAAATGTAATATTAAAATGTTTGCAGACGACACAATGTTGTACATTATAGGAAAAAATATTGTAGATTTAATACGCGTAATAAATCAGAAACTTAATGTAATATCTGAATGGTTGTGTGATAATAGTCTCTGTATAAATGTGAAAAAATGTAAATATATGATTATAGGAGGTACTTATAAATTAGATCATATTGAAGACAATTATAATATAAAAATTAATGACATCAATTTAGACAGAGTTAACGACATGAAATATCTAGGAGTTGTAATTGATGAGAACTTAAACTTAAAAAAACATGCAAACTATATAATGAACAAAATGTCAAAAAAATTATCTTTCTTAAATAGAGTTGGAAACTCACTCTCTATGTTTACTGAAATATTAATATATAAATCCATTATTGCACCGCATATCGACTTTTGTTCTTCAATATTATTTAACTTAAATCAAAATCAAACTCAACAACTCCAAAAGATCCAAAATAGAGCAATGAGAATTATTCTCAAATGCAATAGATACACACCAATCAGAATGATGCTGGAGGTGTTAAATTTAATGAATATAAAACAAAGAATTGTATACAGAACATTAATAGTCATTTATAAAATAAAAAACAAAATGTTACCACCGTACTTATATAATGAAGTAAGGTACGTCAATGATGTTCATAATTACCCAACCAGAAATGCAAATAATTTTTTTATATGTACTTTAACAAGACTAATGAAAAGTCTGTGTTGTCAAAAGGTTTAAAATTATATAATAACTTACCTGCCACTATTAGAGACAGGCAAAATTTAAATAACTTTAAGAGCAATCTATACAAGCACGTGGTAAAAGAATTTTAGGTCATTTAGAATTTAGAAATTAAGTTTACTAAATAGTGTTAATATAAGTAAATAAAATATTGAAAAAAAAAATGTAATGAATAGCTATGCTAAATAAAGATATTACTACTATTTTTTTTTTCGGTTTCCCCGATGCCGGTCAGTCCTCCCGTGGCCTCCGACGCCTCACGGGAGTCGCGCCGGCGCATCAACTACAGCGACTCCCCCACATCCCGCGGGGTTAGTGACTGTAGATACCAGAATCGTGTGCCCTAAGCAGACGGAGAGAACCCAGAATGACCGCCTTCTGCATTTGGCCTGCCAGCCACTCGGCTGATTTTTGGCAGGCCGGTATGATCTTCAGTTCTGAGAGCAGCGTAGGCTTTATCCCTCCGAGTACACCGATTATAAGGACGACCGAGTAGCCTGGGTACAGCACTTGGAGCTCGTACCGGAGATCGCGATATGGTCCGTTTCTCCTCCTCCTTTAAGGTGATGTTTTCTCCGCAGGTGCCGAGAACTCAATGACATACATCACCTTGAGTTGATGGTCGAGGAGGACTATGTCAGGCTTGTTGGCTTGGATTAGCCTGACAGTCGGGAACGAGTAGTTCCAGTAAATCCGGCATTTCTCGTTCTCGACAACGGACTCAATATCTCCGGGGACGTAAGGCAGCACTAATGTCTGGTCTACCCCGTACGAGTGCCTTAGATGGTAGTATAGCACTCGTAACGCCGCGTTATGCCGGTGGATGTAGGTTGAAATCGCATATATTGGGCATGCAGATAGTAAGTGCATGAGCGATTCCGGCGCCTGATGGCAGGTCCTGCAGTTGATATCAGGAACCTCTACACGCCACACGCGGCTACGGTAGACCAAGGTGTTGATAACACCATCTTGGCAGGCCATAATGAATCCCTCCGTCTCCGACTTAAGCCCTGCTGACCTTAGAAAGGCGAAGGTCAGCCTGGTCGATAAACCCAGTGTTTCTATGTTCTTATAGAAAACACCATGCTGGGGTTTATCGACATGCTGCCGAAACAGATTTTCCTGTTCGGCAGCTCTGATTCGGGCTTTCAGACGATTTGGCTGAAGTTCGGTGACTGACTCAACATCAGCACCTCGACGGCCTCCTCGCCTGATGTCAAATGCGAGACCGAGTTCATCTGCGGCTCTTTTTGCTGCCTTGAACAATCCTGCTCCCACTCCTACAGTTTCGTGATGTTTTACGAACCGCAAGAGGGGATCTGAGCTCCTGAGTATGTTACATGCCATACTCAGTACTACTCTGCCATGCGTACACTCCAGGCTCAAGAGTCCTCGGCCCCCCCGTTGACGTGGGAGGTACACACGAGGAACGGACGATCTAGGATGAATACTTCTGTGAATATTCATCATCTTGCGGGTATCTCTATCTAATTGGCGCAGCTCCTCTACCGTCCACTTTACTACTCCTAAGGAGTAGAGCAGAACCGGAACGGCAAGCATTTTAGTTGCAGACACCTTGTTCTTCCCCGAAAGTTCGGAGGACCAAATCTTTTGGAGGCGGTGTCTGTACTTGCCGCGGAGAGATTCCTTCATTTGTGTTACATCCTGGATATGCCTTTGTTGCACACCCAGGTTGGTATAGGTCTCTCCGGCATCCAGATGTCTTAGGATGCTTCCGTCTGCGAGCTGCGCATCTTTAGGGAATTCCCCGCATCGACCTCTCTTGAGGTGGACGACTGCACATTTGTCCAACCCGAACTCCATACCAATTGCCCGCGTATATTCTTCGATCACCCTAAGAGCGTTTTGTAGTTCGCGCTCTCCGGAGGCATAAAGTTTAAGGTCATCCATATAAAATAGATGTGTGACCTTATGCCTCCGGTCGCTGGGTGGTCCACATTGATATCCGCGGGTTTGGCGGAGCCCAGCAGACAACGCTAGCAGTGAGATGCAGAAGAGGAGAGGACTCAGGGAGTCACCCAGGAAAACTCCTCTCCTAAATGCCACCTTCTCTGTCGTGACTCGCTGTGCACCTGATGTTATGGTGAAACGAGTGTTCCAGAGTGGCAGCAGCTGTTCTATGCATCTCACCAGTGGTGCTGGTGCTTATTATTATTATTATTCAAATGTTGATGCAATACTATTTTTTAGCATATTGATATTTAAGGCGCCTAAAAGAATAATGTTATTATGCTTATTCAAATATAAATTATCAATGACAATGAGATTTGAGTAAATGACATTTGATTGTTTATATACGTAGAACATTAGTATGCGAACACAATTTTACAACAAGCATATCAACTTGAAATACAAGATTGAAATCAATTTTTTCTAATTTAATACCAGCACTTATGTAGGCAGCAACACCACCACCACGGCCAATAATTTCAGTTCCTCGCATATAGCAATTTAGCAAAATCTAAACAGTGGTGTTACTTCCTCGCACCTTTTTTTTGTATTTTTTGTATTTTAAAAATTTGTTAAATAAACCTCTGAGCCAAAAGGACTAGTCAGAGGTTGGTTTTTGAAAATATGTTTTTGCCTATCCAAAAAATATCTAACACCTAAAAAAATATTAACCTGAAAATGAAACTTAAATATCAAATATTTAGATGTTTTAGAGGACTCTTTAATTCCGTTCTCAAAAAAAAAAGAAAATTTCTTTGTTAATAGACTGATTTTTTCTATCAGTGTCAAACATAATCTGATATATTCGACATTTAAGTATCATTTTCAGGTTAAAATTGTTTAGGTTTGAGGCAATTTTTGGATAGGTAAAAATATTTTTTCAAAAACCAACCTCTGAATAATCTTTTCATCAATGCATAGTTACCAACGCAATTTTCAATTTATTTCCAGTAAAACACTAATGGGAATTCTTTTATTTTGTCTTGCAATATTTGTTTTTTTTTAGCTTTGACACAAGGAAGAGGGGAAGCCAGTTGTGAAGTGGGAATAGCAGCAATAAGTGTGTCCAAACCCCTTTTAATATTGTGCCAAATTTCTGATACACAAAGTTATATCAATACATTGACAAAAATTAATATTTTTAATCCAAAAGAGGTAAGCTATTTAAGGTTGGTTACGGTTTACCATTACAAAATTCACCTTGAGATCTTTATGAGTTTAATAACCAGTTATGATTTTCACTTACTAGGATATTGATTTTTGACAACCATGTACATTTATTACCATAGTAACAAAAAGTCACAACAAACATAATAGAAAAAAACGTAGACTAACAAGCTTTTAAAGTATATTTTTTAAAATAAACCATTATTAGCAGTCTTATTTTATTATTATACTTACATTTAAAATGAGAAATTGCCGTAATCGACATAAAAACAAGTCATTTTAGAAAATCGAGAAATTTTTTTCATTGCATATTACATCTTGAATACTAATTAAAAAAATGTAATGCTTTTAGAACAAGAGAACTGAAGAAAACATACCTAAGAATTTTATTAAGCTTGTATATGTAGGTCGGTTTCTTAGTAGAACCATCTTCAAAATCTGCAATCAGAAATTGATATGCAGTTAAAATGGAAAACATGAGCTAAAGGAAAAAGTTTTTATTAAGTAAAGAAAAGACAAAAGATTACTTTAATTAAAACACTAATAGACTCATACTAGGAAATAAAAAAATCTCATTATTTATTATTATTGGCATGTCTGGATTTTGCCAGTTTCAGCCAATCTTGAACAGCTGCTTTGATTGTAATATCGCTGATTTCTTGTCCCACTTATCTGCCACTGAGGGCACTGCTTCTTTGGGAAAAATAAAAATTATTATGGTTGTTATTGAATAAATCTTATCTTACCGTTCATTAGTTGGTTCAGTTTTGTATATTTAAAGGCATAGTTTCTTGGCTGTGATTCCTCCTTGGATGAACTACCTGCCCAGTTAAACCGCATAGCTACTTTAGTACTTAGAGAAAGAGGACAAGGAGCAAGGAATGAGCACCGGGTCAATGACCGATCATTTTGAAAACCGGTTTAACCGGTTTAAGTCCCACCTTCACAAGTCATTAATGTGTAAATTACCTTGAAAAACCTGTCTAACAAGTTTTATAGAACCTCAGCCTGTCTAGAAAAGTCAATAATTGGTTAATGACCTATGTCATCTTGATAATCAGTCTAACAAGTTTTTTATAGAACTACAACCTGTCTAGACAATGACCTATGTCTCCTTGAAAACCAGTCTTAGATTTTTTTATTTACATAAAGCGGTTCCTTGTGTACAGGTTAGTGACATTAGTTGGCAATGTTATTGGAAAAGACCCTGTATATATGCATTTACTGTATTAAAGTATTATAAAAAATTTTACATGTTGAAGACCCTGTATATTTGCATAAAAAAATTCTGAGCAGTGCAGAATTGCAATAAAAAGAACACCCTGTACAATAAGTCTTACAAAGTTGCAAAATCATGAATATATATGTAAATAAAGGAATAGGCAGCACTACCCTTCCATAATATTGGCCCTGAACTTTACAAGATTCTCTTTACATGTGTATATCTGATTAAATTAAAAAGTAATTGCTTCAGACAACATTACATTAAAAACCAGAAATAAATGGTTTGTCGAGATTTGCTTTTATATTCATTAAATCGTCTGGGTTTATTATTAGAATTGAGTCGTTCTATTAAGTCGATGAAATTTTTACACTTTTCAATAAATTCATGAATAATTAATTATTATTATTTTTACTGAGCCTTCAATTTATAAAATATATGATTTGGGATGTTAATGTACTCTCGTCGCAAAGAAACTGACTTGCTCAAATATGCTAACGAGCTGTTTATTAAACACTGGCGGTTCTTCTATAGGGTCATTTGGTCAATGACCTCCCACATACAAATAAAAAAATAGAGCTATTCATTTTCTTAAGTTTAAAAATATATAATATATATATTTAATATTCTTAAAAAATATATTAAAGTTTCTAGTTCATTCTATGCACAATACTATTCAAATATCTAGATCATTACATTATTCATTTATAGAATTTAAAAATCTTGGGTTAATCCACAAGGTGTCCTAAAAGCTAGCTACAGACCGAATTTACAACGAATTAGTGAAATAGACTTATGCGCGAATCGTCAGAACGCAAAAGAGACAGAAAACACTGGCGGGGACAATGTCCCTGAGGACCCTGACACGGTAACGCACGAAATTTAGTACAGCAGTCGCCAGTCAGCAGTCTTAATGTTGACTAGGTACGCGTTGGTCGATAAATTCTATCGCGTTGTTTTTAATGTTTTTATTTGTGAACATTTTATTAGTAAATCTCTACTTGTCGTGAAATTAAGTAAAACAGTGTTTTTGGTGATTACTATTAAATATGAGTGTTGTACAAAATATATTAAAACTGAAAGATGGACATAATAAAGCACAAGTAGTTTTTGTGTTTAGATACGTTTTAGACGGTGTTGTATGTGAGAGATTTTGGAAATTTATTCAGCCTCAAGGAACGACATCGCAGCATTTGACAGATGTAATTTTAAAAGAGTTAGAATGTCTGAAAATTAATGAAAGTCCTGAAAAATTGATAGCACAAAGTTACGATGGAGCATCAGTAATGAGTGGTGCTTTTGGAGACGTACAAGCCAAAATTAAAAAAAGTTATCCTTCAGCAAATTTTATTCATTGTTACGCTCATCAACTAAATTTAATTTTACAAAAAGCATCAAGTCAGGATAAAAGCATAAAAATTTTTTTTGCTAATTTACATAACTTGTCTTCATTCTTTGGAAAATCGCCAAAAAGAACAGCCGTGTTAGATAATGTTGTTAAGGTGAGATTACCTACGGGGCTCCAAATTGGAATTTTAATACAAAGTGCATAGAGACTGTTTATACCTATCGAACAGAATTATTAGATTATTTAGAAAAAATCATTGATAATGAATCAGGAAACAACACTCTAAACCAAGCTATTGGCTTAAAAAACTACTTACAAAATGAACATTTTCTTTACTGGTTAAATTTTTTTCATTTAGTTATGCCTCATTGTGATATTTCAATTACAAAAATGTAATAACGATGTCATAACAGTAGATAAGTGTATTGGCGTTTTTAATAGTAAAATTGAAGACATCAGAAATAAAATTTTGAATAATTATTTGGAGGAGACATCCATGCAGTCTGTCCAGAGATGTAAAGCGGAAGTATCAAAAAGGAGAATTTCATTAGAAGTTTGTGATATAATTACATCTGAGATCAAAAACAGGTTTGGCTTCAGTAATCATTTAGCAGTGTCCCAGTTATTTCACGCAGATCGATTTAAGGATTATAAGAAAAGCTTTCCTCAAGATATGTTTAATTAGTTAAACTGAGTATACAGTCATAAATCATTTGAAACTTAAAACTGAATTAGAAGTATTATATACCCGAGAAGATTTTTCCAATAGTGAAGGTGCAGTTGCTTTGTTACAGCTTTTTATTAACAATAATTTGTGCAATACTTTTTCTGAAAGTGTCAAACTGTTAAAAATCTTGTGTACTCTCCCTATGACTACCGTCGAAAGTGAACGTTGTTTTTCCACCTTAAAAAGAATAAAGACATTTTTAAAAAATACCATGGGTCAGGAAAGGTTATCTTCTTTAGCTATGCTTACCATAGAAAGGGCATTAATAGAGAAGATAAAAGACTTTAATGAAAAAGTAATTGACCACTTTGCATCTCAAAAAGACCGGCTTGGAATTTAAATCACTTTAAAAAGTAGGTAATACAGTAAACTTTTCTAATTGACCTCCCTATCTCTTGACCCACGAACCGCCACTGTTATTAAATAGGTATTTTTTAGAACATATGAATAATTAATGAGGATAAAATCAATAAAGGTAATTGTAATAGTAATAGAATATATTAAGAATAAATTTCAAAAACAGATTTTGTATAAATGTTATCAAAAATGTTTACAAAATAAAAAAACTTAATACTAACACACGAAAAATGTTTACGAAATTAATGTAGGTATTCCATTTTTTTCCTAAATAAACTTTTCAGGCGTAGGAGCTTTTTTGTAAATGTTGGTGTCTTCAACGCTCCGCCATTTTAAAATTTCGTTTTTCTGACTTTGACTTCCCAATAGGTGGACCTCGATAATGTCCTTTTGATATATTGACGGTTTGTATGTTAAAAATTTATCCAAGTCGTCCCAGTTTTGAGTTGGAATTTCTATGTATCCTGGTAGATTTTCGAGTTTAAAACGTGTATACAATTCACAAAATTTATTAATTTCACAGGTACACGTGAATTTTTTAACAAATGGGGTGTTCTTTTTAGCTATTGACGAAGTCGAATTAATGGGTAAGTCGTCCCATTCGTCACACAAAATTTTCGGGCAGCGGGGGAGGTTTTCTAGTGTAAAAGGTGCGTGTAATTTACAGACTTGTTTAAGATCGCAGATACACATGTTAGAAAACGGACTTTTCGAAAGACTGAATAACATTTTGTGGTATTCTACTTATATAGTAGATTTTCTTAGTTTAGAAACACACAGATATTAATATAAAAACAGGTTTTCCGACATATGACAATGGCCGGTCAAGGTTCGGTTAATGATAAGTGAATGTCCAGACCCACAGGGTCATGAGAATGTACGGGGTAATCTCGATAATGCAAATACTTTACAAACTTTTATAAAGTTTAATCATTAAAAGTAGATATTACATACATATGGGTAGGTGTGGGTTTCAAGATTAGTTTTATAATTACTCCTACAAGATACGTAAGTGGAATATCGACATAAATTACATCCTGAGAATCCTGCAGTAAAATAAAATAATGTAAAAAGTAATGGAATAAGTAATTACTAGAAACGTGTGAATGAAAAAATATCCTAGCATACAAGGCAACTGGAAAATTCAAGGAAGGTAAGGGGAACAAGTTTTCTCAGTAGAGGTAGCTACAAGTCAATCAAAAATGATATTAAAATGAAGACTGTACTAGGGAGGTATAACCAGAAAGGTCTAAGTAGTCTGTGATAGGATAATAATAAAATTAAAAATACTGCCTAGATAGAAGACACTTAAATGTTATTTTAATAAAAAAAGAGCAGAAGACACTTAAATGTTATTTCAATAAAAAAAGAGCGAGTTTACCATTGGTTGCGGTCAGAAAGGCTGAACTGCAGACTTACTCCGTCCAATGGCTAATGTAGGGAACTAGATATATATTATAATGTAAAGATAGTCAGTTATTTTTATTTAAAAACATCCAATACATATACATAAATAACAAAAGTTTGAAAATTTCAATATGAAAGTTAAAGTGGTATCTTCTAATGTTTCAAAATCTTTACCAAGTAATTCGCGAAAGTCTGTAAAGTTATTACAACATTTAAAAAACGAAGCAGATCAAAGTGACTTCGAGGACGTGGATATGGAAGAATTTGTATAAAAAATTAGGCTCAACATTCAACCATTGCTCAAACTGTTTGAAGGCCAACTTGCTTATCCATCGGTAATTCAGAAACATCACTGGGTCGTTGAAGACCATGAATCGACTTAGTTTGTACGGCTAACAAAATTTGTTATAAATCTGAATGCTGATCTTGATTGGCTTTTATTGTTTGGACATCATTTACTAGCTATTCTTGATATGCTGAGGAATGTTGTAACTGCGATCTGAAGAAATAATTGCTTGGACATTCTAGCTACTACTACTATAAATAATAGTGGTCCTTTCTTTGAAAGAAATAGTCAATGATACCCTCAATAAATGCACACACACAATGATCAACAGTGCCACACTTCTATGGTATAAACATTATACAGAGTGTCCCAACCAAAAGTAGGTACCCTGAATAACTTTGGAGAAAAAAATTTATGGAAAATTGGTGAATCACGTCGACCTTGTTTCCAAGGGGGACATATTTTAATATAATACTTGTCTATCATCATCCCTCTACCCTACACGGCCACCCCCTCAAAAAATTCAAATGGCAAAGAGGGTCGAGTGATACATTTTTTGAACGGTCTTTCAATTCTCTACATAACTATGTATTTTTTTAAACTTTTATCGATTCGTTCTTAAGGAAAATAATTTTATTTTTGATGATTACACACAATCGAAATCGTTTAAAAAATCTAAAATACACGGCACTGGGTATTGGAATTTATAAAAAAAACTGCATTTTTAGTGCTCTCAAATCAACACGAGTTTTTTCGACAAAAAACACTTTCCCTGTCCGTTTAGTTTTAGAATAATAAAAGACTCATAAGTATTTGATAGTCCTTGAACATTAACTTGTTCACAACCAATTTTAAATCGAGATACATTTTACCAGAGTGAGTTCTCAAAATGGTTAATACCACCCTTCAGGAGAGAATATAAATTGTCAGCATTTATTTTAAAAACGATAATTGTGCTAGAGCTACGGAGCGCATATTCAATAGAAATCACCCAGATCGAAGGGTTGGTTCTCAGTATGTTTTACAATTATTGACAAAATTTATGGAAACAGGTTCTGTAGGAAACAAAAAGCATGAACCTCAGCGACCGATTAGGAATGAAGCAGTCGAAGTGGCAGTTCTGGGTCATTTGCAGATGGATAATACTCAATCGATCAGGAAAGTAGCTGAGGCTTCCGGTGTATCACGAAGCAGTGTTCATCGAATTGTAAAGGCCCACAAATTTCATCCATATAAATTTAAATTGGTACACGTATTAAACGAAGATGATCCCGATCGTCGGCTTGAATTCTGTGAGATTTTTAGTGAACAATTAAACGGTAATGCAAATCTACTGTACAATACGTGTTTTTCTGATGAATCGACATTTCAGTTAAATGGGGAGGTAAACAGGCACAACTGTAGGTATTGGAGTGAAAGCAATCCACATTTGTTCATGGAAACTCAAACCCAAAGGCCTCAGAAGTTAAATGTTTGGGCTGGCATCTTAAGGGATCACATTGTCGGGCCGTTTTTTATTCCTGACAATTTAAATGGCGAAAGGTACCTCGATCTGTTAGAAAATAACATCGACCCAATGATTACCCAAATCCTCGAAGAATACGATAATCTTTTAGAGGGCGAACTGTTTTTTTCAACAGGATGGGGCACGCCCACATTTTGCTATAGCAGTCTGTCAATTTTTGGATAATCGGTTTCCTGAGTGATGGATTGGAAGAAGAAGTCCTGAAACAAGGTCGATGTGTTTCACCAATTTTTCAAAGAAATTTTATCTCCAAAGTTATTCAGGGTGCCTACTTTTGGTTGGGACACCCTGTATTATAAACATTTACAGAAAATGTGTAATAAAAATACGAAAATTAAATCATCGTTTCATATAATGTTCATAAAGTAAACGTTTTCTAAACAACAGAATTTTGATACAAATGTGTTATTATAAAATTATTATACAGATAAAACAGATATTAAAAAAACATTCATTGTAAACTGGTTTAAAACGAGGTTCAAACCAATAACTAAGATTAAGCTAGATTTTAAAAAAATTTTTTTGATTAACTTGCACTTATAGAAATATTGATATGTATTGAAATTAACTAGAAGAATTTTGCTAAATATGAATAAAAAGACGTACTTCATTAGTTTATTATATATATGTACGTGATAAAAATGTCTATATTATAAACGTTTACAGGAAACGTATAATGAATATACGGTTTCGAAAATCAAACCATCATTTCGTATAATTTTCGTAAAAAAACGTATTCTAAACAACTTAGTGTTCATCGGGAATCGGCAGAAGCCAATACTAAAGAATGTTTTCTCGTAGTGATTAAAAATGTTAAAATTCGTCAGTTTTTAAAATTATAGGGAAAATAAAAAAAATGGGAAGAAAAAAATTAACAAAAAAGCTGCATTTTGCCCAATATGAATAAAAAGACGTACTTCATTAGTTTATTATATACGTGATAAAAACGTCTATATTATAAACGTTTACAGAAAACGTATGAATATACGGTTTCGAAAATCAAACCATCGTTTCGTATAATTTTCGTAAAAAAAAACGTATTCTAAACAACTCAGTGTTCATCGGGAATCGGCAGAAGCCAACACTAAAGAATGTTTTCCAGTGGCGGTTCGTGGGTCAAGAGATAGGGAGGTCAATTAGAAAAGTTTACTGTATTACCTACCTTTTAAAGTGATTTAAATTCCAAGTCGATCCTCCGGTCTTTTTGAGATGCAAAGTAGTCAATTACTTTTTCATTAAAGTCTTTTATCTTCTTTACTAATGCCTTTTCTATGGTAAGCATAGCTAAAGAAGATAACCTTTCCTGACCCATGGTATTTCTTAAAAATGTCTTTATTCTTTTTAAGGTGGAAAAACAACGTTCACTTTCGACGGTAGTCATAGGGAGCGTACACAAGATTTTTAACAGTTTGACACTTTCAGAAAAAGTATTGCACAAATTATTGTTAATAAAAAGCTGAAACAACTGCACCTTCACTATTGGAAAAATCTTCTTCGCTATATAATACTTCTAATTCAGTTTTAAGTTTCAAATGATTTATGACTGGATACTCCGTTTTAACTAATTTAAACATATCTTGAGGAAAGCTTTTTTTATAATCTTTAAATTGATCTGCGTGAAGTAACTGAGACACTGCTAAATGATTACTGAAGCCAAACCTGTTTTTAATCTCAGATTTAATTAATTATATCACAAAATTCTAATGAAATTCTCCTTTTTGATTCTTCCGTTTTACATCTCTGGGCAGACTGCATGGATGTCTCCTCCAAATAGTTATTTAAAATTTTATTTCTGATGTCTTCAATTTTACTATTAAAAACGCCAATACACTTATTTACTGTTATGACATCGATATTACATTTTTGTAATTGATTGAACAATATATCACAATGAGGCATAACAAAATGAAAAAAATTTAACCAGTAAAGAAAATGTTCATTTTGTAAGTAGTTTTTTAAACCAATAGCTTGGTTTAGAGTGTTGTTTTCTGATTCATTATCAATGATTTTTTCTAAACAATCTAATAATTCTCTTCGATAGATATAAACAGTCTCTATGCACTTTGTATTAAAATTCCATCGTGTTGGAGCCGCTTTAGGTAATCTCACCTTAACAACATTATCTAACACGGCTGTTCTTTTTGGCGATTTTTCAAAGAATGAAGAAAAGCTATGTAAATTAGAAAAAAAAATGTTTATGCTTTTATCCTGACTTGATGCTTTTTGTAAAATTAAATATTACTTACTTACTTACAAAATTTACTAGACCTCGAAATATTCCCGGGTTATTAGAGGACTCAGTTTCGTCATGGCCGTGTAGTGCTAGCTCAAAAGCTCGACAGAATAATAAAGTCTATTATTTTATTTAAAATATATCTATTTTTAGAAACGTTTTCGTTGTAAGCTTTTAAACTTTTTCTATAGGCACTATCTAACTGCATTCTAATATCAACTGTACCAAGTGTTGCTAGACTACAACAGTTCTTCATATGACTTGATGCGAGCGAATGTTTCTGTACTTTTATTTTTAAATGTTTCAAGTCAGTTACACCTATTTTGGACCATATAGGATTAGGATCATCACCAAGTAACAGGCATGGGAAACAAAAAAATGCATTTTTTACCTCGCATCCGCAAATCCACTCGGATAAATCGTACATTGAATTTCGAAAATACCTATTAATTTCTTTTTTCTTATCAAGAGATGTTTGCTTTATCGTCATATTAGGTTTTGGTACGGCCACCACCTTTGAATTTCACTCGGTCTTCATAACCCAACTTATGTCCATCTTTCAGTTTTAATATATTTTGTACAACACTCATATTTAATAGTAAACACCAAAAACACTGTTTTACTTAATTTCACGACAAGTAGAGAATTACTAATAAAATGTTCACAAATAAAAACATTAAAAACAATGCGACCGAATTTACCGACCAACGCGTACCTATTTAGCATTAAGACTGCTCTACTGACCTTCGTGCGTACAGACTACATACCTCTGTGTTCGTGCGTTACCGTTTTTCCGTAAAATGTGTCAGGGACATTGTCCCCGCCAGTGTTTTCGTTCTCTTTTGCTTTCTGACGATTCGCGCATGTCTATTTGACTTTAATTCGTTGTAAATTCGGTCCGTAGCTAGCTTTGAGGACAAGTTGTGGATTGACCCATAATTTTTAAATTCTATAAATGAATAATGTAATGAATATAAATGTAGAGGCTCGGTGCTCGAAGGGGATATGAAATCCTGCGATCTAGATATTTGAATAGTATTGTGCATAGAATGAACTAGAAACTTTAATATATTTTTTAAGAATATTAAAAATATATATATTATATATTTTTAAACTTCAAAAAAAGGAATAGCTCTAATTTTTTATTTGTATGTGGGAGGTCATGGACCAAATGACCCTATAGAAGAACCGCCAGTGAATTGTTTTCTCGTAGTGATTAAAAATGTTAAAATTCGTCAGTTTTTAAAATAATAGGGAAAATAAAAAAAATGGGAAGAAAAAATTAACAAAAAAGCTGCAAGAATGCAAAATAAATGATTCTACATATTTTGTGTACACAGAAAAATTGTAATTAAAAATATACAATTTTTCTTGCTGGGACACTTTTTGTACTGGTCAGTGTATGTATTATTTTTTTGCAAATGTGGTATACCTGTTGGTTATTAAATTCCGTTTAACAGTTTTTGGAAGTCTCACATAATCAAATCGAGGTGAATTTGATGTGATGGATGATTGTAACTCGCAATCTTAAACAACAATATTTTTGTTGTAAAATATGCATGTTTTTATTTTATTTTTAGATTCTAATTCCAAGCACATTCATAGAAAATTTTGCGGGAAATCGGTTGATCGACAAAGTAAAAGAAAAATTTCCTTATATTAAATATACAGGGGTCCCAAGAAGTTCGTTTAATAAAATCAATGGAATGGAAATATTGTCTAATATTTGTATTCCCAGTTTAAACGCCATATTGTTGATCCTCCAGCATAGGTAAATCCTTTAAATTAGTACCAGCTCTTTGTTAGTTTTTAAAAGTGTTATGTAGAGTTCACAGAAAAAAAACTATCGCCAACTACACTCCCCGCCCTACTGGATTTTGAAGCCACACGAATTTAGTTGTTCTGTGGCGGTCACACCACTTTCAATTTTAAGATTAAAATACTTAAAATGTACTGTTTAATGAATTTGATTAGATTACATATTACAAAATAATAATAATTACTTACTTGTCTCACATGTTTTTGTAAAAATGTAAACAATTTTTACTTGCCATGTACGAAATTACTCAAATAAACCATATATACATTGAACATAATCGAACTGTGGCTGAATATATAATTTGTAGTTCAATTATTTTAACTTCAGATAGCGGTATATCGATAGATTGGTGGGTGTTAGGGGAAGTTCGAAGTTTAAATTTGATTGACCGAAATAGTTATGGTTGGCGAGTTTTTGTTCTGTGAACTCTACATTTTACATTGACGAGGTGGTACACCGCTGCTACGAGACCCGTTTCAGCAGCGTTGCCAGACGGAAGATAATAATCTATTTTTTGTTTTGGGGCTCGAGATGAGAATTTTTGCCGTGAAGTTTTAAAAAACAAAAGAAAATAAATGAAACCCGTAATTCTGTTGAATTTCCCGGGATGAAGATAGGTGGAGCTTAGACTAAGTGTCCTGGGCTAGAGGACTCAAATTACTATATTGTTTGTTATGGCAGCGGTGATGTGAATCCCCTTTTTTTTTTTTTTTTACCCCCTTTTTTTTTTTTTTTCATTTTGGAAATAGATAATTTTACCCTCTTTAAAAAGGTTTAAGAATCTACAACGCTGCGTTACAGGGTCACCGAGCTCCGGATGGCACGTGTTCATCCGCAGTGACCAAAGAATCAAGAAGCTCTTGGAATTGATCTGAAGAAGTGTGTGGTCGACAATGGCCAGAGGGTTAGTTCGTAGTTCTGCAGCTCGGATTTTGTAGATATCGCTGATGAGTTCTTGGAATTGATCTGACGAATTGTGTCGTCGACAATGGCCAGAGGGTTAGTTTGTAGTTTTGCAGCTCGGATTTTGTAGATATCGCTGAAGAGTTCTTGGAATTGATCTGACGAAGTGTGTCGTCGACAATGACCAGAGGGTTAGTTCATAGTTCTGCCGCTCAGATTTTGTAAATGTCGCTGATGGTGTGGCGGCAGGTTGAGGAATGATTGATTGTTGTGAGAACGTGACTTTAGTGTAAACAATAGCGGTGGCGACTACTTTGAAGCAAGTAATAAATTATATTGCGAATAATAATTGTTTTTTATGAGAACGTGACTGTAGTGTAACATTTTGAAACAGACGATGACCTGCATAAACCTATTATTGACGACCCTTTATTTTATGATAGTCGATAGCAATATTTTGTATTCCTAACCAGATAGAAGGTTTGAATTTGTTTCTATATGCATAGGTTATGGAACAGAAAATGATAGTGGCCAATCTGTAGTCATATACGAACTAAGGTAAATTGAGTAGTGGTGAGAGGTATGAAACTTTTCGTATGGTCTAAATGCTTGGCCACTATCATTTGTCTGTTCCATAACCTATGGCATACTGAGGAGAACAAATAAGTTCGAAACCGGTCTATGTCTAGTTAGGAATTGACAAATGATATTGGCTATCGATCTATCATGATTTGAAGGTATAATCCAATGCAGTTCGGGGTATTTGCCCGCTGAGTAGTTGTTCCGTTCAAATCATATTTAATAACAGTAGTTTAGTCCACCTGGGTTAGAGGTCGCCTCTTTCGGTACTTCCTTCGCAAGTCGCTATCCCCCACTGAGACATCTATGATGTCGTCGGTAGGATAGTAGCATTTAGACCATACAAGAAGTTTCATACCTCTCACCACTACTCAATGACGTAATTCTTATGACTCATTTAAGTAAGTATATTTCATAATATTGCGTAATATATTGCAAATTACCAGAGGCGGGTAAAGAGAGATCATCGGAGGGGGTACAGTGTCCAAGAGGTGTGCTAGAAGTCGTCGTCGTCAATGACCAGACGCTGCTGAATTGAAGTTATGTGGTGTGGGGGTGTGGGTTGGGGGTGGGTCTGTTCTTACGGGATGCGCCTCTGTTAGATGCTGGGAGAATTGATGATTTCATGGTATTGGATTTCAATGAAACTTGAAATATGAACCTGATGTTGCCAACGGAATAGGTGAGGTGAATCAGTTCCATGAAAACGTTAGTATTTTCAATTTATGTGGTCAGATTGAGGTTAAATTTTACGGTAGTATACTAGACATCGAATGTGATTGTTTGACTTAATATGCCTAAAGGGCCTTAACCTTAACTTTGTCTGATTTCGATCTAACAAAGGTTAAAATTCATTAAATTAACTGAACCAAAATCACAAGAGAGTGATAAGCCAATAAATAAAAAAGTTATCAACCAATAAATATTTATTATATTAGAATTTTGTGATTTAGTCAATTAACTTTATTAAAAATATATGGATATAAACTAAAATAAAGACGGGGACGAAAATAATTGGAAAATTCCTTCCACACCCCTGGTTCTGATTAGCAGAAACCTAATGATGTAAAAAAATGGTGGATGGTGGGAATTTTAAAATGAAATAGAAAGAAAAGATGGTGGATTCAAGATAGCTGATGACGGCAGCGTTTAATATATGACATCTGTTGGTAGAACTCTAGAAATAAAGGCAAACATTAATAAACATTATTAAGATCTATAAAAATGTTTACATGTAAGTGTTTCGTTTCTATTTAGATCCCTATGTAATATGATTCCCATAAATAGTCTTAAGTCACTTGCTGACACGATATATGGATGTTAAAATAATTTCATTTTTTTTAAGTATTTTTTTAGTCTTTTAAATGTGTTCGATTTATATAGACACTCTTTCCGAGTGATTAGGAAATTATAAACTAATAATAGGAACAATATTAATCGCGACTCTTTTATTTGAGTATACCCATTTCCAATAACATCATCTAGCCACGTGACATATCTATAATGATATTGAAACAATGCCAAGAACTCGAAAGAAGTAAAATTTTACATTCGTCACGTACGATCTTAATTAATGTAAATATTCAATATAAAACACATAAAGAACGTACTATAGTTTTTCAAAAGACGCTGATGTTATTTGCTTATAGAAACGATTCCTATTAAATAAACAATTCCCAGACTTTTAACCGACTTGTCTCTACTTGTGTAATGAACATTCAACTCATTTAATCTTGGAAATGTCACGTACGAACTTCAGTAATGTAAACATTCAATATAAAATACATGAAAACTGCAAACTCAACAGTCTATTGAACTAGATGTAATACGATATATTTATATAAATGTTAAAACGATTCTACGAAATTAACTGAACAAAACGGTGTGAATGAAGCAATAAAATTTAATTTATGTGTTCACAACGCTAAATCAATATTATAACGATAATATGTGTACATTAAAGAGAATAACGTGGTCTATTTATACATTAGATGTGATTTAACGTTTTTACGTGTATTATCAAATAATTATTTGAGATATTATTATTATGTTGTCAATATGCTTGGAAAATAAATGTAAGTAAAATGTTTCATCTTTTTAGTGATTTAGAGTATAAAGGTGCGTATTGACTTGCACATTTTAGTCCAAACGAACCAAACGCGCCGTGCGCACACCCGAATTGCGCTATTGCGCTAATCAGTACGTCTCTCCGAGTCGAACTGAACGCACCAAACTATATCCGTGGCTTGTCGGTAACCCACAATTGTTCAAAGAGATTTAGTTGTTCGTTGACGCGCAGTGAGTACCGATGTTTGTATTGTTCGAAGGCGTTCCCGCGCATTTAAATAATTTGTGGTAATTTTCTTTAAACTTTAACTAAAAAAAATGGAGTGGAGGAGAGAGAAGTGTTTGGACCTCATTGATAAGTATGAAAGGCATCCAGTACTATCGAATCCAAAGCATGGATTGTATTACAATAAAGTTAAAAAATATGATGTGCCCCTAAAGAAGCCAAGAAGAAGCATTCTTTCGAGCTTCAGAAGGGTAAAAGCCAAAGGAAAGAAATCTGTGGGAACCGGAAAAGGTACTTTTTCTACAAATTATGATAACCAATATGCAATTGCTTACTTTCTTATATTTTTTTACAGGCAGGCATGAAATATAAATGTCGAAATGGTTTGCCTTCTCACGATTGGCGTTTCTCTTAGACAGAGATGAACCGAGAAAAACAATAGATACAGTTGAGGTGTGTACACAAAAATAAATACCTTGATAATATATTGTTACGCCACTGGACTGTGTAGACTGAATAGATGGAACTAGAATTGTACGAGAACGGCCGAGATTATTCCGGAAGCGAACGGTGGGCCGAGAGCTCAGTCTTAAGTTGAAAGTGAACGAGTAAGAAAAAATAAGATACAGACTTAAAAGTGTTTAATTGTGATTATAGTTCAGACAGTCATTAATCTATTGTAGTTAATTATTAATTAATTAATAAAGTAGTGAGTAAGTGTTACCTGGACTTTCAATCAATGAATCCACGAGTATAGGTGTTTGTGGGGATAGCAAACATGTAACAATTTGGTGTCGGAAGTGGATTGGAAGAGAAATTTCTGGAATATTCGAAGATTCTACAGTGTTCTCAGAAATTAGTGGTAACACGGAGAATTAAGCTACTGGACAGTATTTGGAGGACTATTTCTGGACTGAATAGTGACTTTAAAGTGGATTTTCGAGAAGTCTCTAGAACATTCGATCTAGAAATAGCTGCAAATACGCGAGTGCCGCTAGTAATAACGTGTTGTAGACTGAGAAAAAGGACTATTAGTGCAATTTCAGGAAAATTCTAGAACATTCTATTTGGAAACTACAGGAGATACGTGAACTGTAACGGGAACGTGTTATAGACTCAAAACAAGACTTAATAGTAACATTTCGTGAAAGTACTAGAGCATTCCATTGCACAATTAGTGGAGATAAGTGAATTTTGTCAACAAAAAAGTAGTACAGACTCTAAATAAGACTTTCTAGAGCTGTTTCAAGATTTTTCTGGAACATTCCCTTATTAAAATAGATGCGGTAAATACATTTTATGGACATTATAGTGTAGTAAACTCTATTTTGAACTGATTTACGTGTCGTGAGTTAATACCAATAACAAGAAGTATGGCGGAGAAACAAACACAGGACTTGCTAACAGAGTTGCTAGAACGGATGAACGATCAAGAAAGAATACGAAAAGAAGAAAAAGAAGAACAAGAGAGAATACGACAAGAAGAGAAAGACGAACAGAGAAAAATTTTGGATGCTCTAGAAAGAAAACGACAAGAAGAAAGAGAAGAACAAGAGATAACACGTCAGGAAGAAAATTAATAACAAGAGAGAAGACGGCAGGAAGAAAAAGAAGAACAAGAGAGAAGACGACGGGAAGAAAAAGAAGAACAAGATAGAAAACGTCAGGAAGAAAAAGAACGAGAGAAAACGCCAGAAAGAAAAGGAAGAACAAGTGAGAAAACGCCAGGAAGAAAAAGAAGACTTAAGAAAAATGATGGAGGGCCTGGAAATAAGATGACTGGAGAAAAACGAAGATATAAAAAGAAGCCTAGAGGATCAGCAGGCAGCCATTTTCTCTCTCACTGAAAATTTTAAAGTCGATGTTATAGAACAAGTCAGTGAAGTTAAAGAAAAAGTCAACCAAGTTGAAGGGGAAATAACCGAAGGCAGAGGAGAAGTAGCCCGACTCAAACATCAATTAAAAGCGAAAGGTGGTCAGTTGGTACAATCGTCTGGTACTAGGTTACAACCACCTTCCTTCGACGGTCAAGGTTCATGGAATTACTACTCTTCTTGCACGACTAAGTCGAAAATTAAATATTCTCTCAATGGTTTCTCTTGCATGCATTCCAGAAAATGGCTTCATTATATGATTTGTTAACGGAAATGCCTCGTTGGCTAAAAGACGTATGTCATTGATTTATTTAGGTTAGGTAACGGTGAATCTTTTGGCAAGCTTAAAGTTTTCGTTTCTAATTTGTTATAAAATGTTGTATTTTTTGAAATCTCCGCAATCTGAAATCCTGCCTTGTCAACCAACATCAAATGTGAAATTGTAGTCAGCATCCACGAGTGCAAATAAGACTATGCTAAAATTTGATTTATAATTGTAGAAATCGCTGCCACTGTGCAATGGGGCCTGGAGTATTACGTGCTTCCCATCCATAGATCCCACCCAGTAAGGGAATTGCCATTTTTCTTTAAACTGTCTAGATATGCATAACCACTCATCGGGAGTTGCGGGCATCTGAAAAATGATAAAAATAAAATGAAAATGTTCATATTTTCTATAAAAAAAAGTGTAAAAACGTCCTTATGATCTTAAATTATTTTACCATGATCTATACCTAGAAAGATTTTATTATCCAAGTTTGTTTCAGGAAGAAGATATTCCTAATAATGAACCGTAAAAAGAAGGTAAAGAATTGGAAAGTGCAGCTAATAAACTAACTTGCAAGACACTGAAGATTACGAAATAGCGACTCACCCTCAAACCTCTCAGATTTCTGCAGCAAGTACATCTTCCACCCCACAAAATCGTAATAAACGGAGGAAACCATCTGAAAAAGCGGAGAATTCCAAAGTAGAAGAATCTTTGGGTATTCTAAAAACTATAGTTGAAAATAACGCGCTAAAAACTGATGAATGTAGCGTCTATGGGCAGCATGTGGCTAATAAATTAAGAAACCACGCCAAGAAAACAAGAGATATAGTACAGCATGATTTTAATTTTATATTGTTCAATGCTGATATGGGACAATACAACATTATGGAAACTGGGCATTCTTCCACATCAAACTCAAATTTTAGTGTATCTTCTTTACAGTAATCTCAATCTCCAGTATTTTTCTTACCTCAACAATCATTTCGTCATACACCTGTACCTACCCATTCACCTCAATCTCAAATCATCGTACCTTCTCCATATTCATACTTATCTTCAGCTAATCATACCCCTGTTTGTACCCCATCACCACAAGCTTGGACTATCGCAGCTTCTCCACATTCATACCAATCTTCAGCTAATCATACGCCTGTTCGTAGCCCTTCACCGCAACCTCAAACTATCGCACCTTCTGCACATTCATACCAATCTTCAGCTAATCATACGCCTGTTCGTAGCCCTTCACCGCAACCTCAAACTATCGCACCTTCTGCACATTCATACCAATCTTCAGCTAATCATACGCCTGTTCGTAGCCCTTCACCGCAACCTCAAACTATCGCACCTTCTGCACATTCATACCAATCTTCAGCTAATCATACGCCTGTTCGTAGCCCTTCACCGCAACCTCAAACTATCGCACCTTCTGCACATTCATACCAATCTTTAGCTAATCATATCCCTGTACTAACTCCTTCACCTCAATTTTAAACCATGGTACCTTTTCCATATTCATACCAATCTACTGCTTTTCCTAGATACAGCAATCTCCTTACTAGCCAATTAGCTGATAATACATCTGTACCTACTACTTCGTCACAATCATCAATACAAAACATTTCAGAAAATCAAGCAGATTCCATGAATTTTTACAATTGGTACATGTTATAAAGTTTGGTTAAAAATTATATGTTTGCGATATGTATGCTAAGATTTTTTACAGATAATAAAAATAAATAAATAAATAAAACGTACCTTTATTTCATCCTTCAGTTCGTGAATCAGAACGTTGCAAGTTTCTATAGGGTAATAGCTCTTGAATCTTGAACAGGTATGGCTTTTCGAAATGTTGTATCTTCTTTAGCAATTCTAGGACCCACAAGACATATTAATCGTTCAAAATCTTCTGCCGTCATTCGCGTGAAATTTTTCAAATGTACACTCCATACCCCTCAGCAATGCCATATGTTTACGTTGTAAAAAGAGACGCCTCGCCCACATTTATTTTGATTTTTTTCTGCTTAATTAAGGAATTTAAGAGGAAAAAGTGCCAGCTGCCACTAACACATCGTCCGCGTCCATGTTTCAACTGTCGGGAATACACCAAACACTTCGAATATCGCGAGCTTTTGTTTAAAAATGTTTGTTCCGTTTGTTTGTACGTTCATTACTCTCGATGTGTTTTTAAAAGATGATTTCAGAAAGTTTCTTTCATATGTTATGCTCTATTAGAAATGTCATACCTAACGAATATATTGTAAAATATAACATTTATAATCAAGATTGTATTTAATTAAATTTCATGTCAATTATGATTGTTTTATTTACGTGTCAGATTTCCTCAATAGAGAGAGCACTGAAGACCTTGGTTCGAATCCGAGTTCTGACATATATTTTTTACTAGTCAACAACCCAGACAAATTTAAACTAAATCAAAAAATTCTATGTAATAAATATTTACTGGTTGATAACTTTTTATTTATTGACTCATTAAAAATATTCTCTCTTGTGATTTGGTTTAGTTAATTTTTTAATAAATTTTAACCTTTGTTAGATCGAAATCAGGCAAGTAAGGCCCGTTTGGCTTATTACGGCAAATAATCACATTCGATGTCTAGCACACCCACGTAAAATTTTACTTCGATCTGACATCATAAATTAAAAATACTGACGTATTCATAGAACTGATTCATCTCGCCTATTCCGTTGGCATCATCAGGTTCAAATTTCATTAAAATCCAATGCCACGAAATCATCAATTTTCTAAGCATGTAACAGCGGCGTGGCCCGCAAGAACAGACCCCCAACCCCCCCCAAACACACACACACACACCACAAAACTTAATTCAGCAGCCTCTGGTCATTGACGACGACGACTTCTTGCAAACCTTCTGGACATGCCGATTGTACCCCCCCTCCGAGGAACTCTTTACCCGCCTATGGTCATTTGCAAAATATTACGCAATATTATGTTACTTAATTAAATGAGTCGTCATTGTTTATGCAGGTCATCGTCGGTATCAACATGTTTACACTAAAGTCACGTTCTCATAAAAAACCAATCATTTTCCGCAATATAATTTATTACTTGCTCAAAGAAGTCGCCACTGCTATTGTTTACACTAAAGTCACATTCTCATAGCAACCAATTATTCTTCAACCTGCCGCCACACCAGCAGCGACATCTACAAAATCCGAGCGGCAGAACTACGAACTAGCCCTCTGGTCATTGTCGACGACACAATTCTTCAGATCAATTCCAAGAAAACTTCGAATCTTTGGTCACTGCAGATGGACACATGCCATTCGGAGCTCGGTGACCTTAAAACGGGTCTCGCAGCAGCGGTGTAGTATACCTAGTCACGAGCACGGTGGCTAAACCTGAAATATTAGCTGGAGAAAACATCATTTACCTCCCACATCCAAGCAAAGCCCTTTCTACGAAATTTAATACTCCAGGTAGATAGTAACATAATAAGAAAGAAAAAAGTTTTTGAGTAATGCCGACTCCTCTTATCAGCAAATATGAATACTGACCTGCATGAGTATTCGTTGTCCTTGTATAACAAAATTAGGAAGAAGTGTGTGTGTGTGTTTGTGCGTGTGTGCACGTCTGTGCGCGCGTGTGCGAGTGTGTGCGTGTGCGTGCGTGCGTGCATCCATGCGTGCGTGCGTGCGTGCGTGCGTGTTCTTATATAATTTCCTCAGAAGATATGGATCTTTCCACGACAAATATGTAGTTTATTTCGTTTTAAGCATTTTAATACAATCGATTCGGTTGGTTAAGTATTTAAGTTTGAATTGAATAGGTATTTAAAAAAATGCAAAAGACAAATTATAACTAGTATTTACCGACACCCACAAAATGTTCTCCGTGGTCCTCTGCGCTGATTTTGACGTGTCATGTTGTATTAAACATATTAACTAAATTCAAATGTTCAAATCTGCCGAAATAGCACTTCTGCAGATTATATAATTTTCTGGCAAAATCTGTTCGGAGAGGTGATTACGAATATAACAAAATGAAACAGAAGCCCGTTTTTTTTCGTTAAATTTGGAGAAATTTCAGCAGGGCGGACAAACTAATGAAAGCACGAGTTTACAATTTAGTCCTTTACAAATTAAGAAAAAAAATCCTTTATTCATTTTCAAACATATTTACTGCCGAACCGGTTTTCTCCATGAGATAAATTCTTGTGTCGTAAAAATTTATGCTTGTGAGGAAATTATATCACAACACGCACACCGTGTCTCCGGATAAATCAAAACTAATTAACTATGCGGGTACCAGAGGCCACTGTTCTGGTTTTGGAATGCTGCTCTTGAAGAGTCATTAATTTGTTTCAGATTATGTTGCTATCTCAAGTATTAAAATTTTTTATTATTAAAAATTTTTTGATATAATATAGTTTTGGATGACAAATCTTGCTGCTTCACAGTTGAAATCCGTTTGAAGTATTTTAATAGCCTTTATTTTAATGTCTTCCCTTTATTTTATGCAGCAAGGTATCATTATTTAACTGGTTTACTATAATGTATTCAGATGTCACCATGTAAAGAAAGGAATTTTATAATGACTTGATGTTTTAAGACCTTATCAATTTTAGCATTTAGAAAAAAGCATCGTTAGTTGTCTGATTTCTTGTAATTCTTCCCTCTAATTGGCAATTACCTATTTGGATTTGCAAATGTTTCTCATACATTTGTCCATCTGATGCCGTCAAAATTATTTTTATCTATGTTTAACTCTTGCGTGACCAAGATCTGAAATTTTACGGGATCGTCCAAGCGGGGTAACCAAGTTACCCCACATTAAATTTTCAGTTATTATGGTTTTGTGAAGTAGAAATTATTGTAAATATATTATTTATGACATAAAATTATAAATATAATGTTATATAATTTATTTTGCAAGCGTCAGAAATGAAGTTTAAAAAATTTAATATTTTAACGTTATAACAAAAAGAGGTAGGTAATAAAAAAATACTTTTATTTTAGAAAACTTAACCTTCTATTCTGGACTCACTGGGCATCATTTTGACAGTCAATGCAGAAAAACTGTTTCACTTCTTTTCTATGTGTGTTGCACACGGTCGCGCCACATTGGGAACATTTAATTCTTGACTTCCTATCTTCTCTTCGCGGACAAAACTGATATCGAGTGCTTGTGCCAACAGGTATACGGCGTTTCTGTGTGAAGCTTCTACCTTTTCTCCATTTTCTGTCAGAAATAGTCGAATTGCATCCAGAATAGATTTTAGCATACCCCGACAATTCCTTTCTCTAGTCTTAACATTCGGAAGTACAAGTTATTGAAGGAATTTTTTGCGTTTTTCTTTATTTCTACACCAGTCAGGAAATTTTTGGGAAAATATTAATAGGCGTTTAGTGGTACCATGTCTATGATTTCAAAAAAATTCTTAGGGGCCACTGTCTTGTAGCTCGAACACAAGAGTACTCCCGCGTCATTTTATCTTCAGTATCCACAGCACCTTTAGTGGCATTGTAGTGCAAATTTATAATTGGCTTTTTCTTCGCTCTTTCGTTGGCCGTTTCTGCATCGTTGAACTGGAGGTGCGGTTTTGGTTGCCTAAATGCGACGCAAAACATTTTTATCCCATACATCGCTTTTTTTCGTTTTTATTTTTTTATTGGTTGTTGATGCATTTTCAGTCTACTTTTCTGTAATGTGTAGTTTCCTTCCACGATTTCTGCCACTGGCAATCAGGACACCAATAAATGCTTGCAAGTTCTCTACAATTATATCGATCCACTGACTTGAATTTGGATTTTCTTCATTTTTTTTATCCGTATATGCCTTTCCCCACATATTTGTGTATCCATTTAGGTGGCTCAGCATATTGTCAGTAAAAAGCTCGAATGCTTCTAGTACTGAAGTAATCTGTAAACTAAAATATAATATGTAAATCTTATTTCAGAGATTTTTGGTTTATTATTTTCAATAATGAATCTTTGGAATCGACCATGAAAAAAAATATATACAAGAAAATAATAAATCCATGTGTAATAATTTGCAGTGTTTTTGAGAAGTATTTACCTTGCATTTTTGGGGCCAACAGATGCATTTACAAAGTTATGGGCACGTCTTTTAGTTGCAGGGGTTGGATAAAATTGCCATTGCTAACCTGATCTTCGACGTATACAATGGTTCAGGCTCCGCAGGTGTTTCAATATCGGAATTATTTTCCACATCAAATTCATCAGGAATCTTTATTTGTTCTTCTACGTTGTCTTCTGTATCACTTACATTTTCATCACTAATTTCATATTCGTAATCACTGTCAGTCTCTTCTACTATTGCACGTAGTTCATCGTCCGTCAATATTTACGCGCCATGGTGACTGTATGAAGTTACCGACTGAACTGAAGCAATTTAATGCAGCTGATTAACATACACAACCGATTTCTGCAAGTTACGACTTGTTTTAGCCAGGCCCATCTTTAATACATAGATGGCCAAGCGGGGTAATTAGGTTACCTCACTCACAAAATCTTAATTACTACAAAAGTAAATTAGATAAATATAAAATTCCAAAAAAAAATATGTTTATCGAAGTATTTTCGAGGATTAGCTAAAACATGGTACTCGTAAAAAAAGTTTTACGAAATAGTGCTGAAAAAAAGAACTTTGGGGTAACTCAGTTACCCCTCTTGGTCACGCGAGGGTTAATCACGGTGTGAAAAAGGGAAACCTGATGTACTAACCGGCATTGGTGTAATCAAAAATGTTCGCATATTAACCTGTCAACTGTAGGAAGGAACGACGTCAGAATTTTACCAGCGTATATACGTATATTACAAAATACGGATATTCAGCTGTCGGCACTTTATTGTTTGTATGACAAAACTGAGTGTTCATTAGATGGTGGTTGGACCATCGTTATATAGTTGATAGATGTTGCAAGACATATTATGTTGGTATCTATTCGATAACAGTTGATTGAGGAGGTACCTAAATTACAAGGTTTACTTGTCTTTACTCTTGCAAGACTTCATCGGTTGGGTTTGATTTAAAATTCAAAGATGCTGATCGTAATAATAGCAATCGCGCAAGTCATCGTGCATATGATCCAACTCTTCCTGTAAACTCGCACGCCGATCTACAACTGTTGCTGAATTACGGTAAATCATTATTGAGTGTAGAATCAGAATCAGAACACAGTTATATTTTGTGTAAATCTGTTGTAGCTTAGTGTTCACCCACCATGTTGATAAACAGTTTGATATCATGTTCTGTGTCATTCTTAAGGCTCGCATAAGAGTACACTTGGAACAACTTCTTGTATGGAAACTCCGTCGTGCGTTTATAGGTAGTTTGTAGCTTCAAAGCGTAACATTAGAGAGTAACTAGATAGATGTTGTAGGTATCGATTTGTTGCGATCCATCGACTCTCAGTATTTTGAGGAAGTGTCAGAAGGTGTTGAACGATGAGATGACGCGTTAGCATATAGTACGTGCACTGGGCACAGATAGATTGTGACCACTGATCATGAAGTGGATGGAAACGCTGGGTTGCTTACCACTTCTTTTTAATCCAGTATTTTAGAAGCCACTTGGAATTTTGTTTTCTACAGAGCTCTGGATATATCCCTCTGTGACATTAGATGATTTCCATTCATCGTGCCTTTTGAGAGTGATAACATTTGTTGTTGCATCAGCCAACAACGTTGCAGATGCTTAAACAATGTTTGGTATAATTAGAGGATTCGGCCATTTAAAAAATTCTGAATTTTTTTTGAGTACGCTTTCATACTATTTACACCACAGATTGTTTTGTACACTTTAAGCTTCGATATCCTAGCAAAAATTTTGTAGTTTCAATAATTGGTGATGGACGAAGAGAGGAATGCTTTCTAAATATTTCAACGAGATCCAGACTTTCAGTGTTTCGTCTTCTCGTCGACGTGTTTCACTGGTCCTCACAATCAACGATATCTAAAATAATGAAAAAAAAAAAATCATTAACTTAGATTAACGGGATTTTAGCCAAAAATTTTTTATTAATAACGCAAAAAACAGTGCCCTGGAAAATAAAGAACAATCCAAACATAACGTAACGTCAACATATTTATTTTGTTTTAAGGGTAGAAAGAACAAAAAAATTAAGAATCAAACATAATATAAACCATAAAATGTAACTTATTTCACATTAAAATTAATATCAATAGTGTAATTTTCACACTCGTAATATTTTATAATCAGTAATATTTAGTAATCTAAACGTCAAACAGAAATAAATAAAAAAATAATGTCAAACAGACAATTAAATACAAGATATCTAGATAAATTCGGAATAAATTTATTATTGTTCGTTAAGTTTTTACATTTAATTTTTTTGCAATAAAAATTTGTGCCCGTTCGTGCACCTCGGGAGTGAAGTATGTTTTAATAGTCCCTTTTATGAATGTGTCCCTCGCTGCGCTCGAGCAACACTATTCATGCTGGGATTAAAACATTGACTTTACTCCTTTAGTGCATAAATAACTATGGATATTTTCAAAAAGATTAGTTAAATGACGAAAATGACAATCTTTTTGAAAACATAAAATTTTAAATGTAAAATAGATTGTATCATCTGCTACTTTTATGACTTTTTCTACTTTTAATTTTTTTAAACACGAGATTTCTTGAATTGCTGCTCTAGAGACTTTCCTTTAACGACCACTATTAAACTAACAAACCTCTTTATGTCGATGTTATGTCTTCACTAATAATGCCGTTCTCAACATTGAGTAAAGGCTCCAGAATGTGGAGCTTTTAAGAACCCTGGATTTTGGTTCAAAATATGCTAGTAAATTTCTTCATTGATCACTTTCACTGTTTTTTTCTTTACGCCAATTTTCGAATTGCTAATAACTACTTTCATATTTTTTCCTTCGATTTTATTGGTAATAATAATTGAACTGCTTACACTGCCGATTCTTCTATATCGGACGATTCAGACATCCCAAACACGTTTCATTAAATCGATCGTCAAAAATTAGATTGTATTGGACATAATTTAAATGAAATACATATATTACTTAAACTTTCATCATCATCAGCAACATAATGAACTACCACATGTTCACGTTGGGCATTCAATGTCTTCTTCAGCCCCTGCGAATCCCAACAGCAGAAAATTTAGCAGAATGTTGTTTGCTGCACTACTTTTAGGCTGATTTTAAATTTGTTGGATGACCTAATGTTCTACTGCATGATACACGATACTATTCTGAAACAAAAAAAAATAAAATAGGAGCACATTAAGATTGTTTGCCATATAATTATAGATGAATTATGCACTCCATTATTTATTGGATGTGATGATGGTCTTGGATGATATAGGTTGAGCAGGATGGGCTCAATATAGACTATGTAGTTAGCACATTGGAAAAATCGCTAGCAATAGTTTCTAAAGATCTGTCGCCATAAACAAATTTAGTAAGCGAACAACAGGATACCAATCACATAGCAGTGAATCGACCTATAAAAATTTATATTGAACAGAGCGTCACTGTGGGACTGCATCGCGGTAGACCTTCACTAAGGCCTAATGCACACGGACGTCAATTGCAGTTGCGTTAACGCAACTGAAGTGGCCAGACGGTGTAAATATACATTAACTCAAGGGGATGCATTCCCACGGCTCAGCGGTGACGTTGCGTTGACGCAACGGTTGGGCGGTAACAGGACTGATAAAAATGAGCCGCTCGGTACCTTCTCGACGCCACGTTGCCGTCAACAGCCAGCGTTGCTTAGGTACTTCAATTGAAATGAAAGCGTGCACACGGACGGTTGTACTAAGACGCAGTTTGTAGACAAAGTATGCGAAAATTACTTTTCTTCTAATTTTCATATCCATGTTCACTTTGGCTGACCGTGCCCGACGTCTCAGTACCGAACAGTTGTGTGTGAATTTACAATCGCGTTTGCTGTTGCGTTACCAACGCGTTAACGAAACTGCAAATGACATCCGTGTGCATTAGGCCTAAGAGGTGCGACTTTCCGCTCGTCAACTCCATCGGCAAATACGGGTATTATGGCCGATTTCTATAAGCCTTCTCCGGTCCTGGCTGTTGGACCTTGCCGGCTGGATTGCTTCCTCTAGCCCTTTTCTATTTTGGTGCTCGTTCGTCACTGGAATATCTACCCCGGGAGTGTTATCTGTTGTGGGCACAGAGCGGTAAATGTCGCACTGCGTAATACCGGTGTTTTGATCCTTAAAATTGACTACTGGATTGTAGGACGGCAATTACTACCAGATAGAAAGGATACATTGAGTAGTTGGAGGAAGGCACGCGAACCAAAGCGCGAGCGCGTCGATACAACAGTGAGCCATCTCGGCGCTGGCGGGTCGGAGGGAGTGATACTAGTAGAAGCAGATACAGTCAGTTTTATACATTTCCCCTGTTCTCTTCTACAGTCACACAATATATTGCGCGTCTGCTGAATTATCTCTATCGATTTCTTATGTTACCATCACTACCACCATCCGCTTTACTGACAATATACACTGCGCATCTGTTCAGATGATACTTTTTATTGGCTGCTCTTATTATGGTAACCTTGGTTACACGCTGACGTCAGGTTGTCTCTGTACATTTCTAGAAAGTTCCACTGGCCGTTAGAAATTGCTTAGAGTTCCAACAGGATTCCATTAACTCAGGTCAATAAATTTCCTTTTAAACGTAGATAAGGCATCGCGATAAAATGGCACTATTATAAGTCCCATAAAACGTACAGACCGTAACCGTAAATTCAAAGATAAAGCCATTAAAGAACTAACCATTAAAATTCTTGGGCCCCTATTGGTTGCTGGCAACATAAATTCGACGTAAGGCCATAAAACTATGTTTAAAATTTAACAGGATGTAATTAACTTAGAACCATTAAAATTCTTACTACCCTTACTGGTTTCCCTCATAAAACTACACATAAATACTTGTTTGATATGTTGATGGAGGGTCGTAACATAAATAACCCTCATATATTACATAAAACTCTTACAAACTGTAATGATAAATATAGAAATAAGACTATGAAGAGATGCATTTGGATATCCACAGGAAGTCATTAAATTGTATCATGTTTATGTTTTAATTCAAATGAAACAGAAATCAATGTGAGAATGTAAGTATGTATAAAACAATGAGCTATTAGAAATTCTTTAAGATCCACGAGGCTATTCTATATTCAGACTTCTTTTTATCTTACAATACTAACATACTACTAATATAAATCTTATATAGGACATAGGGTTACTACTACTATAAATACGATTTAATGTAGAATGGGAGGAACTATTGAAATACTCTCATCAGTGGTAAGAGACATAAAGTTGGTTTAGTTATATACAAGAAAGTCGGGCAGTTTAATGCTTGTTAGGAATCTGCAAAGAAGTACCCACCAGATATAACATAATATTGGCTGAATACCAATTTAATATTGAGTCAATATAGATATACTGAAATCGTAAAAAAATATTGGATCGATATTAATAAATATTGATTTTGAAATATTGGTTATGCTATGTTGGTAATATTATATTATTTTTGATTCAGGCAGAGAATATTGGTAAATATCTATCAACATTAATTTTACAATATTCAAACGATCTATATTGACCCCTTGTTTGCGATGACCTTTCTGAACTATATTGTTTACTGAACACATACATATTGTTTATTGTTACATTGAATACTCTATATTTACGTAATGTTATTATAACATTAGTTGTCAATATCATATAATAAATATCGACTCATAATAACGAATATTGGTTTTAAAATATTGAAAGATCTATATTTACCTCATACTGGCAAACTCTCTGTAAAACAAGATTGTTTATTTAATATATTTTAGTTCAAATAAACATTGATATTACAGGTGGCATGGTAGATAAGTGGGTAAGGCGCTTATAGTTATTTACTCGGTACCGAAGGGCAATAGTTCGATTCCATCCTGGAGGAAGTTAGAAATTTTATTTGTAATTTGATTCGGACTAAAATGGGAGAGAGAATTGTCGATGCCCTAGATATGGTTCGGACTCCACAATAAACTGTAGAGCCTCGTCTCTCTTTACTCAATACGAAATCCTAAGATTTTCAGGGGGTTACTGCGTTACTGAGCACGGTAGCGCAGTGGGCTAGAGCGTTACGTGACAAACGGAGCTGGTTTACTACTTACCGACTCCCGTGTTCAAATCCAGGCTTTGACTCTGACAAACTCGAAGTGAGTGGTTGTATGTCCGCGTTTTTTCATCAGTGTAATCCCCACCCACGCAGCACCTGTTTTGTATTTGGAGGTTGTCTAGTTTCTATCGGGTGCATTATGTCCATCTCCTTCGTTACTGAGATACGGGCAGGTTTTATTGTTTTTGGTCAAATCTTCGGTCATAAATTTTGAACCATCCTGTATAATCGGTTCTTACTTGTTATATACATTTCACTTGATGAAACTCCATAAATGTCAAAACCAAAATCCAGGTGTAAAAAGATGTGCTGTTTTTGATTTGTTAAAAAAACACCCCGTATAGAATAATTTTGAAGCTCTAGTTAGAGATTTGAAAATACCAAAAAAGTTCATGCTTTTTTTCCTGAAGTGGGTTGGAACCTTTTTATCTGAAGATAACAGTGACGTAATTTCCACGAAGAACTGAAACACCATATACTGCATTCGAAGCGCGTTTCACTAACCAACTTGGCAACATCTGAATATGATTGAAAGTAACCTTATGCTAACAATATATCCTATTTATACCTAAGCTATTGTCACGGTTCGGTGACCCACTAAAGCAGGCCATCTGGGATTGACTTCTGTCACTATTCATACTATTTTTATACTTTGTGATTTCCAAGCTTTCAAATGCATCCAGCTGTCTAGTATTTATTACATTTCTAATTAATCCTAATTTATTTTATGGTTGTTCTCAAACGCATGTTGTGCACCACTAGACTTATCTGTTCTACCGTATTTGGAATAGGCCATATGTTCTTTGAATCTAGTTTGAATTGATCTTCTAGTTTGTCCAACATGCTTTTGATTACAGTCCTTACAACTAATTTCGGAAATCCCCGACTTTTTGTTTGTTTCAATTTTGTCTTTTGGATTGCCTAAAAGTTGTTGTAATTTATTTCCCGATGATAGAACCACTGTTATACCTATATTTACCTACCACTGGTAAATCGAGAATCGAATGGAATCGAGCAAATTTTGGATTTTCTCTTTCATTTTGAAAGGTCGAAGAATTTCGTGTCGTGTCTCTTTAATTTACGTTTCCTTATTATTTTATCAATTAAACTTACAGAATATCCAATACTCGCAGCTATATTCTTAATCAATGTCTTTTATTTTTCAGACCTCTTCTTATTGAAGGGGAACTTTAATAGGCGAGAAACTAGAAAATTAGAACTGCCAGTTTAGCACAATAGAGTCCTTAGGGATATATCTTTGAGTACTGGTATCTTTTCTGTAATATGTCAAATTATAAAATATAGAGTGGAATGAAAAATAATATTAACTGAAAATTTTTGTTAATTATTATTTACTAACTTTTACAAATCTTATCACAGATAAGTATAACATATCTTTTTAAACAATTATTTTCCCGGCTATATCAAAACGCTGAAACTTGGATTACAAAATAGATAATATGCACATTATGTTCAGTATTACATGATTCAATAATGTTATTTTTAATTTCAACTATTCTGTCTAGACAAAATAAAATAGATCAAGTACTCACCAAATAAAATCTTTAAAAAACTTTAAAATATCTACGTGTTTCTGTGATTCGTTTTAGCCCATTTAAAGAATCAAAAAAATCTAATTTTGTAAACCTTAATGTAATAAACATTAATGGCAACAGAGACAGAATAATTGAAATAAATCAGGAAATCCTAGGGTCAAATATTTAAAATAAGTTCCTCTTCTTGATAAAAGTTAGTAAATAATAATTAGCAAAAAAATTTTCAGTTCAATATTATTTTTCATTCCACTCATATTTTAAACTTTTATCAAAAGAGGAACTTAATTTGTTTTTTAAATTATTCGACCCTAAGGGGAATTTCCACTATATAATTTCAATTATTCTGTTCTCTGAAGCCATTAATGTTTATTACAATAAGGTTTACAAGTTTAGTTGCTTTTGATTCTTTAAATGTGCTGGCTACCCTGTTGACGCTAGGCAAGCAGAAACACGTGTCGGTAGATATTTTAAAGTTTTTTAAAGTGAGTGTTCGGTGAGTACCTTGTGTTTTATTTATTTTTGGTTTTACTGGACAGAATAGTTGAAATTAAAAATAACATTATTGAGTCAGTTGTACTGAACATAATGTGCATATTATTTTTTTTGTAATCCAAGTTTCAGCGTTTTGGCAAATAGCCGGAAAAATACTTGTTTAAAAAGATATATGTTATACTTATCTGTGATAAGATTTGTAAAAGTTAGTAAATAATAATTAGCAAAAAATTTTCAGTTAATATAATTTTTCATTTTACTCTATATTTTAAACTTTTACAAGAAGTGACTTAATATGTTTTTAAATTATAACTTATTTTCACCATTTCTGACTGACGACTGTTTAATTTAGAAACAAAGTTGTCAATATCAGCGACTTTTGTATCAAATACTGCAAAGATATCATTCACATAGTTAAGCCAAACCCTACGTACTTTTTATAGTGCTCATGCTTTCGTCATTTTCTAAAATAGACCTATTTTTAACATAAAGGTAAATTTTGGAAAACTCTTATAATTTTTCATGTAATTTCAATTAATCGGTTGTTTAATGTAATTGTTTTTAACTAATTTCTTATAAGTAGTTTTTCATGTAATTAATGAATTTCTAAATTCCTTACTATTGTTTTTTAAGAAATCAAAGATAGTATACTTTTTTAATCAGGACCTGGATTTTGAATTTGGTATTATAGAGTTTTGTCAAATAAAATAAATAAAATGTACGTATAAGTATGAACCGTTTATACACGGTTGTTAAAAAGTTATGGCCAAAGAAAGATTTGGTCAAAATCAATAAAACGTCCTGCATCTCAGTAACGAAGCACGATGGACTCGTTAATGATGGGTAATTTGGAATCACCAAAGTGTCTTCTATCCACAGTTGCGTATGTACATTTATCTTTGTATTTAAACGAATCAATTTGTTTAAATTTAGAATTAATTATAAGAAATATATTTCTTTGTGTAAAGAAAACTATATAAAAAAAAATTCAATTGAAGAGTAATTCAAAACATAACTTCCATACATAGATCTCTATACAAGATGACGTTATTAACTACGATATTTAAAATGAGTAATTAATTGAATTTCTAGAATAAAAGGCCTTAATAACATTTCAGGTACTATGCTTTGGCGGCTGCTTCTGGTTTGATTACTTATATCCAGGATAATTTATATACTTATTACGCGACAGGATCTATTAAAATTGAATATCAAGAGTCTGAAGGATATGCAATAATAGGTAAATATAAAATCACTATATACTACATTGGGACTAGAGTCACCCACATGTTTGCCTCTATTTTTGTAAAGTAGAAATTTTAAGATTTTAAGGCGTGTTTTTATCAGGTGGCGAACATAACTCTGTAAATCGCTTTTACTCTTAAACTTTTTCTATTGATGATATTGATAATCAAAAACCAAAACAGATATCTTCTTTTAAATCATATGCAAATTTAATGGGTGAAATGGTAGGCAAGACACTAATATTTGTTTTTTTAACTACCCGCTAAGAAAATTAAAAATTTTCAGAAATCGGGAAGTTATTGGTTTCACCCCGATTTTCTAAAATCGAGTTTTTGTCAGATCTCGACGTTTTGAGGTCCTAATAAGCTATTCTGACTATTGCCACGATGGTATCTGTATGGCTGTATGTATGTGTGTGTGTGTGTGTGTGTATGTGTGTACGGTTTATGTAAATCTCTCATAACTTTTGAACGGCTTGACCAATCGAAACGCGGTTTGCGGCATTCTAAAGGGGTTGACTGAACTTAGATTTTCTGAGAATTAGAACCGATTCGGCCTGGTAGATTTTGAGAAATCTCAAAAATAAAATTTTCAAAAATTTGTTTTTTTGGAATATCTTTTAGACTACTGAACTGATCAATTCCAAAATACAGTCAGCTCTTCTCCTTATAAGACAACGTCGATCGCTGTAATCCGTATCAAAATCGGTTGATTCGTTCGAGAGATATCGATTACGAAAAATTCGCAAAAAAAATGTTTTTTTGAAATTACATTCAAAATTCCTGTCGGATCGATTTTTGGTACTAAGATAACTTTTTGGACTAAAAAAACTGCGTGGAATGCCGTAAACCGCATCAACATCGGTTGATTCGTTCAAGAGATATCGATTACGAAAAAAATCGCAAAAAAGTGTTTTTTGAAATCATTCAAAATTTTTGTCGGATCGATTTTTGGTATAAACATAACTTTTTGTACTTGAAATGCTGCAAACTGCATCTAGATTGGTTAATTTATTCAAAAGATATCGCAGTTCAAAAATTACAAAAAAAAGTGTTTTTTTAATATAACTTCGAGATTTTTCACCTAATTGTAGAGCTCAAAAATGTATGTGTATAATATTTTGAGCTCGGAGAGCTCAAAAATTAACTAATAGGTATATTTTTGAGCGCTTTAAGCTCGAAAATAGCGGGAAGTTTCAGGGATGGCCTGCAGGGACAACCGATTTTCAGATTTTTTTTGTAAGTTTGAAATAAGAATTTAGTGGTTTTTATTTAGGGTCATCTCTGGGGACGTTCCATGAGGTCTAATTCCCACGAGATCTAAATACCCCCAAATTATTTTCCTACGAGATCTAACTCATCACCCTATATATCTGTTTGGCTGCCCGAATTGAGCGATTTAAAAGTATCAAGAGATCTAAAAACCCAAAATGTACATAAATCTTACCAGATCTAATACCCATGAGATCTAATTGTTATCTCATCTCGCACATAACGTCCAGAGGCGTACGCACGGGGTTACCAGGTCTCTTATCTTTGATATGGAGTCTCATATATTTGACTATTGTCTCATATCTCATATTGAAATGTTCAATTTGAGACAAAATCTCATATATTTTAGAGACTTTGTGATATCTTTCATAAGTAGTAATTTAACGATCAAATATTACAAATATCTAAACAGACCTAAAGTTTAAAAATAATAACATTGCATGTTATTAGTGCTTCGCTAAAAACAGCTTTATTCACCTGATAGTCGCCAGACCAAATCGTCCTTTTGAAACGGAACAAGTAAATTTTTATCGAATTTTGGTTCTTGTAGCCTATGTCCACTACTAATGAACCTTTGTTACAGTACAGACACATTGTAGCTATAAGTAAGAGAGACTGCTTTAGTGACGGAATGTGCGGGGTAAGACGCTACAGAACGCAGAGCCGGATTTATCTCTATTGTTCGCTCGTTTACTTTTTCAATGTAGGTTTTGTGTTCAGTTTAGCTAGCAACAATTTAACAATTGTAGAAAAAAAGTATTTACTTGAAATAAAAGTATTGACTATACATACAGTAGTTGCAGTATTCAAGTTCGCTTAATATAAATTGTTACTACCTAGCAAGAACCGCGAGAAGGTACGAGGATTTTTTGCCAGGAAAGGATGGGTCTGGGATAATAGTATAAAGAAAATAAAAAACAAAAAATATGCTCACAAAATAGTATCAGACACAAATATTTTTCTCAATAAATAAACTAAAAATAAATTCTAATAGTAAAGTTATTACTATAATAAACACAGAAAGACGTATTTTTGTCAAAATGAAAAAAAAATAATATTAATAAATAATAATCATCCTGAAAAAAGAATATTTCTCAAGCACTGACCTACGAAAGCACAAAAACGGAAATAAATAATTGTGACGGTCCACCCCCTCGTCTATTTTGTATTTGTTTATCCTGGTCACGGCACCAGTGTGACGGACCAACCCTCCCTCGTATCATTTATTACTTATTTTATCCTGGTCACAGCACCAGTGTGACGACCCAACCCCCTCGTCTATTTAGTTTATTTAATTTATTCCCCTTTTTTAAGTCGCACTCTGTCGTGAAGTGACAGGTAATACTTAATTAATGAATTGGGCTTTTTCGTGATTGTCTAGTTTTAGTGGTAGGACCCCAAATTTGTTGTGTTATTGTAACCTCACAGGTACGTTTATAAAGTTTGGTATTACTTTGTTTCATTTATGAGATTTGATTTGCTTTAATTTGATTATAGAATTTTTTACCAATTAATATGAACACTAATCTGCACTACACTGATATATGTTTTAAAGAATGACTAGTATGAGTAAGATTTGGCTTTAGATTTATGATTACTGATTTACTTAGAATTCAATTTTGTACCTGAAAGTAGAAATAATTCAAGGGAACATCAATAACGTTTTCACACCTTTTATTTCTATACTTAGACAACTGTCTATAAGGAATATATTACAGACCATGACATGAACAAAACCTTGTTACATGTACGGTGGACAACGGTCCACAAGAAATACATTGATATTTAGCTAGTTGAACCTGCACTGTAACCAAACCTGGTTACATGTGCGGAAATTTCCGCCTCGTAGTTTAAATGACATATGTAGAACTCTACATATGGGTGCAAAAGAAACTTCCCGTGTAGTGGCACCAGAGTGTCCTCCGTCACATGAGCCGGGCAGAGACCGACAACCATGCCTTGTTATTTAATTTGCGGGCTCGTGCTACCATAAAACAGTACCATAAATACAAATGACGCTTGCCAACGAAGATTCGATGCATATGCGGAACTCCGACATATGACGAGCAACTGCCCGTATTGTTTTGGGTATGTCGAATGCATGCCACCAATTAAGGTTTAAACCAACATGAAACGAACTACCCCGTAGATTTATTAAAGGGTTTAGCAGACGTCGCTTGTATTTCGGCATGCTTATGGGAGCGATAGCCATAAAGCATTAAGCGGTATACACTGGTCATCTGGTTCCGGACCCTCTGTCGAGAGACAAGGTCCGTGGTTAGACAACTCAGCGGGTGGGGTAAACTACATGTTTTTGTTGTCGGCGCCTAACCGCACACATCTGATAGTTACACTCTAATCCACATACAGGTAGTGAAATTTGATAAAGTTACAGATATTGCAGATTCAACTGGACACTAATTATTTTGTACATTATCTTATTTTGACCTAACTTGATTTGGAAAAATGAATGTAAGTTCCAACTACTATTACTGATCCTATCGGAATTAATATAGACTGTACTAATTATTAATAAACATATAATGAGCAGCGCATTATAACAGAAAAACCCCATCCGGAAATCATTTGGTATCACGGGTCAGATATTGTTAAAAACCGCGGAACCGAAACATATAGAGTCGTACTTTGATTAGTGTTGCCATTTCACTCATAATAAAGAAATTGACTTAGTTTAATGAATTTTATTGAGCTAGAGTACGTCGAAAATGGCAACGCAGTATAAAAATTATTTAAATGCCGTCCTTATCAATTCTCGGACACATGGAGAGTTCCGTGAGGTTTTCTCCGCCGGGTTCCTGAGTAACCCCAGTGTTATTCGTCTCCATGTTAGCGGCGGCGTCGACGGTGTACACGCCCTATTTCTAAGGCAGTGTACAGGTCCTCGGTCACAGAGACCAGGCCACAGAGGTTTCTGCAACCACTCGGGTTGACCGTTAATTAAGCGGGGCTCCCTATACTTAAACGGCGGTTATGATAACCGGAGTAGTGGTTTCTCTTTGACTTCCAGGCTCCGGAAAGCCAGCGACAAGCACAAGGGTTACCAAACAATTAACACGACGGTGATGGCGGCTATAAGCCGTGAGAGCGGTCTATCTCTGACTTCCAGGCCCCGAAGAGCCAGCGACAAGCACTAGGGTTGCCAAAAATGTGACCACGATCGTACGCCGGACGGAAGATGTAATGTGTTAGACATTTCCTGCTCTAAAGTCGCGTCATACCCCGCACGTCCCTTCACTAAACCGATTTCTCTTACTAACAGCGCTGCCAATTTGCGGATAATTATCTGAATTGCGGATAATTTGGGTTGATTGGGATAATAATGTAGTATTTTAATCAAGAGGATAATTTTGGATAACTTTGCAAATATTGATGAATAATTATCTCAAAGGCGGATAATTTGAGTAAGTACTCTTAGTCATTATTCTCAATAAAATGAAGATTTTGTTAATTTATCATCAAAGTAGCAACTACTGGCAAGTTTGGCAGTATTGTAAAAGTCTGTCATACTATCTAGTACGATGCCATCTTACATTATCTAAAGTAATTACTCTGAATTGTGGTAACACTTTTGTCCGTGGCCCATTTGATAAGCTCTCTAAATTATTATTTTCCATTTTAAGCATTTTAAATGAGAATAAATTAACAGTTAACAGGCTTACAAGTTAATTTTATAAAATGCATATGTGGACTTTATGATTTTTGTATTGCGAGTATTTGAACGTGCATATATCTGGATAAAATGAGATAATTTCGAACATCTCCAGGGATAATTAAAGTTGATGCCATTGGCAGCATTACTTACTAACTTCAGGAATATAAACAATATTTTGTTCTTTATTATAACATACCTCAATCATATTTTAATATAGTTATTAATGACGATGAAAAACATTCTCTTGTAAAATTAAAATGTTGTGACAGATTAGTTCTGTTCCAAAGGGACGAAATACGAAATTTGGTATCTCGATAACGAAGCATTCGCGAATGGATTCATAATATGAACCTTATTTCATCTTGTTTTCATAAAAGCCCTTGAAAGGATTCTGTTTATTTTTGAATCACCCTGTTTATCAATAGGTATATTTAATGTTAACAATTGTAAACCTGGTAACTCAACGTCTGTATGCATATTTGATAAATTCAGTCTACATCCGATAAAACTTTTAATTTTCGGTAAGATTTGCCATCAAAACAGTGAATACAGATTGTATATAAAATATTATTTATTATTTTGTTATATTATAAAATTATCTGATGAATTTATTCATCAAAGTTTTACGTTTTTACAATATTGTATGTATATTTAAGAAAACGTATATTACTAAAATTGTTTAATGTAAATAAAATAAATCAATTTAAGTTTGTATGAAGAAATATACAACGACTATAAAGAAACAGGTAGATAGATGTATTATTATTTCCCAATTGCAGCAAGTTTTTTTTCCATAGGTAATTGTCTTCCTTTCCCAATTATTTCGGAAATGGTTCGTTTTGCATAAAAAATGCATAGGACTAAATTGAAAAAACATAAAATATACAAGACAGCTATTTCGGTTTTCCTCGAATTTTTCTTATTGCCAAGAAAAGGAAATGGCAATTTAAAAAAAAGTACCTACCTACCCAAGAAACTAATTATTTTTTTTTTACTTGTGTGTTAAATTTCTATAGTGATTAGTTGATTATTACAATATTATCTTTAGATAAGTTCATGAATGTAGTTAGTGGCGGCTGGTGGATTTAGGATATACAATATCTCAATATTGGAGCATGCAACACAAGCAATATTTTATGGTCGACTATCAGTATTGATTGAAGAAGTTTTGCAGAAAAAAATTGAAGAAAAAATTACGAAAAAGGTTACAAAAAATGCGCAGCCTTCTCAGATTACTTCTAGACCATTAGTAAAATCTTTGCAAACTACTTTTTTTCGTAATCAGAAGGAACATTTATCACCCCGTTTTTTTGCGTGGGTTCCATACTACAATATTGAGATATTGTATAAGCTAAATCTACCAGCCGCCACTGAATGTAGTTGGAAACCCTCCTGTCTCCCGAAATTGGCAAGCTCAATCCAAAATGAACACAAAGATTTCATGGGATGCGTTTTACATCATAAACCTAAATGACCGAATTGTGTTCAGTTACTTTGAACAAATCTACGCCCATTTATGAGCCTATTTTCATGCCACGTTTTAACCAGTAATTAGTAATTAAATGCCAGTATAATAGGGTATATAGATATAAGATTAGTAGTTTACTTAACCTGATAGCTCAAAAAACACCAGACTTCGGTCGCACATCAAAACAACCGCTGTAAAAGACCTGTAAAAAGCTGTACCAGTAAAAGTACAGACCTGTAAAAAGCTGTACAGGTTTGTACTTTTACTGGTACAGCTTTTTACAGGTTTGTATATGAACGATGAAAATAAGTATACGTCAGCTGCCTGTCTGGCAGAGAGAGGGTGGTGGGGGAGGTATAAAATGGGAGTGGTGGGGGGTGCCTTAAACTGGCGCAATGTCTACTTACATATAGTTTATTTCAAACTTATTTACAACATGAAAAACACTGGCTTCTTTAATCCCTTTACCGCCGTCAAAGAAACCAACGTTTTTTTATGTTGCAAATAAGTTTGAAATAAACTATAAACATCTACATTTATGTAATATTTATTTTGTTCTCTTCAGATTATCATCATAAAGTTACGTTTTTAATGTTTTTTTTTAGATGTTTCAACCGCCGATAGACTCGAGCTAGTATGTAGTGCAAAACCAGCACTGGGCAATAAATATTCAAGTTTGTTTGGAGTTTTAAATCACTGCGTAACGAAAATTGGCGCAAGAACCTTACGGTCTTGCATTTTACAACCCCCGTGTGATGTTCAATACATCAAGGAACGTCTCAATTGTGTTGCAGAACTAATAAAACATCCTGAAATGTTGTTATCTATTCAGGTAAGAATAAGGACAACAATTGGCCGTATTTAAACGTCTGTTCCATTGAATCGAGCCACTCGAAATTTTGTTCTTGGAATATTTTTTTTGTGAAATTGGTTATTTTCGTAAATTAGTCCATCGCCATTTTACGTTAATTTTTATGGCTTTCAGGATTCTTCTAATACTAACGAGAAGATTCTCAAAGTCTACAAAAAAATAGCATTATTCTGTAGAACTTTGTCAATAAGAACTTTCATATTATTCAGAAGTTCTCTTGAAACGGGAATTGTTTTCCATAAAATCCTCGCACCATTTTCCAAACGTAGCTGTGTTTTTATTTAAAATCATATTTACGAATATACTTTTATTATGAGTTCAATAAGTGTTTCATTTATATATTTTAAATAAATAATAGTCGGTGTTAAATACTGACATTACTTTATTAAAGCAGCCTTGACACTGTAGTGTTGCCAACTCAACAACCTACTCAGCCGGAGTGTGGTTGTTGAGCTGCAACTTATGCATTATAAGCATACTGGAAGATCTCGTTCTGGTTGTTCAAATGAAAATATTGAGCTTGTTCGGGCTGATGTTCAGGCAGAACCAGAAACTTCCACAAGAAGACGTGCGGCCCAATTAGGGTTGTCTGAGCGGACTTTAAGAAGAATTTTGTACATTGACTTGCATATGTATCCATACAAAATTCAACTGTGTTCAAACTACGACCAATTGATATTCAAAGACGTTTACAATACGCACAAATCGTTACAAACTTAGTGGAAGCGGAACCCAATTTTTGGCAAAATTTGATGAGCGACGAAGCAAATTTTTACCTTTCTGGTCGTGTCAACAAGCAAACCCTCGTTTTATTCAAGAGAACGTGCAGTTTGATTAAAAAGTCGTTGTTTGATGCGCAATATGCTCTGAACGAATCATTAGACCCTTCTTTTTTGAAGATGCCCCAGGGGCACTGTTAATGAAGAGCGATATCGAACAATGATACGTGAATTTCTGCAACCACAGTTGGAAAAACTTGACATTGAAAACTTCTGGTTCCAACAGGATGGCGCTACATGCCACACAGCGCGTGAAACGGTCGCTCTTCTTAGAGATATTTTCCCTGCTAGGCTGCTCTCAAAAAATGGAGATATTGAGTGGCCGCCTCATTCCCCCTGATTTGACGGCACCAGATTTTTCTTGTGGGATTACCTGAAAAATAAAGTCTATATTAATCGCCCACAAACGTTAGATGACTTAATGGCAAATATTCGTAAAGAAATTGCGCAAATTCCAGCTTAAATATTGCGCAAAGTTATGCTACACGCTCAAAATACAATTGGTCATTTTCTGGCTTGCCGTGGCGGTCATTTACTAGATGTTGTTTTTCATAAATAATTTTTATACTTTTAATAAACAGTTTTCGTAAAAAATTTTTTGGCTGGGTATATTTTGCCGCACCCTATATTATATATTTCCTAATTTATTACGATTGAACAAACTAAATCCTTAGGGGGTGCCCCACCTCTAAATCCGCCTCTGCATGGTTTGAGCCGTTCTCCCAAATAACTTAATTGAAACATCTTTATTAACATTTGCTTCTTGGAGTTAACCTCTATTTTTGTCAACCCCTGTTCTAAGTTTAGAACAGGGACATTTTTGTCCATGACTTTTGCTGAATCGTCTTTGAAATTGAGATAATATCTTCTATAACAACATTGTGGTAATTTTCGCTGCAACGCAGCGTGCGATGATTAAAGTTGTATTTTGTTAAAGGGGTTGGTTAAACATACAGGTATATTTCTGATTTTTTCCATATTAACAATAGTCTAATAACATTTCCCCACTAGCCCCGGTTAATTTTCGAAAAAATAAAATTTTCGAATTTTGAACCCCCAGGCTAAATATTTAAAAAAATTGAATTTTTGTGTGAGGTATAAGGGACGAAAGTACAACTTTCCCACATCAGGCGCATTTAAAATTCCAAAAAAAAAATTTTTCACCCCACTCTATTCTGGAGATTCAGAAGTGCAGCAACAATTCTTATGAAATTCTCTCGTGTGCGGGTGATTTATGAAAAACCTCTTTTTGTATTTACAATGAACGTGTACTGATTTATATCAAATTGGGATATACAGGGTGTTTCAAAGAAATGTATATATGTTAACTGTGGAAAGAAGGCACTTCGTTATTGAGATATAGGACGATTTGATCATGGTCAAATTTTCTTCGATTATAGTTTTTGAACCGCTCGTATAATAAGTTAATACTTGTTACGTATACACAGTAAAAAAAATAAATGGTAAAATTATTAAATGCCAATCGTAAATGTCTACAGTGTCATTTTTAGTACAATATTACTGATACATTTACTAAATTATTTGAAAAAATACTTTATGTGTAATTTGGCTTCCACTGATAGGTTTTACTAATTAGTATTAACGTTTTAATAACGTGTGTTATATTTAATTAAATCAACGTTGTTAAAATGCGGATATTCCACGTTAACCGCGATCACTGATATTATACAAACCGTTGAAAACAACAAACCGTTCAACATTTAAGTGACGAAAAAATTCACGTGAGAATCAACTTAATTTTAACGTTTACAACACGTTGGTTATTGGATTTCACTAATTAATATCACGTTTTAAAATCGTGTATTATCTTTACTTAGATTAACGTCTTTAAAACACGTGGAAAATATTATGCCATTCAACGTTTAAGTGACGAAAAATTGTACGTAGAATCAAGTTAATTGTAACATTTGAAAAGCGCCCACCAGAGACACAATAGTTATTTTCAACTAATATTTAACATTTTTATGACGTATAATTCGATGATGGATTTAACTAATTTTTACCACGTTTTAACACAGTGTATTATATTCAATTAAATCAACGTCTTTAAAATGCGTAAATTCCACGTTTACCAATCACCGATATTATACAAACCGTCGAAAGTGTAATATCATTCAACGTTTAAGTAACGAACAAATTTACGTAAACATCAAGTTAATTGTGACGACGTTTAAAAAACGTTGACCAGCAACGCAGTAGTTGTTTTTCAATACATTTTTGACGTTTTTATGACGTTTATTCGGTTCTGGGAATTAACTAATTATTATCACGTATAAATAACGTTTTGTACATGTAATTCAATTAACGTCTTTAAAATACCTAAATTTCACGTTAATCTATCACGCATATTATACAAATCATTGAAATTATTATGTCTTTCAACGTTGAAACAAAGAATAAATTTTACGTAAAAATTAAGTTAATTTTCGCGTTTAAACAACGTTTAACAAGAAACAAGTAGTTGTTGTTTAGTTAGTATATAATGTTTCACTAACGTTTAATGGACCCGTGGAAATCAATTTAAATAATCACGTCTTTTCAACGTATGAAAACATTCTTATGTTGGAATTAGTGATTATATAAACGTATTATAAACGTTTGATTGAATTCAAGTGGTCAAATAACGTTAATTTTTTTAACGAGTAACATTTATTCAACCATTACAACGTAATATACACGTTTATTCAACCGATGTGTTCTCACTGGGCATCAAGTGTCAATTTACAAATTGTGGTGTTAAAAATTTATATTAAAATAAGTGATAAAACAGGTAGGATCGCTAAATTAACATTTCATGTTAACTTCTTTCACCATTGTAGCATAATTTTTTTTATAATTCTTATAAACTGGATTACATGTGTTAATATATAAAATTTACAGTGTTAAATTACCGTTCCTAATTTAGTAATATTACAAAACAGTGTGGACTATATACACACTGGCGAGTGTTAAAATAATTTAATATTTCTTACTATGTATGTTACTTATTTTAATTGAGGAAACTCCATAAATGTCAAAACTAAAATCCAGCTCCGGATTTAAAAAATGTATTGTTTAGAGTTCAAGAAAACACCATTGTACAAAATTTAATAAAAATTGGAAGCGTTTGGGAGAATCTTGATTGCTGTGCAAATTGAAGGAGATTGAGAAATCACTCTGTAGAGCTTAAAGTAGAAATAATTTCATTACATATGAATTGTCTGATTAAAGATTTAAACCCAAAAAGCCGTTTTCATATTGAACAAACTTTCTACAGTTGCCGAATTTTTCGAGTGGCTTGATTCAATTGAACAGCAATGTATATTAAAATCGCACAGTACTTCTCTTTACGCCATTTACATTGTGGTTAATCATTTATCCAACACTTTTTCAATTTTAGGCCTTATTACAAAAAGTTTCAAACATCGACCACCTCCTCAGCATTGGAACCATAATGCCAGAAGAACCCCAGAAATGTTCTAATCGCCAACTAAATTATATTCTTCTTCTTAACAGTCTCACTGACCTTGTAACTCCATTAAAAGAGGTGCTTTCGAAATCAACTCAACCATTTTTCATTCAGTTGAAGAACACGTTGGAAAGCGAAGATTTCATTGTTATTAAAAACATAGTGAGAAAAACTATTCAAGAAAACGCTTATCCTGCTAAAGGGCAGGCTGCTATAATGCAGAGATGCTTTGCTATCAAGCCTGGCATTAATGGCCTCCTAGATTTGGTTAGGAAAACATATTCAGAAAGAATAGATGACATGAGAGGTAATTATTGTTTTCATATTCATATTCCTTTAATTTAATCATGTAGTAGAGATCGTAGTAACATAATTGGTAGTGTATTATAGACAGTTCACCAACACACATCCACACTGCATGTGAAAAAATAATCATTCTTAACTTATCACTCTCAAAGTCCAGATGTGCTTGCTCTCTCTCAAGCATAGACGGTGGCTATAGACAGTGTTGTGACACCAGGCAGTATTTTGTACGTGTTTGCCGACACGGTTTACTTCGTCAGGATCTTCGATCAGTGTTTATGATCGAAGGTCAGGATGATGGAGAACGAAAAGGAACTGCACTTTGTAAATATTCACTTTATTTCTAAGTCTATTCTACATAAAACACAATATAACGATTTTAGTTAACACGAGCAGAGCTCTTGCTCCTTAGATACAAAAATGATCAACCAACTTGTGGTACGTTATCCCTATGTATTTATACAGAGGATGTTACGTAAACAGTTATTAATATGAAAGAAGTAATATTTGGTAAGAAGTCGAAATGGCTTCTACGATTCTAGGATACAAGTATTAAAATAAACAGAATGAATAGTCTTCCTTTTTACAACACAAAAGATAACAATTTTAGGAAGTCGTGTAGGGTTTAAATCAATTTAGGAAATCACATATTTAGTTATTCCATGAAGTAACATTTCTTTCAAAATTTAAGTCGTTCATAGTCTACACATAACAGACAACGCTAAATTTTAAGTTAACTCTTACTAAAGGAAACGATTATGAATAAGGCAGGCCCTTGTAACAGGAAATATGTATACCTACGTGCGTCTTTAAGCAAGAAGGGTATCTAACAACAGCTCCGCAAGGGGGCCCGGCTGCATATAGCCTATGTAATAAAATCAGAAGCGACGCCTATGGGTAATAAGTTAGAAATGACACATGTTTTATTCATTATACCAATTACAAAAAAAAACCAGAAGCGGCATCTATGGGTAATAAATAAGATATTAGAAAAGATACATGTTTTATTAAATATATCAATTACCAAGCAAGTACGTAATATGAACTAGGTCATGTAGTATACCGATTTCTTAAAAAAAATTTTATATATGGCATATGAAATATTTAATATTGTTAAACACGCTAGCTCAAACGTGCTAACATTCTTCGTTTTAAACTTATTGTTATTTTTGTTTATTTGTTTTTATTGAGCTAATAGTGGACTGTATATTTCTTTTCTATAATTTTATTTTTGATAGTGACATCTTCTGTAACTGGAACTATTTTTGTTTTCTTCTTACAGCTAATTTAAGTAAAATCCATATTTTACTGAACATTTAGTTTATTAAAGAAATAGGTCTGAACTGTACAAGGGTTTGTGATATATTATTTTTCTTTTTATAGAGTTGTTTTAACTTACATGCTAAAATTCTCCTAACATTCATTTCCAGCCTTATCGTTAATTTATTACCTTTAACATGTACTGTGCCTATGACAGACATATAGAGGTTGAAACATACATTTATACTAACAAGGGCCACTAAGTGGACAACTAAAACACATAAATTTAAAGTAGAGCTAAACCAGAACATTGTGGATGACACTTTCTTGTAAACCGCTTATATATAATATTCATAAAGTATGTGAATATATTGGAAGCCATTATTTTGACTTATTTTAACTTACCAGCATCACACGATATGAATATTTAATTTGCGCTAATTCGCTGTCCTCAAATTCTCGCATAATACTGGTTCACATAATTATTATTTTCGTGTTGGAAACGTCTCCAACAAATATCTCCTATTAAATATATAAATAATAATTGAAATGAATTAGAAGAGAGGTAGGAAAATAATTACACAGACCTATTAGAATTGTTTGATGATGCAACTCATTTTTGTCTATATATTATAAATTTCAATTCATTTACTATCAGACAAAATGAATATTAGTGAAAGGTATATTGCTTCAAAAGTTTGTGAATCTATCAATTCCCATAAAATTTTAAGATCTCTATCGAAAATGAGTTTTCAAGATATTAATTATTTACTAAAAAATTATATAAAAACAATGTGTTTGTGATCTGGAAACTAACTGGGATTTATTACCTGATTACATACGAAACGATCAGTGGCGTAACCAGAACTGAATTGGGGGGGGGGGGCAAAGCCAAGTGATAAAACTAACTGAAAGATGATTTAAGCTTCTGATGATAGATTTTAATCACCTCAAGTAAAGTATAGTGTTCACTGTTTTGGTTTGGTATACGTGGAAACCAATTCAATGTTAATAAAAGTATGAATTAGAAATAAAATGAAAACTTTTATTTATTGAAACATAATGTTTGTATAAACGAAATAACAAAATAAAAAATTCTGCAGCAATGAATAAAAAATAAAATATAAAACTTACAAGTAAAACAAATTTGAACAGGCTTATTGGATTAACAATTAAGGACAGTGACAGTAGTGACACATTGCAAATAACTTATGAACGAAAAATTAATTCAATTCGTCTGGGACCTGAATTAGCGTATCTTATTATAATTTCATCAATGTCAATATCGATATCTCGGTAAATGTTTAAAAGTGATAAGCTATTTAGTCGATTTTCGGAGGTAGTTGAACGTAACCATGTTTTCAGTTTGCTCAACGTTGAAAAACTTCTTTCAGCTTCTGCAGTTGTAACCGGTAAAACACAAAGAATTTGGAAAAATATTGAAATATTTGGATATAGATCTTTATGGCATTTTGACAATGCGCTGCAGTGTTAACAAGTTGCGCATCAGAAATACTTTCATATGTCCATTTTTGCTTCCATCTTTTCGCTTCCATGATTAGAAATTCTTTATCTGTCAGGTTCCTTTATTTGGTTAATCATATTCAATAAATCGTCTTGTTTTGTTTTTACTAAAAAGGATGGAATGAAAAACTGCATTTTCGCAATCCTGTCAAACATAGGTCCAAATCTAGAATCGATTTCGCTTTGTTCGTTTGAAATATTCCTCAGTTGTTGAATATTCGACATTATCTCTCCCTATTTGTCTTTTTAAAAAATTTAATAATAATAATTTTTTCGTTAAGTCTTTCTATAGTTTAAAACATTTCGAGGATAATTTAAATGAGCATTATTTAAAATTAAATAAGCATTTATTTCAAGCATTACATAAAATATTTGTAAATTTAACAATCTTGGCATTAAAAAAAAAAGAATTAACAGTAAATAAAATTATATAGAAATATTTTAAATTTTTCAGCTATATAAAAAAAATTAATTTTAACAACATAAAAATTAACTGCTTCCTAAAACTGTAATAATAATTTTTCCAACACAAAACTAATTATGTGAACCAGCATTACGCGATAATTTGATAATAGCGAATTAACGCAAAAAAATAAATATATCGTGTGATGCTGGCAAATAGTGGCTACAATTAATAATTATATTTAAAGCCAATACTCAATATTTCACAAAATGTTTAAGTAGTGTACAATAAAAATGTCATCCTTTTGGAGGATCTTAAAAGGACTTGTTGACCTGCCCAAGTGTTTTAAATATTTTTACCAAACCATCTGTTTATTATCTGTCATAGCTTTCATTTCAGACTATCATTGTTTATGGACGCTTATTAGTTCTATTGAAATCAAACCCCAGATGATGATCTTTTAAAAGGTAATAAATAAAAGCAGAGTTGACATAATGTGTTACAATTTTAGCATGTAAGTTAAAGAAGTTAGGTCGAACACCCAACGTAGGTACTTAAAACTTTCTTATTTAGTTAAAATGAGATTTAAAATATTGCTCAGTTTTATATTTTGTATTGAAAACTTAAATATTTATTTATTGCAAAATATGCAAAATTTCAATGTGCAAGTTAATCAATCTAATGCTCAAGATATTTAAAATAATGTGCGGTTAAATCTTACTAAAAAATTTCTTTTCGTTTTTGCTGAGGGGGGGCAAGGCCCCTCGACCCCTCCCTGGTTACGCCACTGGAAACGATCCATTTATGAAGAAATATAAAACCTGCAATAAACATCATTTATCCGGCCCTCATGGCGATTGTAATGACGGTCCTCCAGGAAGAATAATTAGCTGTAAATTTTGTATTGCTGAAGAGAATTTGAAAAATGTTTAATAGTACAGTATTTCTATTTCAACTAGTTACAATATAGAAAATTTTAATAAGCCCATACTTTATTGTAAATTACGACTAATTAGTACAAATCGAACTCTATTGGATTTACCTGGTACTCTATGATACGGAACCCTGAATCATGCCAAGATAGTTATTATTTAATTCTTACGATTACCTAGCTTCTCACATTTTTTTCTATTCTTAGTTTTATTCTAAGTTTAAATATTGTAAATATAATTCAAGTAGAAAGGAATTAATTAATTAATTAATTCTAATTATACATATTATGTATTTTTAACTAATAAACTTTTTTAGAAATTTAAGCTCTTTATAATATGTAAATAGTACAAAAATATACATTTATTGTCTTATATAAAAATATATTGTATTAGATTCTTCATCTACCCACGACTTTACCATTTGGTCATAAACTTCATCATTCCAAATAATGGTAGTGGTACTCGAGCATTGGTCACTATAAAACTATACATAATAGGTAAACTAAAAAAAAAAAAAGAAATCTGTTAATAATTATATAATATGAAAACCTTTACTTACTATCTCCCCGGGAAAAAAATCTCCTGTAACACTCCAGATAAACTTAACTATGCGTAATACTTCAGATACTAAAAAAATATTAATTAGTATCTTTTAACTAAATTGATATTAAGATCATTTACATGATATAACCATATTATTGGGTGCTCCACTTTCAGTTACTGCAATTTAAGAGAAAAATTAAAATAAAATCGCATTATTAAAAAAAACTTACTATACACTTCGACATTAGTTGACATTTTTTAAGAAGACTGAGTTATTTTATAAATAAAACTAGATGTAAACTACTGAACATAAATCGAAAAGTGTTTATATACTCTTTTATATTTTCTAATAAGATTAATAAATACTATTTACTAACAGATAGAGAAAATCGCTTCTTTCAAAGTTTCCTTTATTCAAATTAATACAAATAGAATAACATATGTTACAATGTTTTATGAGGTTAATACAAACTGTATATTATAGTTCCTCTTCATGATAAGTAAAAAAGGATTAATAATTGTTTATGTTAATGATAACAACTAAAAATTATTTCTTCAATAAAAAACAGAAAAACTTATTTCCTATTTTTATTACTAGAGGACTTCCAGCCAAGTATTTGAACAATTTGCCCTACGTTTCGTCCGAGTTTTCGGACTTTTTCAAGGTTAAAAGCTAATATAAATTTCCTATTTTAATTTCACTGTATGGGTGGGTTTTATTTTGTTTTTCATCATTTTTTTTTATTTGATGGGTATGTGATGTACGTGTAGTTCGACGAGTTAGGCAGAGAATTCTCTGCCTAACTCGTTCACGTTCGACTTCAGACTAAGACTCGGCACACCGTGTATCTTATTTATACATCCATTCACACGATCTAGAGGAGTCCAGAATATTCCCGGCCGTTAGCGTACAATTCCAGTCTCATCTAACCAGTCTGCACAGTCCAGTGGCGTAACACTGTCCCCTTCTTAAGCCTGAACGTCCCGATCAGGCTTAAGTCTACAACACGTTTCTGTCGACACAATTCACGTATCTCCTGTAGTTTCCAAATAGAATGTTCTAGAATTTTCCCGAAATTGCACTAATAGTCCTTTTTCTCAGTCCACGACACGTTATAACTAGCGGCACTCGCGTATTTGCAGCTATTTCTAAATCGAATGTTCTAGAACTTCTCGAAAATCCACTTTAAAGTCACTATTCAGTCCAGAAATAGTCCTCCAAACACTGTCCAGTAGCTTAATTCTCCGTGTTACCACTAATTTCTGAGAAGAACACTGTAGAACCTTATCGAATATTCCAGAAATTTCTCTTCCAATCCACTTCCGACACCAAATTGTTACGTGTTTGCTATCCACACAAACACTTCTACTCGTAGATTCGTTGATTGAAAGTCCAGGTAACACTTACTCACTACGTTATTTACTAATTAACAATTAACAACAATAGATTAATCACTGTCCTAATTATAATCACAACTGAACACTTATAAGTCTCTTTCGTATTTCTTCTTTACTCGTTCACGTTCGACTTCAGACTAAGACTCGGCACACCGTGTGTCTTATTTATACATCCATTCACACGATCTAGAGGAGTCCAGAATATTCCCGGCCGTTAGCGAACAATTCCAGTCTCATCTAACCAGTCTGCACAGTCCAGTGGCGTAACATTATGTTAGTGTTGGTTACTAAAAATTATTATGTCTAAAATAAAATGTATATACGATTTATCTAGTGAAGTTATATGCAAAAATTGTAGAAATGCAATATGTTTGCTATATAAATTCAATTATACCAATATCTATTAAAGAAAATTTAATCAAAAATTTGTGTGAATATAAATGGGCTAAAATATTTAAAGAGATAAGGTCTCAAACTCCTCATCTTTTTTGCTTAGAAAACTTTGATATGGAAATGCGTTACTCAAACTCTATAAGAAATGCGCTGATACAAGAACAAAATTGGGAAGAATATTTATCAGAAGATAAGTATTGTCTCTGGGTAAATGTCTATGAAATAAGTGAGTATAATTTATTAATATGCTCCAGTTGTTATGAAATTTTTAAAGAAATAAATTATTTTAATATTCGTAAACCAATATTTTCTCGAAATCATTATCATACTGTAATAAAAGTGCAGGATGCAAAATTATTATATAAAAACAGGAAATTGTGGTGTAATAACTGCTTCGATAGAACATTATTTATTTTAAAAGACAGATATGATTGCATTACAGATTTGCACAATTTAGAAAATACAAAAGTAAATTTGTGTAGAGCCGCCTTATTAGTATGACAGCCAGTGACATTTTTCGGTGATGATTTAGTTAAGGCCTATTCTTTGAGAGGATGTTGAGAGGGGCATAACTAAGTGTCATCCGCGAGGATTAACCCGGATTCCAGTCATAAGGGGGTGGCAGAACGCCCCCAATGTGTAAAAAAAACTGCATCTTTTTATTATTTAGTTAAGACTGAAATTTTCTCCAGTAGTCCTCTGATAGCCCACAATCATCGATATAATATTTGCAGAACGATTGGCCAGTCATAAGGGGGTGGCAGATTACCCCCAACATGTCGTGTGAGCGATGAACTTTTTATTATTTAGTTAAGCTTCATCTTTTAGTAAGTTGTTGTGACAACTATTTCAAGTGTAAATGCCAATTTGCAGAACAGAATGGCGGCATTAACATCCTGGCAGAACAATTTGAATATGTAAAATTTTTTTACTTTCAACCGCATATATCTTTGGAAATATGCAACATACGAGAATGTTATATTATTGTTTTTTGTGGGAAATTTAATTCTCCACAAAAAAGATCTTTTGACATTTTCATGTATCTCCTTTAGTTTCTGAGATATAATGAAAAATAATAAAATTTGCAAAAATTTTTTACGTTCAGACGCAAATATCTTTGGAACTATGCTAGATGCGAGAATACGACTTGAAACACTTTTTGTTAGAAATTTAATTCTCTATAAAAATAGTCTCTTGACATTTTCGTGTATCTCCTTTAGTTTCTGAGAGCCGTTGAACATCAGAAGAGGGTGCCATAACTGGACCCTGTTTTTAAGGCGAATATAGTAATTTTTATGATACTCTGCTGCAAAGAATATCAGATCACAGTGCACTGTGCATGTAAATTTACTATCAGTCAATATTTTAGCCTTTTCTTTAATAATTTCATCGCAGTTATTTTTCTTTGCACCTTACGAAAAGGGTCGCCTCTGGTTCCAAGCAATCCACAGAACAGGAATGGTTTTGTACGTATTATGTCCCGCACAAATAGCGAGTTTTCACTTCTAATGGTACCCGTGGATCCTCTTCCCGTTCTCTTTTTTAAATTTCTCCTCAGCCGTCTACAATTTTAAGTCATTTCGCTTGAGGTAACACGATTTGTACCATGAAGCCTTGTTCCTTATCATAGTGTTTTTCCTCCTTGTTTCATCATTAAGTTGAGAAATGGCCAATGGACCCATCGTCACTACCTCTCGGGTTCTGCGCCGGTTTGACGAGTTTTTCATATGAGACCAACTGGCAAAAAACGCATCAGAAGTCACCCTCATGACTCCGTTGCTCATCAGAAACTTTCTTCTAACGTCTATCAGAAGTCTCCCTCCGATGACTTCGTCACTCATCAGAAACTTTCCCCAACGTGCCTCAAAAGCCTGCCTCCAATAACTTCGTTGCTCATCAGAAACTTTCCTCCGAGAAGTTCTCCAAACTGGAATCCTACTACGTGCTCTCCAATTCCAAATACTTGGTCGTCGACGCGACTCGACTTCGTCTTCTCGTGTCAATTTTTTTTGCGTTTTTTTTAAACTTCACTTTAACCACTTATTTACGTAATCACTAATAATAACTAGGTTCAACCAAGAATGCCCTCCGACTCGTCGCTTTGCGTACCACTACCCTGCTTAGGCCAACTCAACAATTAGATAGTTCCGCTCCCTACATGCCTGCAGAGAGACCCTCTCAAGAAGTGGTGCTAAACGTCTGAAGCTCTAGATAAATTCACTTTGAATCGCGCAAAAATTGGAAAACCAGAAACTACTTCTTTGCGCGAGTAAGTGCGTATACGCGCGAAGGATAGTCGCTTGCACTGTAACCGTAGCCTAATAGTGATCTTGTATTGAAGGCGTTCTTCTATACTAAAGTTATATTTATCTGCTGTGACTAAAATTAAAAGACAACTGTGGAGTATTTATAGTTTATAATTGTCTAAAATATTCACGTGAACAACTTTATTTCATATCGCGCTGTTATTTAGCAAACATTTCCTTGGACTTGGATAAACCAGCTTATCTGGGCATAGTCAGCAACGGCGGTTCGCGGGTCAAGAGATAGGGAGGTCGACTAGAAAAGTTTACTGTATTACCTACATTTTAAAGTGATTTAAATTCCAAGTCGATCTCCGGTCTCTTTGAGATGCAAAGTGGTCAATTATTTTTTTCATTAAAGTCTTTTATCTTATTTATTAATGACCTTTCTATGGTAAGCATAGATAAAGAAGATAACCTTTCCTGACCCATGGTATTTCTTAAAAATGTCTTTATTCTTTTTAAGATGGAAAAACAACGTTCAGTTTCGACGGTAGTCATAAGGAGAGTACACAAGATTTTTAACGGTTTGACACTTTCAGAAAAAGTATTGCACAAATTATTGTTAATAAAAAGCTGTAACAAAGCAACTGCACCTTCACTATTGGAAAAATATTCTCGGCTATATAATACTTCTAATTCAGTTTTAAGTTTCAAATGATTTATGACTGGATACTCCATTTTAACTAATTTAACCATATCTTGAGGAAAGCTTTTTTATAATCTTTAAATCGATCTGCGTGAAATAACTGAGACACTGCTAAATGATTATTGAAGCCAAACCTGTTTTTGATCTCAGATGTAATTATATCACAAACTTCTAATGAAATTCTCCTTTTTGATTCTTCCGTTTTACATCTCTGGGCAGACTGCGTGGATGTCTCCTCCAAATAGTTATTTAAAATTTTATTTCTGATGTCTTCAATTTTACTATTAAAAACGCCAATACACTTATTTACTGTTATGACATCGATATCACATTTTTGTAATTGATTGAACAATATATCACAATGAGGCATAACTAAATGAAAAAAATTTAACCAGTAAAGAAAATGTTCATTTTGTAAGTAGTTTTTTAAACCAATAGCTTGGTTTTGAGTGTTGTTTTCTGATTCATTATCAATGATTTTTTTCTAAACAATCTAATAATTCTGTTCGATAGGTATAAACAGTCTCTATGCACTCTGTATTAAAATTCCATCGTGTTGGAGCAGCTTTAGGTAATATCACCTTAACAACATTATCTAACACGACTGTTCTTTTTGGCGATTTTCCAAAGAATGAAGAAAAGCTATGTAAATTAGCAAAAAAAAATGTTTATGCTTTTATCCTGACTTGATGCTTTTTGTAAAATTAAATTTAGTTGATGAGAGTAACAATGAATAAAATTTGCTGAAGGATAACTTTTTTTAATTAAACATACCTATTAACTTCTTTCTTCTTTTCAAGAGATGTTTGCTTTATCGTCATATTAGGTTTTGGACGGCCACCACCTTTGAATTTCACTCGGTCTTTATAACCCAAATCTTTCAGTTTTAATATATTTTGTACAACACTCATATTTAATGGTAAACACCAAAAACACTGTTTTACTTAATTTCACGACATGTAGAGATTTACTAATAAAATGTTCACAAATAAAAACATTAAAAACAACGCGCTAGAATTTATCGACCAACGCGTACCTAGTCAACATTAAGACTGCTGACTAGCGACTGCTGTACTAAATTTCGTGCCTTACCGTGTCAGAGTCGTCAGGGACATTGTCCCCGCCAGTGTTTTCTGTCTCTTTTGCTTTCTGATGATTCGCGCATAAGTCTATTTCACTATAATTCGTTATAAATTCGGTCCGTAGCTAGCTTTGAGGACACGTTGTGGATTGACCCAAGATTTTTAAGTTCTATAAATGAATAATGTAATGATCTAGATATTGGAATAGTATTGTGCATAGAATGAACTAGAAACTTTAATATATTTTTTAAGAATATTAAATATATATATATATATATATATATATATATATATATATATATATATATATATATATATATATTAAATTCGTTTTCCGGGTATACTCCCGCGTACTCCCAACATATATATATATATATATATATATATATATATATATATATATATATATATATATATATATATATATATATATATATATATATATATATATATATATATATATATATATATATATATATATATATATATATATATTAAATTCGTTTTCCGGGTATACTCCCGCGTACTCCCAACTATATATATATATATATATATATATATATATATATATATATATATATATATATATATATATATATATATATATATATATATATATATATATATATATATATATATATATATATATATATATATATATATATATATATATATATATATATATATATATATATGTTGTTTTTCAGGTTTTCGCGGGTGGTGAATGTTAAATTCGTTTTCCGGGTATACTCCCGCGTAGGTGATAGGCCCCGAGAGGGACCGTGGCTGTCTGAACGACGTTTCGGCAGAATCTCATCTGCCATCTTCAGGTTCTAACCGTTAACTGCTTACTGCGGCTTCTGGTTACTCGAACTGAAATGACGTTTTCTGGATCTGGCTGTTCTTTATATACTCTACCTATGTTACGCTCTGTTGCTCTCGACTCACTCCGGGCGTCGATATATATATATATATATATATATATATATATATATATATATATATATATATATATATATATATATATATATATATATATATATATATATATATATATATATATATATATATATATATATATATATATATATATATATATATATATATATATATATATATATATATATATATATATATATATATATATATATATATATATATATATATATATATATATATATATATATATATATATATATATTATATATTTTTAAACTTCAGAAAATGAATCAGAACATGAATAGCTCTAATTTTTTATTTGTATGTGGGAGGGCATTGACCAAATGACCCTATAGAAGAACCGCCAGTGATAGTCAGCATAAATATACTGTTATAGTTTTCGTTTCATAATTAACTTTTAACCTATTATGATTAAATTTATCAGTTTTATTTGAAATATATTATCTTATCAATATGCATATTATTTCCCTTCTATTGCAGTAGTTAAGTTTATTATGTTATGTTCTTATCATCCTATTTTCATGTAAATATTTACCGAATCTAATCATATTTCATGTTTCCCTTCAGCAATTTAAAAAATAATTTATTGTTCCAGTATTTGCACTTACATATTTAATATTATTTTCTACATAATTAAATTTTAAACTATTACCGCATGACGTCACTTCTTGTACAAGGTTACATCATATCATCAATTTCATTGCTTGATTTTTCACACAAAACACAATTTCACAAAAAATTCTGAAACTGTACTTATACATGTCGGAAGTGGCCTAGGGGCGGCACAGTTAGGGTTAGGCAAATAAACGTATCAATGTAATTGGGTTTTTCGACCTGTTGGATAGTGTAAAAAAATAAATAAACAAAAAATAAAACAGAGCCGTACGGGCCCTGAAAGCCTAATTTTTAATAAATTATTGGATATTATATTATTATATCTACATATTCACAGCTTTTATTTGTTGAAAATATTCAGCATAATAAAAAGCTGCCTGCAACCATGTTCCACAAACGTGTAAGAATCGGCTGTGGTGGTTCAGGAATACCGGGACACTTGCTATGAAATGCACGGAGACGTTTAGGAGATTTAAGAAACACTTCTCTTGTACTTGCTATTAATCCATCCACCTCTGGAAAACCTTTTCGAATAGTTTCTGCCACAAGATGTAAAGCATGCACTTTCCGCGTAACATGTATAAACGTACAACCTTTGTTTTTGCAAAAATCGGCCTACCGAACGCATTGTCACGGCGCCATCAGTCACAAACATCAACACTTGATTTTTTGACAGTTCAAATTTTTCTAACGTCTCCAGCACCACCCTGGTAATTGTTTGGCTAATACACTAACTTAGTGTTTTGCTAGCTAGTAACAGTGGAACTGTCGGTTTAAGAGGGTCCAGTACTCGTACTATAACATTTAAAATAGATTTTTTTTTACAATCTGTTGTCTCATCAACAGATAACCACAGCCGTGTATTTTTTAATTCACATTTTATCTTATTTACCATATCTACGTGTACAGTTGGTAGGTAGTTACATAACGTTGTGCGACTTGGTAACTTCACCTGGGCATTGTATTTATTCCAGAACTCTCGAAATGGTTGTTTATCGAGTATGTGCGGCGGAACATCACAGGCAATCAGCATTAATAGTAAATCAAACATAAACTGTGTTGTCGCAGGCACGCCATTTTTTTTATTTTTATGGTGTACACTATTTACGTGAAGTCCACAATCACGCTTATCCTAGCACATCAAATCTTTCTCGCACACTTTACAAATTATTTTAGCACCATCATAGAATAAATCCGGGAATTCACCTATGAATTTATTCACTTTGTCAGCAAATGGCCGTTTTCTACCCCTGCGTTCGTCTGCCATGCCTTATTATTAAATTAATTTCATCAATACAGTACAACAAATAAAATAAAAACACAAAAACAATATGCAATACGCCCAAGTGACTTAATGTGTACACAACTCAATAGATAATAATTGACTGAACTGGAGAAAGAGTTTCGCGGTCAAGGTGAATGCCCGCGACAGTAAGTACATCTGTACTTTACGACCATGATACACAGAAACGATTTGCAGCTTTTTTTTAACCACCCTGAATAATCAGTTCATACCTGTTACGTATATTTTACCCATTTTACTTAACAAAACTCCATATATACCAAAATCAAAATCCAAGTCAGGATTTATATACAGTATTCCATTTAAATAACAAAATCGTAGTGTGCTCTACATTTGTGTACTACTTCAGAAAAAATTCAACTAAATTTTAGAATTCCGCATAAATAATTAAACAAAGTTACTCATGATGTTCTTTTTTTACCTAAAGTATGCTTGATTCTAAGTAGCTACCGGACTTTGTATATGAAAATGATAAAAATTGAATGTTAGAAGATGAATTTTTTTCTAGAATATATCAAAAGATTGGCAGAAAAGTATGACTTGGCATTAACACCTGGAAATAACCAAACCAAAGGCCACCATATTGTTTTGAATCTAAATCAAAAACAAAAAAGGTACATGAAAAAAGTCGGATTTACCAGAAGAGTTCATTCAGGTAAGATGCAAACAATAATTTTGCTTATATTTAAGCAATATTTTGCAAGAATATAATTAAGAGTTTTCTCAGGATAAGTGGAAAATAATTAGTGAATATATTAATTTTGAATTTTTAGGGAAAAAATATACTTCTAAATTTCTCAATGAAGGAAATGATAAAAATTGGAAATTTAAACCTTCACGTGGCCTCTGGTGACTAAAAATATCACTGAGGAAACGAGTAATCTCTTTGTTTACATTCGTTTGATCACATTTATATGGTTTGTTTGTTGGGGTTTTACTACTGTTCTTTTGTCAACGTTTTTTCCACAATGTGCCGAAGTAAACAGTGCATAATATGAATTGTTGTGTGTACAATTGTCATTCAAGGAAAAATGTAAACAGGACAATCCGCTCTCACTATTTTCCCAAGAAAGACTCGGGGTTTGTTTATATCACCAACTGCTCATGGAGAACATAGATAGGAGAAAAGCATGGGAGAAAGCCTAATTAATGGGAAAAGCATTAACTTCGACAATGCGTATCCATTTTAAGCCGGATGACTATAATACAAAAGGTATATAAAGTTATAATAGTAAGAAATTTTTAGGTTCGGTACTCCCACAAATCAGCAAAAAATTGTGCAATATTGGTTAATCTTATCGAATTTACATACCAACTTTTGATTAATGTAATAATATATATTTCTACATAAGAAAGAACACACAAAAAAACTTAAAACGGATGTAAACAAACCAAGAATCAACTAATTGTTACTCATCTGATTGCAAAGCGATATACGCTGTGGTGATTTAAGTTCCCAATAAAAGGTAAATCAAAAAACAAAACAAATGCTAACTTTGCCGTCATGAGAAGCAAATTGTGATGGATGATCACTTAATTGTTGCTGTAGTTCTATAAAAGTAAATGATAAAAAATATTGGGAAATAAATTCACCACGGTACATATGGCGTTGCGATTAGACGAGTAAAAATTAGCTGGTTTTTGATTTGTTTGCAATCGTTTTATTTGCTTTTTATGGGTTCTATTTTAAGTAGAGAAATATGCATTTATTACATTAATCGATATTTTGTACCATTTTTTGCTAATTTGTAGGAATACTTAACCCAAAAATGTCACTATTATATGAAGACTTTATATACCTTTTGTATCATATGACTTGAAATGGACACGCATTCCCACGAGTGGAAGAATAGCTTTGCTAAACTCCGCCAAGTAAAGTAAAGGCCATTTATTATTATTATTATTGTCGAGGTTAATGCTTCTCCCATCAATTATGCCTTCTCCCATACTTTTCTTCTATCTATTTTCTGCACTATTGGTGATATAAACAAGCTCAGTGTCTTTCTTGGGAAAATAGTGAAAGTTCTATCCACATTTTTCCTTGAGAGACAATAATTATACAGACAATTCGTATTATCCACAGCTCTTTTCGGCATATTGTGGGATAGAGATTGATGAAATAAAAAACCGGTAGTAGAACCCCGATAAACAAACTATATATTATACAAATATGATCATACGTAATGTAAACAAAGAGCTTACTCGTCTTAAGGTATATTTACAACCAATTTGGTACGGGTACATTCTGTTGGTCGATTGCAAATTGGGTTTTAAGCATATTTGGTTGAATGCATTTGTTTACAATAAAATTTTAAGTACGACCTTGAATTGCACTTCAGCTTTGATTGGATGCTTGCAAATCGCAAATATTCACTTCAATTTTAGCACGAATTTCAAATTACGCATGCGTACTACGACATAAATTTATTGTTGGTGTTTATTTAAATTCGAAGCTTATATCTTTTGGTATTAGAAAATATGATGTTTTTAGAAATTATGTTAAATAATTGTAATTATTTAATCAAACTGAATTTGCACACAAGTAGTATTAAAAAATCTCAACAGATGGCAACTCACAACTCATTATAAATGACCTAAATTTTATCTCAGCACAATTCAGAATCCGTTAGTTAATTGTGCCTGTGGTGAATTGATTGTAAATATACCTTTACGTGTGCAAATCATTATGTATCCCGAACGCAAGGCCGGATTATCCGTATATGTATATGTACCTACAAAAGTTGGCTGGTGCCCCTAGTTTTCATTTCTCCATTAAAAATAGGTGAAAACACAAAGGACATTTCTCGTACCTATATTAAAAAGAATTAACAACGTAATTTAATTCTGAACAAAATATCTTAAATAACAAAATGTATTCCCCATTTTTCGTGACTTCTTGCTTGCAAACTCTTCTATATCATTCTCTTTTTTTCTTTATTTTCGTTCTCTTTAAAGTTGGAAACTACCTTTTTCCCCACTTGCGTTTGTTATCGGCAACATTAAAAATATTCTTGATACAATTTCTACTTTAGGAAACGGATCACGTTTTTTTTTTCTAATAAAAGTTAAAAGTTTCCTTACATTTTATAGTCTATAAATCTTTTGCTTTCGGACACGTCAGAGGGAATAGTTGTGTATCCCGGTTTTTTTTTCAGTTAACCCCCCCTGGAGAGCTTCTGCTCTAAAAATTAGGGGATGTCTAAATTATGTGATACCTATGTTTAAAAAATATATACGTACGTAGTAAAAATTCAAGGACTTGATTCCTTGGGTTATTCTAAGAAAAAGAAAATCCTATGAGCTTATATTCAAAAACGCTTCCGATGGGCCCGTTGGATAAATAGTTTTTTTTTCAATATAACCGTCAAACATAAATATCTGAAATTTCACCGATACCATTTTCAAATTATTACTTTTGAAGGTTCTCTAGTTATATAGAAAATACCAGTTTTTCTACGGATCCTTCGAGGGCGTAGCTCCCGTCGGAAGCAATTCCGACAGGAGCTACCAAAATTTTTTCTCAGAATTATAAGTACATAGTAAACACCCTGTATATTACTGATTTTATTTGATAATGTTGCGTGAGTAGATATGATCCAGTTTCATAGGGAAGCAGCGCCATCTGATGGACAATTTTCTTAAATGTACCAGTTGTTGGTGTTTTTTATTTATAAGTTTATGTAAGTACAATTAGTTAATTACAAGCTCGCCTGTTTAATTAAATATGTTCACTGAAATACGTTCACCCATGCTTTATCGCCCCTATTAGCGACTTGGTCTGTTTTATAAATAATGTAAAAAAACATGTAACAATCAAAGTAATTAAAGTAATTAATTTTATAGAAAACAGACATTTCAAATACCATGATACTATTATACTGTGAAAACCACCCGATCGAAAAGGAGATATCTGTAAACAGAACTATTACAGAATTATTACAGTTGGGAAATTTTTATGTACAGTGCGTTTAAACTGTTCCGCCCTGAGGTCTTCTGCCATTTGATAACCCGCATACCCGGATCCGAGGATTAACGATCGGATCTAATATCTGTTTACTTAATGTTTACTTCTGTTCCATTAGCTTGTCTAGGCAAGTTAATAAAACTATCTGACCCATATCCGTTCCTGTTCTACCTCCAGATGTTTAATATCTACACTTAATATATATGTATGGTGTGGTGTGGTTTGAGGCGGGAGGCATAGCAGTGTTGACATGAACTTTTAGATCTTGAATTTCCAGTCGGAGCGGGTCTGATGCATAGCAGGGCGGAGAACCGCTAATAGTATTGAGATGAACCTTTCCCGTCGTTCCTAAACTGTCCATCAGACGGCGTTGCTCCCCTATGGAACTGGTGCCATAACTGCCATATCTACTTCCGTGCAACAGTCACACTCTAATATATTTTTCAGGTATATCGTCTGGCAGGAAGTTTCACTATGAAAACTCCAGAACTTGTTAATTTATCCACAAGACTTGAGGACATCATGGCTGACATATTACGTATAAGTAACGTGTAAGATATACTGAAGTAGTTTCCGTAAACACCAAAACACTCTGTACTATACTCCTCCCGGATATTGTGTGTGTATCCGTTGTCTACGAATATGTAGCCCCCCTCCCACACAAGGTATCTCTAGGTACCTTCAGGGATACAGGGGTTTGTATTATCTGGGGTGTTACTGTGGTGGTGTTACATTTAATACCATAATGATATATCTTTTTGCGGTGTTACTGCGGTGGTGTTACATTTAGTACCATAATTACATATATTTTTTTTAACTGACGATACTTTAGTCTCCAAGATATATTTTACAAATAGTAATAAATACTAAAAGTAATACTTAAAATAAGGTACCAAAGTTGTAATTCTCTCACTCTATTAAATTGAAGATTAAATAAGGTTGCCACACACACTTCTTGATAATTCATAAATTTGTATCATACAAAGAGAGGTTATTAAGCTTTAATTGCGATTGCCCGCTAGCAAAAGATTTTTAACAAATAAATCCTTCTTGAAGCCGTGGGAATACCATTTGCAGATCGGTTTCTGGTTATTGCCCTCGTCAGTGTGAAGTAGGTACACGCAATGGTACACCACATGTCACGTATGCCGTATAGCATGTCACGTATGCAACTTTACGTATGACACGAAGGGGTTGGTGTCAACCCCAAACGCCGCATACCAGCTTTGGCCACCCTCTGCGGAGCCTCCACCGTACGCCACGCTGGAGTCGACCACCCCATCGCTCCATACGTTAATTTAGAATGAAATATTAAAATGTTACTCGCTTGGCAACGGAGAGGTATCATTAGAACTTTTGGTTGATAAGTGAAGGGGAACAAAATAAGACAGTGGTAAGATATACAATTTAGAATACAATTTATTAACGAATATAAAGAACAAACCATACTTACTCCTAACAACTCACAACTACCCTTCACTACCCCCGGCCAGGCCATCTCCCTGGGCGGGAGACGTGTCATACCCAAGACACCCGTTCGACTCCGAGAAAACCTAAAAAAGCAACTACAAGTGTCAATCGCGATGAAATAAATTGGACAAATGCTCCGACAGAGAGATCTTTACGAGGCGTATAGTAGACCACAACTATCTTAGTCACATAAAAAATCTCAAAGCTTTGCCGCGATGCTCCTGAGGGTAGAGCGGGGCATGCTTTATTTTTCTACAGGATATTAAATAATAAATATAATGTATTACTTAATACATAAAAAATCCTTATTCTCATGTAAAGTATGTCCTGGCATGATTAAAATAAGAAATTAACGGAAATACGCCTGCATCAATTATAATTTCAAATTATTTTGATATAATTACGCAACTCCATCCTAAAATATTTTACGATTTAATGTAAGAGACACATAAAAAAGGCTATAAAAACCGGCCATAAAAGGTTCAAAGCCGGCGTAATTACATGGGACTCAGTATTTTAACTTGGAGTTGCGTAATTAGGTAGATCAAAATAATTTGAAATTATAATTGATACAGGCGTGTTTCCGTTAATTTCTTATTTAAATCATGCCAGAACATATTTTACATGAGAATAATGATTTTTTATGTATTAAGTAATACATTATATTTATTATTTAATATGCTGTAGAAAAATAAAGCATGCCCCGCTCTACCCTTAGGACCATCGCGGCAAAGCTTTGAGATTTTTTATGTGACTTTGTAAGATAGTTGTGGTCTACTTAAAACCTGTTTAGAAGTTTGGTGTACAAGCACATGTAGTTACTCTCATGACATACGAATTGTAAACACAAATGGGTGTGATGTACCAAAAACATTGTTTTGCATAAACTTGAATTAAAAACATTGTTTCAGAATTTTTTATTTATTTTGCTTTATCAAAAAACAACTAATAAATAATTCAGTAGGTTATCTTGTACTGTTGGTTAGCATTATGAACATTTCTACAACGTTATTATTTGCAAAAGAAAATAATAATTAAATATACATGACCTTAGGGAATGTTAGGAAATATTTGAACCAAATCTTTGTAGAACGTTAGATAGGAACAAATGGTCCTGTTAGATGGCCACCTAGGTCACAAAAAATAAAAATATGGGTCATGTATTGAAATTGGCCCCTGTTACAAAAAAATAGTACTCCAATGAATTCTACTCAATTGGGTAGAGTTATTTGGAGACTGATCAAAATTGCGTAACTTTCAAAATGCCAAATATCATCTCTGTTTTCACGCAAAAGTAGCATAGTGTTGCGAAACTACAAGGTTCTATCTCTTATAGTAGCCGAGATACCCTACAAAACCATCGAAAATAGGACACCCGGTACAGTGACCCACCCCAGTACTATTTGATAAAATAATAAATAACTATTTTAGCATGGTCCATTCGATAATCATCGAAATAAAGAAGTATATCACTTTGTTTTACAAGCTGTGCGAAGAAATAGCTAATTTGGACGTTTTGCAGTCTTTAGCCGAAAGCAGTATCAGAAATGGATATATTCGACCAGAATTTGGAGATTTCACTGAAGTTACATTTGGCCATCATCCTTTATTGGATTTTTTATTACCTACGAAGCCCATTGCAAACCCCATCGTAAGTTCTTGTCACATGTCAATTTATTTATAATAAATTAAAATGCCTAACCATCAGTGGTTCACATGCAATACACTGTATACCACGCTTTATGCAAGTTTCGCCAATCAAGTTGGCATCATCATTATGTTCCTCCTTTAATAGAAATCTTCCAAAATTTAGTTATATCAACTACTTTAATATCTGTTCTATTAACCATAATCATCTACACATTATTTTCACTCTAATGTAATGGAAACCGCATAAAATCCTTGTTTCAATGACGTTTTAATAAAGTATAGATTAATCGTTCCCATTGTAGCATTATCGAATTCCATGGATGTCCCGTGGAGTTAGAGCTTAGATATAATGGACGTGCACTCTAAGAAATTGGACATCCAAAGAATGTACATGGAGTTACGTATGTCGCAACTTGGAACATAACTAGGTCGTCCAAAACGGATGTCCATATAATATCCTAGAAAGATATTAGAACACATTTAAAGGCTATAAGATATATTAAATATCAATTATTTCTTCTTTCCGGGTTTTCAGTTGTTTATGCGTCTGACGGCCAGCCAAGGTGGTCTTACTGGTGTGCACCTACTCTAGTCAGTTATTCATCATATAACCACATTAATAATACTTTGACCATAAATTGACGTCATTTTTAGTTCAATTTTAATCATATCCTGATGATTATAACTTGGTTGCGATACGCGAATAAAGTGTAGTATATACCGGTTTAGGTATGTGAAAGTGATACGTTCAATAAATTTGACTCTCTGTCCTTGTAATTGAAGAAACTCCATCACATTTCATTTATGTATCAGGTATTTTGCACGTTTGTTACAGAATTGTTCAAGTGATGTGAACGTTCATATAATAACTGGACCCAATGGCTCTGGAAAAAGCATTTTCATCAGGCAGGTTATACTGTTACAAGTTATGGCCCAAGTAGGATGTTATGTTCCTGCACAATCGGCTATCTTTAGACCAGCAGATCGAATGTATGCTAGAATATATTTGGAGGATAACATGGAATATGGTGCATCTTCATTCATCCTAGAGGTATTTATGTTGGGAAAATTATTTTACACATTGCTAAAAATTTTCAATTATATTTTAAGTAACTTGTAGTAAATATGGAAAATAGGGCAATACAAAATGTAAGTTTACCCGTTTATCCAATATCGCTTTCCCGATTTATTCCTGTTTCATCACCTGAAAAACCGGGTTTATTGAAAAAATCCACAAAATGTCGAACAATTGTGAAATGCAATTTCTGAGGAAATCGAGAGACAATGTTCTTGAATTTTTTTTTTTTTTTTAAAAGGGCGGCGGAAATCGCTTTTATCACCGATTCTTTTAGCATAATTATTTTATATCTTTTTTATTTGCTGGTGTGTTTTTGGAAATAATTTAAGGTTATCGTATTTAATGTAAAAATGTTTCCACCGTCAGAGGCCTCTACGTCTACATTTTATTGTGTTTGTAAAAATGAAAGTGATAGTGATTACAGTGAAGTTCATCAGTGTTTTCAGTAAGAACAAATCGGCTACATTTGAACGAGCAAGCGAAATAAATTTGATTTAATAATCAACAATAACCTTTTGAAGCAACGAGCTAATGACCCCAATTTGTATGATTTAAATGTACTAGGTGAAACAGCATCTCTGACTAACGTTCCCCATATCACAATACACAAACTAGTCAAAGAAGATGCTCTCCCAAGAAAACAACTATCCGACACCGGTCAATCGAAAACTCTGGACCCATCGTTAGCAAAACTTTTAAGAACTTTAGTTTACGACGCGCATTAGAAAAATGAAATTCCAATTGACGTGGTAGACAGAAAACTAAAAGAAATGGATTATCATCTAAATTATACCAAAACAACTTTAGGAACTAGTCAACTAAGATTAAGCTCAGCTGTTTATGTTTTTAGTAACAATTTCACTCCACAGATGACGCTAGCTGATACAGCGGAAAGAAAAATTTAAAAAATATTTCAAATTATTCTTAAACATATTTATTTCTTATATATTACATTTATTACATTGTCATTTCTACTATACCTACTAAAAGGATACTGATAAATTTGAAATTGTAACTACATATTAGCTATTCCAATTTTTGCAGTTATTTTTTTGACACAAAATGTTAAAGTATGTCGTTCGTGTTCCATTCTTATTCATATTTTGATCTTCTACTTCTTGTTCTGCATTTATGATTAAAGCCGCTCTAGAAAGACTTCTAAATATATTCAGTAGGTATACCCTACGAGTCTATATACCCGTACCTTTTTAAGGAAGAAACCCCGTACCTTTTTAAGGAAGAAACATTTGTTTCCTTTGCTCTAATTAAATATATTTTTTGCCACCGCAGTTTCTCAAAACAGGCGTTTCCTGACTAAATCTGATATCGTTATGCGTATTTCAATTTTGTTTTCTATTTAATCAACTGATGTACTTCTCAACACTATAGATTTTTTTTAGTTTTGTTTTTTCAGTTTTACAGATGGCAGCGAAATGGGTTGATCTTTCGTAAAAGGATTATCATTTTAGGAGCCCTGGTCTACATATGTATAATCACTATGGCAGTCCTACTTCCTCTCGAGCGACGAATTTCTTGTAGAAAGTGGTGCCTCTTCCGTACATTTGTTTTTTATAAAATTGACATTGACAAAACAATTTTAAACGTACATTTATTAATTAACACTCAACAGATCTGATTTGGTTTCTTTCTTTAAAATGACGACCCCTGTTGGTTGTAATGAAAGAACTCAAACGGCTCTAAAAGATCCTGTGTTATAAGCGTCTTACTACTGCTCTCCCGTAAATCCTGCTTAATGGAAGGGATTTGTACTTCTAAAAGTTTTATCGTTTTCTTAATTTCTGGGAAGTTTTTTACAATTTCGTTAATCTTTGGAGTATTTCCTTGATTGTTTTTATTTGTAAATTTAGAATTTAGCAAACTGTAGATATGGATTTTTGTAGGCCAGCAATCTTCAAATAAAGTGTCTGGGGCAAAACATTTTCTTAAAATTTCCAGGTCAACCACACGGATTGTATCCTGGCCTACAAAGGCTTTCCTGATTCTTTGAGTTTTACATAAGAGTCTCATATAAGCCAATTCCCATTCTCGTAAATCTAGGGATCTCTCTTCTAAGTACTTACATTCTCCATCAAAAAAAAAGAGAGGAACATACTGTTTCGAATTAAACCAAACATATGGAACCCAGTTTTCAGAAGCAATTCTAATAAATCCACCATGCCTATTTGCCTTTTTATTTTTTATTATCAGCTGCGTATAACAGAAATAAAAGAATTCATTCATTTCAATGGCATCTTTCAATTTTATCATTGTGTTATTGCATGTGAATACGATCTCGCCAAAAGAATTATCACAATGTTTTAAATTAATTTCGTTTAATAATTTAGCTTCCGTCTTGGTCATGCTAAATTGTTTAACATCAAAGCAACGTGAAACATCATCGCCGAAAAGCAATTTATATCCATGGAAAAGTTTATATTCTATCATATGTAGAGCCACGTATTTTTCTCCACCCCGCGTTAAATAAGGGAAGAAGTTATTGGCAAACTCAGTCCAACCGAATTGCCCTTGCGCAGAACATTGGTCTTCATATACAACTGCTACTATGGGTTTTGGCATTACAGAAGGTTGTTTATTATCAGTATTATTATGCGTGGGTGTACCTGTTTCCACTAGAGACATCTTTTTTTTCATTTTCCATTCTAATTTGCATGGCCATTCTATCTATTTCTGTGTTATCGTCATCACATTTTAGACTGGCAGGAACCTGCAAAAAGAAATTTAGAAGTAATATTACGGAAGCACATAATTCTTTTAATATACAGGGTGTTTCCTAAGTACCTATCAATAATTTAGAAAGTGATTCAGAGACTTATTATGAAAAAAGATGCATATGAGCATGTGTCCAAGAACGCACTATTGTCGAGATAGTATTGGTAGTATCTCCATTAAACAACATTCGGCAAACTTACTTTATTTTGGATTAAAATTATAATGATTAAAAATTTTTAGTAGTATTAGTGACGTGAGTACGGAAGCTGAACTACAAGTTCATATTGAAATTGTCATGTTGAAGAGTTTTTCTGAATTCTACTGTAACCAGAAACGGTCCTCTTGTATATCAATAAAATGCATCGATTTTGAGGAATACGAGGAAAAATTATAAAAAGTGTGGATCTGCAAATTGTTTATGTAATACCCAAATAATTAATTTATTTTTTCTAGAAATGCATAATACGAAGCAAATAAAATTTTAAATTTTTAAAATGCAAATGATTTGTTTTTGAATAGAAAACATATTCACTAAAATTGCTGAAAAGAGCCACTGCTAGCCATAATGTATGAATCCATCCTTCCCCTCACAGACCATAACTGTGGTCATTCTCGACTAATCCAGCGACTAGGATGTGCCATGTCCAAAAATTGATGCCCAATGCACTGGGCATCATCATGCATAATTATTAGATAACAGTTGAATTGGCAATTTTTATATGATGAAGGTAAAACAGCTGCTTCAAAATATAACGTGGCTTGTTACTGCCCTATTATTTAACTTATTAAGTCAAAAATTATTTAAAGGAATAAAACAAAATATATAAACAAATACGTATATTAAATCAATACAAATTCGGACTTTTTCTCTGGGCGGGGAAGCGAGTGATTACTAGAACAACGTTTAAATAAAGCTTAAAACTAAACAAATGCATAAACAGTTGGCCTTAGCCAATTTAATCATTCATTATCGACCAATATACTTAAGGAATTTTGTTAGGCGCCACCTTTATTTATGTGTTTTACCAAAGTTCTGGCTAGATCAAAAATCAATGTTACCGTTAAAAAAAGGAAAAACGTGTAACTTCAAACAGTCTCTCATTATACTGATTATAAATGTCCACGGAAAAAGTCAAATTAACATTTTTCGTAAGGTTCATGAACACAGGCAGATTTGCAAGTTATTAACGTTGTCATTCGATGCACCTTAGCGGCACCGCCAGCAGACAGCGGTTGATGCTTTCGTTGCTAGTTACTGTATAATTTAAGGTGGAGGACCTTACCAGCGGGTGAGGCACAGCTAGTACATCTTCTAATTTTTCACTCCTAAGACTTCTTTTCCATTACTTATGGCATACTGACTAGAACATAAGAAGTTCGAAATTGGTCTATGTCTAGTGAGGAATTGACAAATGATCTTAGCTACCAAACAAGACCCGACCACCAGAGGAATACACTTATCACTCACTATGTCTACTATAATATTGATATTGTAGTTTGTTGCTTATTCAGAAAGAGTAATAAAGGCTCATAATTAATACAATGTAGTCCAGTTCCACTTTTAGCATAATTAAAATAACGGTTTCGGTTCAGTTCCGGTTCTTATAAATTTGTCAACTTATATTTGGATCCGGTCCTACATTGCCTTTTCGGTGGACAACGGAGATTTTTATAAAAATAATTCAAAAAAATTGTGCTGATAATCACATCGATAATCAGTTTAATTCACCAGTTTCAACGCTTTGATAATAACAAAAGTGACATTTGTCAATCTGAATAAAATTGACAGTATACTACTACTACACATTTATAAACAAATATTATATATGGAATATGTGATGAAAAGCGAACAGAAAATTTGTTAACTTGATAATATCCATCAAAGAATAGAACCAATATAACCAATAGTTATTTTAGTTCTACAAGTTTTTGGAAAGACGAACTGTTTGAACTACTGACATGAATTTTTATATGTATACAGATTGTGTACTGAATCATTATTAGAGTTGGGAAAAATGCACCGCAGGATATAGGCGTACGCATCATAATACGTGTAAGAAAAGAAATTAACTAATGAATCAATACACTGTTACAATTTATAACAATATATGCACAACTTATCTTCTTAACTTGCTTGATTATCACAAACCTGAAAAGATATGTAAAAACTTCGCAGCAACATGTATGTTTCTATAGTTGTCTCCGAGAGTAATGTTCGACGTGGTGAAAAATATGCTTAGATTTTGAGAACGACCTTTCGACATCTATTGATGTAATACAAGCATACTTAAAATAGTGCTTGAACTCACTTAACGGATCTGCAGAAGCACCATCAGTACCATCACAAATTTGTCTAATCTGGTAAAAACGTTGTCTTGCTTTAACACACGTACGAACTTTTCTCCAACGGGCTCTATTTTTTTGCGTCACCTATAGAGTGTAGCAGTCGATTTACTTCATCCACTATTTGCAGTGACTCCGCTAACGACAACGCACTGTTTTGGAAATTTTGTATGGCGTCATGTAATCCTTTATAGTTCTTGTGAATAGTTTTTAAAGCTGTTTCAACAGAAACATCTTCGAATTTTGTCTGGCTTTCCTTAATAGCTGCAGCCTCGTCTGGATTGAATTGTAGTATCACAGCTTTTTTTGTTGTAAATAATCAGCATAATAAAATGCTGCCTCCCACCATGTAAGAATCGGCTGTGGTGGTTCGGGAATACCGGGACACTTGCCATGAAATGCGCGAAGACGTTTAGGAGATTTAAGAAACACTTTTGTAGTACTTGCTATTAATGCATCTACCTCTGAAAAACCTTGTCCAATAGTTTCTGCCACAAGGTGTAAAGCATGCACTTTACACGTAACATGTACTAACCTACAACCGTGTTCCTGAAGAGAATGGCCTACTAAACGTATTGTTGCGGCACCATCGGTCACAAACATCAACACTTAACTTTTTGACAGGTCAAATTTTTCTAACGTCTCCAGCACCACCCACGTAATTGTTTGGCCAGTACACTCAGTTAGTCTTTTGCTAGCTAGTAACAGTGGAAATGTTGATTTAAGAGGGTCCAATACACGTACTATAACATTTACAATAGAATTTTTTTACAACCTGTCGTCTCGTCAACACATAACTACAGCCGTGTATTTTTTAATACACATTTGATCTTATTTACAATGTCGTCGTTAGATACAGTTGGGATTGTATTTATTCCAGAACTCCTGAAATGGTTGTTTATATCGAGTATGTGCATCGGAACATTACAGGCAATCAGCATTAAGAGTAAATCGAACATAAACTGTGTTGTCGAAGGCACGCCATTTTTTTTAGTTTTATGTTGCACAGAATTTACGTGACGTTTACAATCACGTTTGTCCCAGCACATCAGGTCAGTCTCGCACACCTTACAAATTATCAAAGCACCATTGTAGAATAAATCCGGGAATTCACTGGTAAATTTATTCACTTCACTGACAGCGTATGGCCGTTTTTTACCCTTAGGCAGGTTTGACATACTTTATTAATAAATTAATAAAATTATTTTTTTTTATTATTAAATTAAGAAAATACAAAAAATAAAATTATCAACAATACAACTTAAGAGATCTAAATTACGTTATTGACACCTCAACGCATAACAGTAGACTAAAATAGTAAACAAGTCTCGTTTACGTACTTGGCACCGCCCATGATTTGCGGATCGAAATGCCAGCGCTAATCATTATACATAATACATTGAAGGAAGACTGACAATTGGCATCGTATTGCAGCGTGGCATGTGGTGCACTGTTGATCGCACAAGCTGGATCGAAAATTATTTCTCTGTCATCCTAATGCTTACGTTGATGAGCGACGGCTTACTTGTCTGGTTTACATTGTAACGTTGCCATAAAGCAGATTCAAGTACATGTGAAATATTTTCAAATATATAAGTTATAAGTTCTTACATTTCTAGTTTCTGTCTGCCCTTCGGTAGAATTTGTGTGTGGTCGGTAGATCTACCGAAAAATCGGTATGGTTAACAACACTATAGTGTTTTCGTAAAACCTGTAGAGTAAAACAAAGAACTTGTCGGGTATTTATCAAAGTGAAAGAGCATTTATTAAAATACAGCGGGGGGTATTCTTAATCAAATTATTTCATCTTTATTATTATATTATTATTTCATATGCATGCAGGTCATTGAATCTGCATTCATTTACTCTACAGAATTTACGAAAACACTATAGTCACTGACCCCGTGTGTGTTAAACCAGAACGCCGGGCGTGCGGTATGATGCCGCACCGCTCTCTCTCTCTCTAGAGAGAGGGACGCCCTTTTCGACCATTACGAAAGAAACAAAGGAAGACGAGAAACAGTCTATACCTGCTCTAGGCCGTGCTCTCTCCTGTTATTATTGACTTTCTCCCAACCACTTGGATGTAATGATTTTTTTTATTGAAATTAGGCCATTACACGTGTAAATTAAAAAAATCAGTGTAGGCACAATTATTGATTTTAAGAAAAAAATATGTTATTACCAGCTATGAGACATCTGTGTGATGACACACAGCCATTTTCACTTCTTAAAAGTATACAGGGTGGCCAAACATAATTTTTTAATTTACAATTATTTGAACTAAATTTTCTCAATTTTATTAAATGGAACACCCTGTATATTTTTGGACGATGTGATGTAGATCTGAAAAACGAACATTTTTTGTACGTATATTCCTATGGCTATTTGTAATCATTTTCGATTTATTGAACCATAACAAAATTCAGCAATAAAAATTAAAAGTATTTTTTTTTGTAATTCAAGAGAAGATTTTATAAAAAGTTCCCCACATGTTGCCCATTTTGATTGACACACATTTCCATGCGTCTTTGGAATGAGGTTTCTACTGTTCATAAAACTTCCGGGTCATACTTCTAAAAGCATTTATTATCCTTTCCTTGAAATTTTGGATTGTTGTTGGTGTGATGTTTTTATGGGCATCATGTAACACGCTTATTATAATACCTTCATTTGAATTATTTGAAAAAGAACCTCATATTTAATTTGTATTGCTGAATTTTGCAGTTATTCTTCAATAAATTGAAAATGGTCACAAATAGATATAGGAATGTACGTACAAAAAAATTTTCATTTTCAATCCTATATCACATAGTTCAAAAATATACAGGGTGTTCCATTTGAAAAAATTAATAAAATTCAGTACAAGAAGTTGTAAATTAAAAAAATCCTTTTTGGCCACCCTGTATACTTTTAGGAAGTGAAAATGGTTGAGTGCCATCACACAGATGTCTCATAACTGGTATAACACATTTTTTCGTAATATCGATGGGTGTGATTGTAGTGATATTTTTATGATATGTGTGTAAATGGTATAATTTCAATAAAAAAAAATCATTACATCCAAGTGGTTGGGAGAAAGTCAATAATAATACAGGAGTGAAAGAAGACCACAAAGAAGTTTCAAAAAAATGTTCTGATATACATGGCACATCATTTAATAAAATGTTACTTGACCCTGTAAAATTGTCTTGGCTCACCCTGTATATTCGAAAACAATTTCCGGTTATAGACTTTTTTTGTCTAGTTTACTTATGTTTTTAAATCAAGTTTCTAGCTATCATAGAACTCGAAATATCGAAGTCCGCCGCACTATTACCCCACCCTGTAAAACAAGAATCACTGTGATTTGAAATAAATTCCGTTACACAATCTTATTGTGATGTGGAAAAACGTTAAAAATAATATCGTGTAATTTACCAACAAAAATGGGAGTTTGACGATTTTTTGGAAAATGTTCATCTTTCCGCCGCTGCAACTCGTTACATATTAGATTTACAAAAAAAAATGTATGCTACGTGGCCAAATTAAAAATTGGGTTTTTAAAAACAAACTTTATTTCACGCAACAAAATAATTACAATAGTTGAAATTTATAATAGATTTCAGAGTGTCAGAGCAACGACTATACAGTTTGAAATCAGAAATTACACTCTCCCTCTAAGTCGCTATCGGCTTATATTTATACTATTCCTAAAAATAGTACATTTAAGAAGTCACGTAGGCCCCTTCTAGAATATTCCATAATTGAACATTTTTGGTGAGACTTATCTAAAAGGTTTTAATCTTTAACCCTAAGTTTATCTAAAAATAAAGGAAGTTCCCATCGTTTAATTAAGAGCTTAAGTGCTAGTTTCCAAAAATAGGATATTTATAATAAAAACAGGAAATGGGGTTGCATCGTATTACCTGAGAAAGACTTTAATGGCATGCAGGATATTCAGGGTGTAACATGTATATACAAAAAATATCCGAGAGTTTTTTTTATGGGGATTTCGGTCAGGTATAACTAATTTTATTTTTTTTTTCTAACGTTTCGGTTTAATACACCATCATCAGAGAACTACATTTAATATAATATTTTAAAAACATAGTTATGATTATTTTACAATTACAATTTACTTACACCATTAATTGTTAGGTATTTGTTTTAAATTTTGTTACATGTTATTGGATTGTCTGTTTTTTTAACGCAACTGACATATGAGATATTTTAACATGGTTTGTAGGCTCTTAAAGTTTTGTTTATGTTACAGAGATAAAGTTGGAAATGTATACATATGATTTACTGTAAAGCTGTTTTGCTTAAATAGTGAGTATATAATAAGATATTTTATTTCAAGAATTATTATTTTGTATCGGTAAGATGTAAAAATTGATTTCATGTTGTAATGTACCCCAGTCATTTAATTAAGTTTAAATAGGTTTCGCTTAAATTTTCTATATCAGTGCGATTATTTATGGCGTTGGTATGTCTTTTTTATTTGCAGCATTTCATGTATGTTTCTTCCGTTATAGTTAGGTTCTTTTTCTAATATTTGTATGTTGTTAAAATTAAATCGGTGGTTTTGTTCTATGGCGTGTTTGGCTAGTGCTGTCTTGTTTTGGTTTTGACTTTTTATGCTATATTTATGTGTGTATACTCTTGTATGTACATATTGTTTAGATTGGCCTATATAGGTACCATTACAGTATTAAATACTTGAATATGTATATATGTATATATATATATATATATATATATATATATATATATATATATATATATATATATATATATATATATATATATATATATATATATATATATATATATAATCCCCACTCCGCCATTTCTTTATTCCATCAATCAAAAATCTTTCTTCTGCATTAGCTAAAGCCTTAGGGCGCCCTGTCGATTTTGGTACACCATACTTTTCGGCCGCACCCCGTAGACTATACTCTACTCTCGGCTTTTTACTTTGCGCACCGTTAAATCAACTTTGTCTTTACTATAATATTTGTAAGGTCTTCTCCCCAACCTTCTTTTGTAGTTTCAAACCATTTCTAACATGTTCGAATTTACCCTACAAAAGGACGATTATTTATGTAAAAATTTATAAAATTATTGTTAATTAAAATTGTAACCTCAAATTTGGTCAAAACGTAGTTCATTTTATACCTTTGTTTAGAAAAACAAATGCTTATTTTAACCAATGTTATTCGAATTTAAGATCTACACGTTATAAATCGTGATTTCTAAAAAATCATATTTCTTATTTGTTTATAAACTTAACTTTATTGCAAAATTACGCCATAACAACCACGGATTTACACTTTGATTTAAAGTTTGAACTACAGTAACCACATTTACCACCCCCAAACATGTTCAGCCGTTCACTACGAGATAGTGGTACCAGTAAATTTGAACTTCCGCCCGGTTGTACGAAATTACCGGTACTGTCCCAAGTTACCCCACTTGACGGTACCTTTTTTCTTATGTCTCTTCTGGCGGTACCACATTCACCAAACTTAATGTGTCACCTAATATGTTGTTGAAAATCTTAATTGCCAAATTTGAGAGGTCTCCCATTAGTATTTTTTGAGTTACCGTGGCCACACACGAACCAACAAACATCAATCGGAAAATAGTCAGAATCAGGAGGGGTCAAAACGTAGATATCAATCAAAATCTTGAGACCGAAAAAAAATCACGTTACTATACTTCCTTATATTAGGTATAAGAAAGTAAAAAAACAATTTTTTGCACCATTTATTCAAGATGGAGGCTCGCCCCTAAAGTCGAAAACTTTGATGACCCAAACAACATATTATATTATTAAAATGGTTTCTACCCCACCTTTTGTAAGGGAAAAGCCCCTTTTTTGTCTCTACTGACTGGATTATTATTATGTCTATGCATTTTATCTGTATAAAATGCATAGACACAAATAAGTCTATATGAATATAAAATCTGTTTAAATGAGGACTGAAACTATAACAATATTATAATATACGGGTTCTGTACTGAATCATTAGACATGGGTCTCTTAAATGGCACGTTACAATGTATACCAGAGCCAGATAAGCCGTCGCTCGTCAACGTAAGCATTAGGATAACAGGGAATTCATTTTCCATCCAGATATTGTGCGGTCAGCAGTTGGTTTTTCCAAAAACTTGTAGAACTTTCATCCGCTCCTAATAAAATAACTATTCTTTGATGGATATTACCAAGTTAACAAATTTTCTGTTCGTCTTTCATCACATGTTTCATATACTTACGCAGCTTCTCTACGCTTACTTCTTTCAAAGCATCCTCAAAATGATCCCGAACATATCACTTTTTCTTAAAGTTTGTACGAAGTCAATTGAAATCGTATAAAAACTAAAAGCCTGCAAAAATCGTCGGCATCTCTTTATTGTACATGGGCGGAGGTAAATAGAAATGCTTGTCATAAGAAAATGTTATACTTTTTTGAAAATTGTATTAATTTTTATTATTTTTTGTTTATTAGATAGGCTATTTTTGTTCATTTCGCCAATAACATATTTTTGAAATATTATACCAGTTTTAGATATAAAGTATAAATATTTAAATTTATTGGGTTTAGTTTTAAAGTTAAGCCATACTATATTGAAATATGTTATTGCTCTGCAAGGACCAATGAGAAGGTATGAACATATCCTTGCCAGGATGAGGGAAAGGGACAGGTTAGATTAGCGAGGGGCAAGGATGTTATATAGTAAAAAATAAAATTAAAGTTTCTTCTAAAATAAAAATAAAAATGTAAGTTTCTTAACCAAAGCAAAGAATTAGTACAACAAAAATAAATATTTGTTTAGATAAAACATAAATAAAAACAAAATTAAAATATGTCTAGAATAAAGTAACTTAAATTAAAATTTCTTGTCAACTAAATAAAATATATTCCAAGAAATGTAATAATAAAAAAGTAAACTTCATACCTAATATAATAGCTAAATATTTTGTTCTGAAAATATATGTATATTAAAAAAAGTTAAATGCTAAAAGTTGACGCGTCCGAATCCTCACTTTCTCAAGAGAATCATTACCCGGTTGAATTATAATCGGCGCAATGGGGGGTAGTGTTGGATATTGATTTTCTTTATTAATTACATGCTGAACGCAATTTTTCCATAAATCAGTACTGTCGAGGTCATTTATTACTTCTCTTATATGATCAACTACTACCGCGCTTAACGTTGGAGAGTCATTACATTTTCGCAAACGATCTTTTAAAGTTGCCCAAACCATCTCGATAGGATTAAATATGCAATAGTACGGAGGTAAGCGCAAAAGTGTATGACCGTGTATATTGGATAAGTTATCAATAACATATTCCTTTTTGAAATTCTGTTCTTTTATTCTTTCCAGTAATTCGCGCTTTATTGGAACTTTTACAGGAATTTCCATATTTTTTTCTCTCATGAATTTTAAAATGTCTTCCTTTCTTGTACTGATGTTTGGTATTTTATTTAATATTCGCGAGTGATAAGAAGCATTATCTAATACAATTACCGATTTAGGCGGAATATTTGGTAAAAGCTGTTCTGAAAACCATTTATACATATTATAAATATACGCCGTATTACATTTTTGGTAGCATCATCAATATTTTTTAATTTCATATTTTTCCTATTTGTACCGTGATATATAACATCTCCTTTTTTAATTACACGATAAATTGTTGATTTTGATATTTTAGTTAATTCGTTAATACGTTCTATTATTTTTTCTCACATTTTTCACGATTTTCGCTTTTTAAACGTTCATATATATTTAAAATAATGCGTTGACTTTGTACGTGTAAATCTTTATTTTGAAACTCTAAATTTATTTCGGCTTCTTCGACAATAACAGGTGTTAGAAATAAAAATAGGAATCCACTATTTCACCCAAGAATTATATTTCTGTTAATTAATTTTATAAAAGTCGATTTAAAACATTATTTTGCGATAGCTAAACATCAACTGCCTGACTTATTCCCCTGAATCCCCTGTTGGAATTTGCCGAGGCGCCTACGTGACTTTATATTATAAATCTTTTAAAGGGAAAAAGAAAATTTGATAACATATAACACAATTAATGGTGTGATTCTTTAGGTATAAAGGTAGAAAAGATTTCCATGTATTTTTATTTTATCATTTACTAGTAGGCAGTCGTAATTAAAGCTAAATCACTTCTTGTGTGATACAAATTATTTATAAATAGTAGGTGTGTGCCAACTTTATTTAATTTTCAAGCAAATAAAGTGAAAGGATTACTTTGATACTTTGTATTAAGGTATTACTTTTAAGTATTTTTAACCTCAAGTTTTTTATATATATTTTCATAACATTATAGAAAACAAATCGAAAAGAAATGGTATGCCCAATGCCCATGGAACGGGTGTCATAAGATTATTTACTTGTTACGCCACTGGACGAGCCAATGATGACGAAGTGTGTATGTAATTATCTTTGTGTATAGTTAATAAACTGTTTTCACTACGAACTTGTTTGCGTTTTGCTCCCAGCTCGGTTCCTGTTCGAGCTTCAGACAAAGTAAGACATTTTTTATCTATTACTTATCATCATTTCTTTCTGTAATCTAATGTTATTTTAGATATATACATACATACATACATAGATAAGATATTCGTTATTGTAGCATTCCGTATGTGAATCTCAATCAATAAATGTTAGTAAAGTCGAGGTAATTTTAATTTACAACCCTTGTTACACCACGTAACTGAAATAATGACAATGACAAAATACGATTAGTCTAATAATAACTACTCACCAATTGATCACTATCTTGACGTACAGATAACATATTTTAAACCGCTCTGTACAAAATCTAAAAGTCAGATAAAATTCTTTGGCCGTACGTTAATATTAGCCTTGGTTATTTTAACAAATCCGACGCATGAATATACCAGACCGGGCTGCTCGGCCTCTATCGATATTAGACATCGACCTCGAACGTGTGAAACCAGCGCTTGCGCCTGGTACTCTTGACTCTTTCTCGGTTCGCATTGCCGCAACTGTAATAATTCAGAATTCAGAATATTCAGATTCAGACTTGTTCGAACTCTTGTAGAGTTGAGGTCTTATGTACGGTCGGAGAATGCCCTACGGGTAATTTTAGCATGCGGCAACTCACGCTTCATGGGGCGTCATGGTCATGGGTAACATAGTGAGCGCCATTCAAAGCAGTTTATGCTCTAATTGCCCAACATACTCGTATACGTAGTAATAAAAATGCCTGATCGTAACGTGTATCGATGCGTATGAAAAGTTTCGCTGTTTGCAATTGTATAAATCGACTATGGTGTGATATCAATCAAACTTCAAGCCTTGAGTGCTAATCTTTGATTTTATAAACAAGTCTCCAGCTAGATGAGATAGATGCACATCGTTACTATACTTGTTCGGCAATAAGAGTTTAGAACTCGTTGTGAACGAATAAGCATCATTGGTGACTTGGTTGAAGCACGCGATGGAAGGCGTGACTAGAAATTTTCGATCGTAGCTGCGGATTCAGATCCCGCCACCGCACCGGCTCTGGCAATATCGGTGAGAGTGGTTGTATGTCCACGTTTTTCTAAGTGTAACCCTTCTAGACTTTTGCTTTTGATTTTGGAGTCTAATTTCTGTGGTGTTTACTATATTTATTTATTATTATTATTATGATTTTCGACAGTGAGGACGAAATTCTTTGCGATGGCTCAGCCTTGCTATGGACTAATAGATAGTACAATGTACAGGGTGTCCCAAATTGTTTGATTATGGCTGCTTCTACTTTTAGACCAGATAAAGAAAAACCGACCTGTGTGTCTACAGCTCGATTTTTTGTGAAAAGTCTAGAGATCCGTATTTCGATATCTCTAACCATTTTCGAGATATCAGCGAAAATTGACATTCGTGAATATGTTTTCAAGCAGCAAAAAATGTCTACAGACATAGAATAAGATACATCTTTCAAACAAATTTTAAAATAGCAAGTCCAACTTTCTTTACAATTGGCTTTAACGTCAAAATATCTGAAATTTCAATCGTTCCAAAAAATATATACAGATTTAACCACGAAGGTGTAAACACGGCCATTGGTATGTGCAATTTACGTTCGTCTATTAGCAGCGGAGGGGTATCTACAGTCGCGAATCGGTAAACGCATTTCAGCATAGCTGATACGTAACCGTGTTCGCCCCTTCGTGGTTTTATCTGAAGCCAAAATCACAAGAATATGTCATTGAAGGTAGAGAACATGCTAAAGCAAATGGTATTAGGGCGGTTTTATAAAACCCAGCATTCCCTATTAGAGAAATAGTTCAAACTATGGATGTGAGTCGAAGCCGTAATCAGCGGATTCTAATGAAGCTTAAATTCAACCCATATAGTGAGGCCCACTCATCAATTATTCCCCGATGATACAGAACTAATTCTTTGGAAAATGTGACGAAAATGAAAAAATTTCCCCGTTATATCATATGGACCGACGAGGTAAGAGTGAGTGACCAGCAATGGAATGTTCATGACCGATTCGGTGGAGTAGTTGACTAGAGCGCTAGATGGCAAGTGTGACTAGAAAATTTTCTATCGTAGCTGCGGGTTCGAATCCTGCCACCGGCACTGGCAATGTCGGTGGGAATGGTTATATGTCCGCGTTTTTCTAAGTGTAACCCCTTCTAGGCAGCCTCGGTTTTGGATTTGGGGGTTGGCTAATTTCTGTGATGTTTATTATTATTAGAGTTCGACAGGTAGCGTTAAATTCCAGTGACGTCTTTTTCGTAGATATAATAATATGCTGTAAACACCTAATGAAAAGGTTTTATCAGGTAATTGGGACTACTTGCAGCTATAAAAAAACAAATACTTAATGGCCAGTGACCGACGGAGAAAAGCTCGTTATTGTTGAATATCCAATAGCATTGCATATAGGCGGATCGTGTGTACTCTCACGTGTACGCCCACTGCCCTATGTTAAAAATTTGACCGTGAATTTGCCACCGCGTATTATCGAGCCATGGTCCACAGAGATCAGGAACAAATACAATCTAAACTCTCCCCTCTACACCGTAGAATGTATGAATTCGAACGAAGCTGCTTCCCTATGTAGTGTGCAAATATGAAAACACTATATGCATGAACATATTTACGCGGTGAACTACCATCAACCCTGAAATTGATGTCATTTATCGCTACCTCCCGATCTCTAATTATTATTATTGTTATTATCAATTACCGACCATAACGAACATAATTTTCAACCAAGTAATAATGTTTGGCTCGGAATGGTGGGATAACGATTACTGGACCATTTAACTACGACGAAAATCTCAAACGCTCAACGCTGTATTCATATTTTATGAACATTTGTGGTATCAAATCTTAACGTCTTACCCCTTCCTGATTTATTAACAAAATTCTATCTCAACAAGATGATGCACCAGCTCATAACGCCTCGTGGTAACTAGTGTTAAACTAAATCAACCCGTACTACGGCATGCAAGGTCCTCTGATCTTAGTCCATTGGATTTTTTTATATGGGACTTTATCAAAGACTTAACATTTAAGATTCTTCCAGAAACGCGAGAGAACCAAGAGCAAAGCGTGAAACATGCTCTCTCTAATGCTGAGAAATTAATTAAGGAGTTGTCTCGAGAAAAGTGGCACACAGTTCAAACATTAGTTGTGATTAAATTTTGTTGTTGTTTGCATCAAATAAAACTTGTTTCGAGTTTTAACAGTTTCATTATTAGTTATTACATTTTCAGTTTGTTAAGGCGGTTCCACATCAATAAATATTTGCGTTGTGCGTTTTCCTGCGCAGTGGGTTGGAACCTTTGATGTGAAGATAACACTGCCGTAGTTTTCCACGAAACCCCAAAACACCAAATACCTACTGTACACGACGTGCGTTTCGCCAACCAAGTTGGCTTCATCCGGAGATGAATAAAACTGTTGTGCGTTGTGTTCTGATGAAATTCAACGAAAATATTTGTGGCGCGAATTTTATTTTGTTTACATATTTTTAAACGAACATATTTATGCTGTGTGGTGTGCGTGGTAATTGAATATTGAATACAGGTGCCATAATCGTTGTTTTAAAACTTGTTATTTAAATAATAAAAGTACTTTATATAAAATAAGAATACAATTATGGAATGGAGTAATGAATATGGATGCATTGCTAACGATTTGAAACAACATTAAATTACAAACATAAATATATATGTTCATACAACAAAGTCCACATTAGCACTATCGTTCTACGTAGGAATGGGAACCCAGTACTGGAACTGCTACCTTGGAACAGGTATTGCAGCTGGGATCAGTGGAACTCATCCACAAACAAGTCAAAACGAATATGAGTCCAATAAGCCCAGTTCGCAGCAGCTTGCCAGCAGGTGTGGGACGAGATCTTTAGCGCCTGGAACTATGGAACCGATGCGATGGTAGCTTTCAATCTATATGACTCATATATTAAAAACTAGTACGACCTGCGGACAGACCTACAATAGATACGAGTACAGACAGGGTCTATGGGTCGGCATAAATAGAAAAATATAGTAAAAAATATTATAGAACATAAAAACCTCTTTGATAATGAGATCAAAATAAAAAACTACAGGTATAAGAGCTTAATCAATCGGATAAATGTTGATTAGTATCGAGGAAGAGTTGTTTTAATTTTTCAGAACTTAATGGCGTACGATACGGCCGTGTGTAAGTACTCGTACTGGGAACTGATTCATGGAATAGGTGTGCGTTTGGAGGTGAATCAGGTTGGAACTGATCTATAAAAATTTTGGATTACCCATTCCTAGTTCGACGCAAATCTCTTTGAAAGCGACTTAAAAACCAGCCGACTGATCGACAGCGTACGATGTATTTGACAAAAATATTTGTGTGCGTCTGTGTTCAACGTACAGTATATAATTTATTTCAAACTTATTTGCAACATAAAAAGCGTCGACCTCTTTGATGGAGGTAAATTGATCAAAGAAGTCGAAGTTTTTTATGTTGCAAATAAGCTTGATATAAACTGTACACTTACGTAAATTTCAACGCACACGAGCAAATTTGCTTGCAAACGTAAATATTTATTAACGTGGGGCCGCCTTTAGGTGACGAAAATATCAATACCCCAATATCGTTCAACAACAATATGGAGAAAACTTACTGTTGATAAAAATAAATATTATGTAACTATGGATTTACACCAAACAATGCCAATTCCGATACTCTACTTCAAAGGCTTTTTATTTGAGGCTAATGTAGCCATATAATTTCGGTGTGCACGGTGTAACTTCTTCTGGAAATTTTAATTGGATAGAGGATGTGGCAAATAGAGGACGCTGTGAAATAGCGAGTTGTTTGCATAGATTTTGCCACTTATTCAAAGAATCGGATGAAAATGTTAATCATCTAGTAATTTGGTCGGATCATGTGCCGGCCAAAACTCAAGTTTTAACATTGTTTGTCTCTACCAACTTCAAATTTTGAATAGGCTGTTCAAGCAAGTTATTCCCAGAGGTTGGTTATAGTTACCTAGACCAACACCACAAGTTAATAACATACAAGCCCAAAAAGCAGCTCTATATGGGTGTTGATATGAAAGTTTCTTTTAATATAATTTTGAGGAGCTTTCAGGAACTTATTCAATAAAAAAAAATACTTTGAAATATATTAAATTCATAAAAGTATAATACAGAAGAAATCCTTGAATAAAATGAAGGAAATCCAAAGAAAAAAGGAAAATTAATTAGTTTTAAAAATAACACCGTATGTGCGTCCATCACTACTTGTAAACAAGAATGGTAATGAAAAACGTATCGTTGCTGACTTGTTCAATGAACAAGGTGACTGTTAAAAACAGTTTCTATATGCAAGTCATTGACAAATTAAGTGGTTACTAATATTTCACCAGTCTTGACTTGGCGTCATGGTACCATCAAATACCGATGAATCTAGATTCAATATTCTACGTAACTTCTTGTAACTTCGGAATGTCAATATGAGTCCCGTTTGGATTATGTAACGCTTCAACGGTGTTTCAACAATTTATGCATAAAATGTTCCAACCTCTCGACAATACAAGGTGATACATTACTTAGATGAAATACTAGTGCCTTCTAAAGCTATCAGTGAAGGCCTAAATATATTCCGTAAAATTTTTGAGCTACGGGTTAACAGTAAAAATTTCAAACTCATTTTTCTTTATGCAAAAATTTCTTATCTTGACTACGAAGTTTCGTATAATCAAGACACACCCAGCAAAATAAAAATTGAAGTTGTACAAAATTTTCCGTGTCCAAAAAAATCAACATCAACTAGGTGTTAAATGGATATTTTCGAAAATTTATTTGAAATTTTCCATGTCAACTGGCTCAACTAACAATTAATAATTAAAAAAAAATTGACGAAAAAAGCATCAAGCCGTTCACAACAGCTAGTGGTAACGGCCAAGTCAAAACGATCAATAAGTTAATGTTGGACGCTGTAACGGTCCACTTTTTTGGCCTAATCGAAAGCCCTATCTTTAACGAGTAAACCACTTGCGGTCGCAGTAAGTTAGTGCTTATTTAATTTAAAAATTTTATAATACGGCCCTGCGAGCTTAAATTATTATATTTGAAAAGAGTCAAAGGTTGGACGCAAGTCGAAAACACTCAATAAAAAATGCATATGCCGAATAATATGGGAAAATAAATATAATCTCTGATGTTGTTAAAAAGAGATTCTTGTATTTTTATGTGCATTATATAAATTTAAATCTGGAGTGTGGTAGAAACTAATCGCGCGTGTCCTTGTCTGTTTCCAAGGAAGTTTGCGTAACCTGTAGCCCTGTGATTGGACAAAAACACGGGAGTGCGCGGGGTGTCTCAGGGCTTAGCAACCGGATCAATCGAGGATCGATGGGGATCCGCCTGGGTCGAAGGTGGCGAGCCGATGGATGGAGTCCGCCTGGAGCGTTGGTGGCGAGCGGACGTATGTGTGTGCTGCCAAAGATAATTAGTGGCGGCGTATTAAGGAATATGTTATAGTACGTTTAGTTACCGCGGTGTATTTTGCCTTATGGAATGCGGTGTTTTGACCCAGTAATGTTATGGTGTTTTTTGGATCCAGTCAAGTGGTGCCTTTGCGAATCAAGCTAATCAGCTGCCCTACTTAGAGGGGTAATATAGTGTACCGTTTCCAGCGAGTAAGTGAAGAATTTGTCCACCGCTGAATCGGCTAGCCTCACCAGGTATTTCACTGTATTTAGTAAAGTGTGCGCCCCTTTCCATTAATACGTTCTCCTGGGCAATTACCGAATGTAAGTGCTTAACTTTATCTTGCAATTCCCTTTCGTGACAATTAATACCTTATGTTTATTGTGTGAACTTCGGTTTAAACTTTGTAGATTTATCGTATATACCGTGTGTTCATTTGACATTGATGTCTTATATTGCATTAGATATGTGTTTTGTATCTTTACGTTTATGTGACAAATTATGTCTTACCTTGCATTATGTATTTGATTAAGTATATACCGTATGTTTATTAGACAATGATGTCTTATGTTACCTGATGTATCTGAGTTGTACCGCAGCCTTTTAAGTATATACCGTATGTTCAGTTTACATTTATGCCTTACTTTGCCTTATGTATTTGTTTTGTACCTTTACGTTCATTATCCAAAGTATGTCTTATGTTGCTTTATGTATTGGTTTTTTACAGCTATGTTCATTTGACATTTGATGTCTGATGTTGATTGATTTGTTTGTACCAAAGTAGTTACCAATTTTGTCTATTGGCTAACTGCAGTATTTGATTAACCTTAGACTTTTATTGTAGTTAATATTGTACCTTTTTTGAGTACACTGACGTGTTGTCGGACATTCATTTTAATTGCTGTGCATTCCGTTTTGTAACTGAATTTATATTCATTTTTTCCAGTTTTTATTGAATAGATATGTATTTTGTTTAATGTAGTTTTTTTATTAATTACCTATTCTTGAACTATAAAAAACTGGTGGTGCCCAAAATAAAAACCCTGTATATAAATATACATCAAAGCAATCCGAACTAAATTGGTGGAAAGGTTAAGCTCATCCCTGAGATTTACAAATTTGGAGGGTCTCTTGTTTGCTAGCTGGGTAATATTTAAAATAACTGGCTTGTCTCTTATAAAACTAAATTTGAAAACAAATATAAAAAGGAGGTCGTTATAACGCCTTGAGCACCACAAGAGCAGGTACTTCACCAGAAAATTGGAATTCCAATGTTATAAGAATTCAACAAGGCATAAATAGCACGAAACATAGGATCACACAAACTACGTCTGCAGAATTATTCTTCAGGTTTCGTCACCAAATGAATAGCGACTATCATAATCCTGATGAAAAAGGGACTATCATTGTTACAAAACTCAGAAAAGAAATTTCAGAGAGACTAGATGAAAATAGAACCAAAGAGGATGTCACATCCAACAAAAAAAAATGTCCTAAAATTTTCCAGATTGGAGATCTGGTTCCCAACAAACAATCATGAATGCAAGAAACTACTTCCCAAATTTCGAAGACCATTCAAAGTAATCGAAGTGTTATCTAATGACCGTTATAGGGTCAAAAAAGATATCCACACTAGATCAAGTCGGCAAATGCGCCCTTTAATAGCACCTTTGAGACCTTGATGGCAAATTGTTCAATATCCTTAAGACTATAGTAGGTGTATATGGACAGTTCCAGCACCGGCAGCGGCTGTTCACATGGCGCATGTCTGTTCTTTAATATATTAGACGGGGTATTTGTTTCCGCAATAATGATCGATATATTTATTAATTACTGCAGAACTTTTTCAAAATATAAAGAATGAATATCATGATAAAGGAATAAGATATTGTTATATAGTGAATAATTAATCATGAGCGAACAAGATGAAAAGTAGATATGGATAGTTAATTAATATATGTATTTATAATTTTTATAATACAGTTACTATGTGAATGAAAATAATTATGGAATAAAAAGAGACTTGACGTAAAATAAATAAGAAACAGTTTAAAATTAATAAACGCAAAAAATCAAATAACCAATATAAAATGTGTCAGCCTTATGATAAGACAATGAATTCTTTATAAAAATAAAAATAATGGTATAGGATGTGACGACACTCTTTGTTCTCACAAAATTCCCGACGAGTTCTAACAAGTCGGATGGTGAATAGTCGAGTAAATATATTTAGGTCTTTCAAGCATCATTTATAAAAACAGATTATCAGATAGTTTTTGCTAACTGGTATTACTGTGTAGACGCGTTGTGACAAGCTTACTACAAATAATATTTGATTAACATGTGTGCTAATAATGATAATTATGTAAAAAACTTGACTACTGCCATAGAGAGATTATTTATTGAATTAGACACTCTTCGTTTTATTGCGAGTTGTGAATGTTTTAAGAATAATAATTATGATATTGACCCATTATGTTGTAATGAACAGGAAGTTCAAATTATACAGGAGCTTATATCTTCGTAAGAGAAAGGGGTAATTATTTGTCAAAAATATTTCTGATATTTTAAACCTGGAGGAATTTTGTGAGATGGTAAATGCAGATTTGCGACGTTTCTTAATAAATACTCTGCTAGAATTTCTATCCAACGAAATAATAGAAATATATAAATTATATGAGGAAAAGTGATGTGATAATGAATGAAGGAATACAGTTAAGAATGAAAATATTATTTGTTATTTAAAAATGTCTGTATTGTTTTACTTTAAATAAATTTGTGATTTAATGCATGTAGGTATGTTTTCTTTTTAAAATAATTAATTTTCCACAGGTCATAATATATTACTGCTTTCAAATACAGGGTAAATAAAAAGTCATAACTATCAAATACATATTTATTTATTTATGTATACAAACATTTTAGTATTTTTGAGAAGAAAAAAAGTAATACATTTTTATATTAAATTATTAATGTACCTAAATAAATATTAAACATTCATAAAGTAACAAGTGGCATATTTATTATAAAACACATATTTTAGGCAAATTGATGTAAAGATGCTATTTTCACATTGTCAATGGAAATCCATTTCATAATCCATCTAACGCATTATAACTTAAACATGAATCATGCAAAATCAATGCATAGACTTTGATATTCTTGGTAAATTTGTTCTTGCGTGTTTCAAATTCTAGTTTAATGTCCACCGTGGAGGATTTCACGGCATCAGGCTGATGAGAGCAATCAATCACAAATAATGGATTGTTTAAGAAGTCTCCTATGCTCATCATTGGTTCATTTGTTTCCTTGCCATAATAGCTGTTTTGAAAATTGTCATAAGCATAGTAAGCTACAGCATACATCTTCTTAGAGAAATCAAGATTCCATCGTTCATATGGAAATACGGCTGAATTTAGGTAAAGTCGAATACTGCTAATGTCAGCATGAACAAATTTTGTTACATCCTTTATTCTATTATCGAACTGATCAGTGTTTTGGAAACCAATGATGATGTAACGAGGTCTTTCTAAACTAGTGCTGGTTTTAATGGCCCAGATGTCCGAAGATGTTTCACGCAAAGCAGGAAATTCATATAGGTCCCACATGCGATAGGTCATTTTAATATGTAATACCTCTATTTAATCGGGTCAATATTTAAATTTTTTGTCTATCTTCAGGTACAATGTGGCGGATTTTCCATTCATTCTTGTTAATTTCAATCTGAGCATCTACTTCTCCCATATAACAGTTTTGATAGGAACGAGCAATAATTAAAATCAACTCTTGCTTGACATTTAAAATACCTTTGGTATAATCTTCAGCGAAACCCATGAGATATTTTAGCGGTAGCCTACCACTAAAAACATGACTGGCAGAATCCAAAATATTCTGATTGAAAGCACTGAGGCCCCAACCCGATGCTAGAAGACTGTGGGATTGCATACTACCAAATGATACCATTGTTTTCAATGTAGTAGTTATACCAGGCCTTCGTACCACGGCTACCTGCTCGCCACCCATTTCATAACGAATTTCATCAAAGAGAAATGCTAGTGCATTATTGCCAAGGTAACATGATTTCGTAATATCATTAACTGTAAATTTCCCTTCGATATATATGTAACTGTCAGAAATGTCCAATATGAGATCTTGAAAATGCACTGGAATACGTATTTCATCAGAATTTCTATATGTGGGTGATCTACATGGCTTATAAGTATGTTCATGTAGACTAATGAGCGACTGGTTCATCAAACACTTCCAATTTTTCACTTATGGTACTGGTAGCCATTGTAATTATTTTGGTAACTGCGTACTTTCAAACCAATAGATTGTAGAAAAATGTAGTGTTCAGCAGATAATCTATGTACTTTCATGTTCGCGTTAGGAATGAAGCGACTTCGACTAGCATTTGTCTTTTTATCACTTGTGACTATATTTAATTAACGTATGGGACGCAATTGCAGTAGCTGGTGGTTATAACGGAAACCCATTGGAGTAGCGACAAATGTTAGAGCAATCTTTTCAACTCTAGCTTCACAATAATCTTCTCACCTTGAAAATTGATTAATTCACCGTTATCATCCAAGATGCGGAGAGTAATGTTATCGATAAACTGATGTCCAGCCAGTCTAACAGGCATATAAATAATATTTTGTGGCTCCTTGGAAAGTTTGTAGCCAGGTTGAACATCAATGTCAAATTCAAAGAGAGTATGTGCCTTCTCACCATTCAAATATGCACCAGATACAATATTACAATCTACACGTATAATTCTTACTTTCATAATATCAATGGGCAGCGTGGATACATGTGTTTTATTTGGCTGCAGAAGTCTCGGTTCAAATCCCAAAAGTCTTCCTATAGAATTTTGTTGTTCAAAGTTAATCTCATACTTTGATTGAATTTCGCACTTTAATGTATTATTATTTGCTCGTAATAAAAATAATTTTTCATCATCTACTTGCACTCCACCTCTACTCTTGTCGTATTTTAGGACTTGCTGTATCGCTCTATTGATTTCATCAATTTCATAGGCACCTGGCGGTAAATAATGAATTACGGGAGCTGCTTTTCGGAGGTTTAGGTGCTGAAATATCTTCTTCATCTACCTCGTTATTGGACATGATATTCACATCATCCATCTTACAATAGCAGCAAAATATTTTTCTAGGAGATGGTCCGTCATTAACATCGGCATTGGCTTCGCTGCCATTATTTCCATAATGTTCTATACAATACTGATACTTTAACACATCAATATCGTTCTGCAAATGTTTTGGTAGTTTATCCTACACTAATGCAATTTCCTTTGGAGCACACGCAATCATAACTTCTTTTGGCATATTTTCAAGTTGTTGCCGGCTCATTTTCGTCAAGCTGCGTAGTCGAGAATATGCGATGAGTGAATGTCCCATTCTTTTAATAATTTCACGGTCCATTTCTGGCGTTAAATCCATCACACTTTTTAACGCGCGTTTGTTGATAGAAACTTTAAACATAAGTGTCCGCACTAGACTGTATCAAAGTCTTGCTGGCGATCATAGTTGTAGCAAATTTCACTCGCCGCTTTTCAACCTGCGCGGAAGTATTTTAAAAGTTCAGTGGGCGGAGACAAATCTCCAAAGCTATCATAGCAATCTACCAAGTGTCCCCGTTTTCTATATGCCACCCAGTGTGTCCCTGTCCCATCCACACTGTCCAACTCTTTTATGTGTCGTAGAAAGTCAATTTAAAAAATATTTAGTTTGATTTTTAGCACTCATATAATAAATTAAAATAATAATAAACAGTGGAATACAGTTTATTTCAGAAAATATTTATTATTTTTAACAAATTGGATTTCATACTAATATTACAATAAACAATAAAACTATTCTAAAAATAATACACAATTTCATTTAAAGTATGTATTTCGTTCTTTATATTTATAATGCAAAGAGTCAATACAATCTTCCTTAAATTTAAACTTAAAAATAGTGGTTGTGACTGACGCAATTCGCACACCACATATCTGTGCTGAAAATATATTTATTGAACGCTTCTACTTTGCTAATTACATCTTGTTCTACAGCATTTTTATAATATTTATCTTTCATATTGTACAATTTAGACATTTCTATTAGTATATGCATACAACTGAAACGATATCTGACTTCATTACATTCATAATATTTGATGATAACACAATAATCTTATTCATTGTCTGGAATAAATGTAAACTCATCATTAATATTGTATTTTTAACTATCATACAAAAGAATTCTGGGTAGTATCCTGTATTTTTAACGAATTAGAAAAAACTTATTCACTATATTATTAGCACTAAACAAAAAATTAATAACCTATTTAAAATATACATGTATATTCGTGTACCTATGTAAATTTTCTATGCAGTCTTCCTCACAGCTAAACATAAATAAACTTGTGACAGCACAATTTTGACACCACATATCTTCCTCGAATAAATAATTATTAAAAGCCTTTGATTTATTAATTATTTCATGTTCTAGAGTGCTGCATTTAAAATTCCTTCTTTGTTGCCCATACAGTTCGCTAATCTCAGTGAGTACTTTTGTGCAGTCGTAGCAATATCTGTCGCCACTCTTTTCATAAAACCACTGAGCCATTACACAAAAATTACCATTATCTTCGGGAATAAATGAATATTCTTCATTTGCATTGCATTGCAAAATAAATCCCATCATTTGCGGTGTAAATTCCATGAATAATTCATCGAAACTAATTTGTTCATCCAGATTTTCTGTGATTTCCACAAACTGATGCCACTTTAATTTCAAAAAATTTTCTTCCACCGCAAATGAAATGTTCCTCGGCAAGTTTAGGTGGTAAACACTGTGTGCATTTCTTAAACATTCACATAACTTTTTCACACATGTCTGCTTCAACGAAAACACATTTTCTACATCGCCATAGCGAAAATACATTGTTTTTAAAGCTTTCCAGTGTGAAGACATGATGTTATTTTACTTTACACCGTAACTCAAAAATCAATATAGTTGCTCTTTTACGTTCTAAACATTCCTATTTATAGTATCGCCGCTGTGCTCTTTCTTTTTTTTCCATCGAACTCAAAAAATCAGTACAGCTGATTTTCTACGTAAATCTTCCAAATTATGTTATTGTTGTATTGTCTAAGCTGAAAAATGGAACATAGCATAAAGAGGGAACGTATTTCCATGCTTCTGAATTAGACATAGGAATCTATTTATTGACATTTTTATTCTTTTCTAACTTTGTCACTAAATAGAATTATTTAGAAAGGGTTGTATCGCACATTGTTAAAGATTAAACAATATCTAGACACAGCAGCATGTAATATTGTCGACTATTACCTAATACACTTTTGAATTATGAATTGCACGTCCCGTAGGTACCAACGGCGTTTTAATCTCACCGTATTCAGCATAGTTCCTTTTTCTATGTAAACCTTCTAATTTATCGTCACATATTGTCTAAGTTGAAAAAGAAACATGACGTGAGAGAATGAACGTGGACTTATTCTTATATTAGTCTTATTATGTTTTAAAAGTTCTCGTGCTATATTTTTATTTCTCTGAATTAGATAGTCCACATTTTTTTCTAACTTTGTCAGTTATACAATTACTTGAAAAGGAATAACCCTTTGTACATTGTTAAGCACCAAACAATATTAAGACACAGCAGCGTATAATGTTGCTGGCCATTGCTCCTAACACGACGGTCGATCTCCCGCTGTCACTGACATAGACGTTTCCGTGAAACCAATACATAAATAGTATAGAATAATGACAATGACGCTGTACAATAAGAAACTTTTCTGTTGTTTGACATAAATGTTTCAATGTTTTTCTTCTTTAAATTGTTATTTTGAGAAATTTGTAAATGGTTAGATGCTATTCTACGACACAGCAATCAAGAGTTGTTTATATGAATTTTTATTCTTTTGTAACGTTCTTGAACTGAAAATAAAAGACGTAAAAGTTTACGTGATATTCTAACCTTGCAAACGACAAAAAAGGAAAATTGTTTGTTATTCGAGATAACAAAGCCCACAACACCTATTTAGAACGTTTGTAACAAATGGTCAAATTTGAAAGCAGTAATATATTATGACCTGTGGAAAATTAATTATTTTAAAAACAAAATATACATACATTAAATCACAAATTGATTTAAAGTAAAACAATACAGACATTTTTAAATAACAAATAATATTTTCATTCTTAACTGTATTCCTTCATTCATTATCACATCACTTTTCCTCATATAATTTATATTTTTTTATTATTTCGTTGGATAGAAGTTCTAGCAGAGTATTTATTAAGAAACGTCGCAAATCTGCATTTACCATCTCCTCACAAAATTCCTCTAGGTTTAAAATATCATAGAAATATTTTTGACAAATAATTACCCCTTTCTCATACGAAGATATAAGCTCCTGTATAATTTAAACTTCCTCTTCATTACAACATAATGGGTTAATATCATAATTATTATTCTTAAAACATTCACAACTCGCAATAAAAGAAGAGTGTCTAATTCAATAAATAATGTCTCTATGGCAGTAGTCAAGTTTTTTACATAATTATCATTATTAGCACACATGTTAATCAAATATTATTTGTAGTAAGCTTGTCACAACGCGTCTACACAGTAATACCAGTTAGCAAAAACTATCTGATAATCTGTTTTTATAAATGATGCTTGAAAGACCTAAATATATTTACTCGACTATTCACCATCCGACTTGTTAGAACTCGTCGGGAATTTTGTGAGAACAAAGAGTGTCGTCACATCCTTATACCATTATTTTTATTTTTATAAAGAATTCATTGTCTTATCATAAGGCTGACACATTTTATATTGCTTATTTGATTTTTGCGTTTATTAATTTTAAACTGTTTCTTATTTATTTCACGTCAAGTCTCTTTTTATTCCATAATTATTTTCATTCACATAGTAACTGTATTATAAAAATTATAAATACATATATTAATTAACTATCCATATCTACTTTTCCTCTTGTTCGCTCATGATTAATTATTCACTATATAACAAGTATTACAACCTTTAAGTCTAACCAATGGTCCACCTCCGATATGTGCATACGGTAAGCGCGCGCTACGCGCCCGCTTGGCGCGGTGCAAGGAATCCTACTCTTTCGAAAAAAAAATTTGTATATTATTAGCCGCCGCGCCGTTGCGATGCGTCGGATCGAATTCGGCCATTAGACTTTTCTGCGCCGTTCGCGACGTAGAACGTCACTCCGTACGCGATTTTGCCAAAAAAAGCGATTTTCGGAATTAGCTCCCCTCCCCCGACCCCCCTAGATTTTTTCCCGAAAACCCTCCCCGAATAAAGCCCGCCCACGGGAGCGCGTTCCTTAATCTGCCGACTAAGTATTTTTCGGACGATCGAAAATTTTCGGCGCGTCGACGGCCGCCACGCCGTTACAATGCGTCGGATGGAATCCGGTCATAATACTTCTTTGCGTCGTTCGCGACATAGAACGACACGCCGCGCGCGATTTTGTCAAAAAAGCGTTTTCCAAAATTTTCCCTACCTGACCCCCACCCCCCTCCAATTTTTTCACGAAAACTCCCCATCGAGTAATGCCCGCCCATGGAAGCGTGTTCCTTAATCTGCATATTTACTATTTTTTTCGGACGATCGAAAATTTTCGGCGCGCCGATGGCCGCCGCGCCGTTACGACGCGTCGGATCGAATTCGGTCATCAGACTTTTTTGCGTCGTTTGCGACGTAGAACGACACGCCGTGCGCGAATTTGGAGAAAAGGCGTTTTCCAAAAATAGCCGCCCCTCCCCGACCCCCCTCGATTTTTTCCGAGAACCCCCTGACGAACGGCGGCCCCCCACGAAAGCGCGTTCCTTAATTTGCATATTTACCATATTTCGCGACCGTTTGAAATTCTTTTTACCCAAATTCCTTGTAACCAAATTATCCAATAAATAGAAAACGCTGTGTATACTAACAACAATTAGTAAATGGTTGATGGTCTAATGGGTAAAGCACTGGCTTTACAATCAAAAAATCGATGGTGCGATGCCTACACCCTCCGTTTTTTTTTTCGTTAAAAAGTAATTATTGAAAATGTAAACATTTTTTTTTTATTCACACTTGCATTTGTAATTACCAATTTTTTTTCCTGTCTCACACTTGCGAATAATTGTAACGTAATTTTTACATTCGCTTCGATTCTTTAAATTTTCAATTTTATTTAATTTTTTTTTCAATGTACTTTAATTAATATCTACATTTTGATTAATGCAATCATTAATATCTGAAACTTTTACAATGCAAAACATTTTGTACGTAGTTGCGGAAAAAATTTCAGACGCAAAATAAATAATGTATTCGTTCATAATTAAATGTATTAAAAGCACCAAACAATCAAAACGCACTTTTTCGTGTAAAAACACTAATAAAATTAATAACAAAAGTCGAGCTATTCAAGTATCACCGCTTCTGTTTCTATTTTTCATCTGTTACATTTTATTCATATTTCTATATAGGCCTCGTCGATACGTGACAAAATCAAAAACATTCTTTATAGCTCACATTTGTATATAATATGACATCACCACGTGTCGACCTATGTCAATATTGGAAATCAGCATAACGATAAAATTAAAATTAAAACCTGCGTATTACATATTTTTAAAAAATATCTAACTTATCAAAAAGAACGCTAACAGTTCGGCCGACCTGATATTTTTCTCGTCCGCGAGAAACATACAGAGACGCACACAACACTATTTGCTAAAAACTAAATACAGTTTACCCTAGGTTACTAGCTAAAGACTAAATACAGTTTACCCTAGGTTACTATTTTTTTTTAAGAAATTTTGTTTTCCTCGGAGGTCACTTCCGTCGAGAACTTGGTCTCTATCATCTACTGAAGACTGTTCGTCAGCATTGGAATCATCAGATTCGGAGCTGCCCACCCTGAAAAGTTTTAATTTATCAGATGGATAAATACCGACGTAGGTACTTTTGGCTCTCGTTGAGCCTGTCATATCTTGAACCACATATCGATCGTGATCCAGGATTTTCGTTATCGTAATGGGCCCATCGTATTTAGGCAGTAGTTTTCTACTAGTGCCATCGTTATGGGGACGTTCCCGCCTAATTAAGACCAAATCCCCAACCGTATACGATTTCGGTTTGGAGCGTCTTTCGTCATAACGTGACTTTTCACGTTCTTGCATTAACCGGAGACGTTCTCCTGCAAGTTGTCGTACGTGTGCGACGTTCGCACGTAGGCAGTAGTTTTCTACTAGTGCCATCGTTATGGGGACGTTCCCGCCTAATTAAGACCAAATCCCCAACCGTATACAATTTCGGTTTGGAGCGTCTTTCGTCATAACGTGACTTTTCACGTTCTTGCATTAACCGGAGACGTTTTCCTGCAAGTTGTCGTATGTGTGCGACGTTCGCACGTTCGTGTGGTTCTGTGTCAACGTCTGACAACAGAAATGCGTCGTGTATGCTTCTTGGTACGTAACCAAATAACATATAAAAGGTACTTTCCCCAGTCGTGTTATTTCTGGTTGTGTTCAATCCCCATTGGACTTTTGCAACCTCGTTATCCCAGTTGTCATCATCGACGGACGTAGCCGATAATGCTGCTAGAATGCTACAGTTATACCGTTCCACTTGTCCATTAGCTCTGGGTGTAGCCGTTGCATTATGTATAAGTTTTATATTATAACTTTTACAAAAACTAGTAAAACGTTTACTCGTAAAAGCAGTACCTCTGTCAGTAATCAATCGTTTCGGTACACCAAAAATGCCAGAACTGACAAAACTTTCGACATGCTTTGATGTTGGTTGTACTTTTGTATTTCCTATATATGCACTACAAGTTATAGTACGTTGCAAAATTGAAGTTTTATAAATTATTCTTGTAATAGGATCTTGATTTTTACATTTAATTGTCACAGTTAAAGGTTCTAATACTAAAATCAACCAAGTATTTTCTTCTAACTCTTGTATATTATAATTTTTTTTTGCTAGTACTAGTACTAGTAGTTTGACTGACATGTTTTTGGTAAAATTATTGTTTTTTTTTTTAAATATTTGAGCTTCACAAATTGAGCCACTATCAATTGGATATGGTAATACATTTGAAAAAAAGTTTTGTACGATGATCTAAAGTTTTACAATTATTTAAATTCGTCATTGGTATAAACATCAAAGAATCATCATCTTTTGCTATGTATTTTTGTGAAATACTTAAAATATGATGAAGTCCGGTTCTGTTGTCTAAAATTGGAATAGGATATAATTTGTAAATATTATAGAGTTCTACTAGTGGAATTTTTAATATAAAAATAATTTTTGATTCTGTTTGAAAAGTTTGTAATTCAATTATTTCAAGATATTGTGCAATTTTTGCACTTGATGCCGTTAAAGGCAAATTATTATTATTATTATTATTTTTTTTGTAAACTTTGGGAAATTTGCTGCAATGATAAAACTAAATCTTTTGGGGTTATGATTAAACAATGAATTATTTTTAATCTAGCAAAAGTTATTGCATTTAATATAGTACACGTAACTTTCCATTAAATTTTCACAAATTTCTAGTACTTTTAACTTTGAATTTAAAAATCCTATAGAGTCTGAAATATTTAATGTAGTCGATGTATTATATTAACTTACATCGATGGAAGGTCACTAGCGGTGAAACCCAAAGGACTGCCGACGCCCCAATAAATAACCATGTTTGGGTTACACATGCGTAACCAGTGCCATTGATATTTGATAAGCGTTTCAACCAAATATTTCAAAAATAATAAGACTAGATTATTTTGAGATTTGCATTGCAAGTGTTAAGACGTGTGTTCGTTTCATATTTTCTTAATTAAATAATTTCTTTTCGAAATTTAATTTAATTGAGTAGAATCTTTTCCACCCTTACAATATCAAAATAGGTTTTTGTATTATTTGTATATCATCATTAAAAGTATGTTTATCTATTCGTAATTTTTGAATAGTGTCATTGAAATTTTTTTTTTATAACAGTGGTGGTTACTGAAACTTGATTTTTCATTAAATTTTTCATTTGATAATTTGTTGATACACTCTGTATAAAATTCGCCATCTGAAGCGTCTAAGATTCCTGTTATTACTTTCCAAATGGTTCCGATACCATTTAAAATTTCATGTTCATAACGTTTTGTATCTGCGAAAATTTCTTCATATTTTAATTGTAATGAATTTGATAATTGTTGTAATAAACTTATGTATACATATACGTTTGTACTTCAGAAAAAAAATAATTGTGTGTATTTGTTTTAACGTCAACAATATAAAAACACCAAACAATTGATTTCTGACTCTTTCGGGAACGTCAACGTCAACATTTAAATCTTTTCCCGTTATTACTTCGCATTGTACATCAGTTACATTAAAATCAAAAGTACTTACCAAGGGATCGTTGACTGATTTCTCCTGGCATTCATCAGCACGTACTATGATTTGTTTCTCCTTAACGTTTAAGGGAAAGTTAGAGGTGTTTGCAATAATTAAATCGTTCTCATTGGGCTGCATAACGCAACGGCCAACATAATAGGAGGTCCCTTCCCATATTCTTCGTGTAGCTTCAACATAAACCGAACCATCATAGTCGTCATGGGTTGTGACGTTCACATACCCTACAGTCTTCGGTGGAATAACCGTTGCCTCCGTTGCCCACAATGGTAACTTTCTTGGATGCATGTCGTCCACCTGTGGTAAGACAACGTCTGTCTTATTATAAATTCGAACGGAACCATCTCCAATAGTTACCACTACGTCAGGGTGATTTATTAGGGGTTGTCCTATCATAATTGGTATCTTCTGTACCTCGTTTGGTACAATAAATGCCGTGACCTCTACTTTGGCTCCATGTACTTCGATAGTAACGTCAGCCTCTCCCAAAACTCGTACAGTTCCTCCTGTGTATCCTCGGATCACTGCTGTGCTTGGCTGTAACTGTATCTTCAAAAATTCTGCATCACCTTGTCGTATCGTTACAGCTCCACTTCCGGAATCTAAATAACCTTTTGTAGCTTTGCCATTTACTACACAATCGACGAAATACAGTTTGTCAAATTTTTCGGTTGCTTTAGACGAGATTATTAGGGTATTTTTCTTTCGTGAGCAGGTTTCACTTTCATGCCCCAGTCGTTTACATATTCCACACTCTTTACGTGGCATTGGGCATGTTGTCGAGAAATGACCTTTTTGAGAACAGTTGTAGTATTTGACACTACTAGTCGAGGCCACCTTTTTCTGTTCTTTAAAATTTTTACCACTGAAAGACCTATTATTATTACTATTATTATATTTCATTTCGTGATATATTCCACTGCGTCTGTTTCGTCTCTCTTCTCTAGGATGTTTTTCTTGTTTAGTGGTAGAAAGAAATTCCTTATATAATTTTCCAGGTGTTTCGTAACATCCAGCTCGAGCATTATTTTGTACACCCTTGTCATGCAGGCCATCAATAATACAAGAAACTGCTTTCTTGCCTGTGATTTCACATAGGTGTAGTAGTTCCATCTTACTGAAATAATAAGACGCCATTGTTTCATCCTGTAACTTTACCCGGCCAATCATTTCTTTTATTGATGTAGCAAAATCTACGTGAGTAGGAAATGCACGCTTCAAAAGTCGTTTCCATGTCTTCCACGAATGATTATAATCGGTTAAGTTATTGTATCAACTTTTTGCAAGTCCGTCCAGTCTTGCCTGCATGTGATAAATTTTACTGCGATCGTCCCAATCGTGCATTTCTACTAATTGTTCTATTTTATACAACCATTTCTTCGCAGAGAACTTTGAAGTTTCCGGGCAAAATTTTGGAATACAGTTTTCGCGTGCCACATATTTTACGCCAGATGTGTTGTTGTTTGCTGAATTAAGATTTGAATTTTGAGTTAAATTCATACTGCTCTGTGATCTAATTAACCGTTCAACCAAGTTTTCCAGGCGTTCTATTCTATCTGGTTCCCCAGAGTCTAGGCTACGTAGTCGACTGGATTCTGCAACGCGCGAAGTCTGCGGTGACGGCCTCGGCGACGGCGTACGAGTACGGCGTCTCTTGGAACCACGGGCATGGTCTCCGTCCTCCGACGATGACGACGCCGACATTGCACGTTTCTGTAGCGACATAGTTCAGCCAGCACGTATGTATAAGGTATAAAACAGCCTGCTTGTCGTTCAATATTTACGAATAAAGAATGTCTAACTTACAGTAATAATTGTTAGTCCTGTCTATCCAGCACAAAGTCACAAACACAACACAAAACAGTTAATTGTTTTATTTGGGCACGTGTGCTACTATACCCCACACCTGAACTAAAAGCACCAAACAATCAAAACGCACTTTTTCGTGTAAAAACACTAATAAAATTAATAACAAAAGTCGAGCTATTCAAGTATCACCGCTTCTGTTTCTATTTTTCATCTGTTACATTTTATTCATATTTCTATATAGGCCTCGTCGATACGTGACAAAATCAAAAACATTCTTTATAGCTCACATTTGTATATAATATGACATCACCACGTGTCGACCTATGTCAATATTGGAAATCAGCATAACGATAAAATTAAAATTAAAACCTGCGTATTACATATTTTTAAAAAATATCTAACTTATCAAAAAGAACGCTAACAGTATTATAGCTTATTGGCCAAAAAATAAATGACGTACATTTGTTACTTCTTTTTTACCCAAATTCCTTGTAACCAAATTATCCAATAAATAGAAAACGCTGTCTATACTAAGAACAATAAGTAAGTGGTTGATGGTCTAGCGGGTAAAGTATTGGCTTTACAATCAATGGATCGATGGTTCGATCCCTACACACTCCGGTTTTTATTTACGTTAAAAACTATATTAATAACTACCGAAAAATATAAATATTGCTACACGATTAAAGGACACAATATATTCCTTTTTAAATTGAAAATTTCGGACGATCGAAAATTTTCGGCGCGTCGACGACCACCGCACCGTTACGACGCGTCGGATCGAAATCGGCCATAAGACTTTTTTGCGTCGTTTGCGCCGTAGAATGACCCTCCGTACTCGATTTTGCCGAAAATGCGATATTCGGAATTAGCCCCCCCTCCCCGACCGCCCAGTCCCCCCTCGATTTTTTTCAAAAACCTCTCGCCCAACGACGGTCCCCCCACGGAAGCGCGTTCCTTAATCCGCATAGTTACTATTTTTTCCGGACGATCGAACGTTTTCGGCGCGTCGACGATCGCCGCGCCGTTACGAAGCGTCGGATCGAAATCGGTCATAAGACTTTTTTGCTTCGTTCGTGATGTAGAATGACCCTCCGTACGCGATTTTGCCGAAAATGCGATAATCGGAATTAGCCCCCCCTCCCCCGACCCCCCACTTCCCCCTCGATTTTTTTCCAAAAACCTCTCGCCCAACGACGGCCCCCCACGGAAGTGCGTTCCTTAATCCGCATAGTTACTATTTTTTCCGGACGATCGAACGTTTTCGGCGCGTCGACGATCGCCGCGCCGTTACGACGCATCGGATCGAAATCGATCATAAGACTTTTTTGCGTCGTTCGCGACGTAGAATGACCCTCCGTACGCGATTTTGCTGAAAATGCGATAATCGGAATTAGCCCCCCCTCCCCGACCCCCCACTTCTCCCTCGATTTTTTCCCAAAACCTCTCGCCCAACGACGACCCCCCCACGGAAGCGCGTTCCTTAATCCGCGTATTTACTATTTTTTTCGGACGATCGAAAATTTTCGGTGCGCCGAATACCGCCGCGCCTCATTAATAATTTCAGTAAAGCCTTTGAATTCGCTCTATATGAGGAGCTCCACATACATGTCAATAAACAAATTTGCCCTAATCAGCACGGCTTTGTGGCAGGCCGGTCGACAATCAGCAACTTGGTTTGTGTTACACAGTTCATCTCGGAGGTGTTGGATGGCAATGGACAGGTAGATGTCATTTATGCGGACTTCTCAAAGGCGTTCGACAGACTTGACCACGGTATTTTACTAAGGAAGCTTTCTGCTTTCGGCTTTAACCGAGATTTAGTTCTATTCTGCTCCTCCTACTTAAAATGTAGAAACCAATATGTTCAATATCGCGGGCATAAATCTGAAAGAATTGTTTGTACTTCTGGAGTACCCCAAGGGTCAGTGTTGGGCCCCTTATTCTTTATTTTATTTATAAATGACATCGTACTTGGTCTGAACTGCTATTGTCTATTATACGCGGATGACCTCAAACTGTATCTAGATGTCAAGGATGAATCTGACTGTTTGCTACTACAAGCTGACTTGGATTTAATAAACGACTGGTGTACTTCAAACCTCCTACCTCTCAACGTTGCCAAATGTAACGCAGTCACCTACACTAGGAAATTGAATCCTGTACAGTATGAATACGCTATAAATCAGGTACATTTAAATAAACCAGATGCATTTAAAGATATAGGCATAACTTTTGATAATAGGCTGACCTTTAACCAGCATATCAATATCATTGTATCATCAGCTTACAAAACCCTGGGCTTTATCATTAGAAACTCCGGTGAGCTTAACAACATCGACACATTAAAAAATTCTATTTACGTCTTTTGTGCGTTCTAAACTTGAGTACGGCTCTGTCGTATGGAATCCTAATTACGCCGTACGTAACCACAGATATATAACAACTCTGTGTGGTAAAGCTATCGAACAAATTCATAGAAGATTTTTAAAATTTATGGCATTTAAGGAGGACAAAACCTATCCACCAATAGGGTTTCCGCATGACAAACTGCTAGAGAGGTTCAGTGTTGATGAACTGGTCAGAAGGCGGTTTCTTCACTCTGCTATGTTTTTGTATAAACTTGTCAATAATAAAATAAAATGTCCTGAACTGTTGGCAAAAGTTAATGCGCTCGTTCATATGCCATTGGTGCAAACAAGATTAACTAATCTTTTTTTATTTACCCACATCAAGAACAAATATATTAGAATTCTCACCGGTGTATGTTATGTCAAAGTTTACGGAATAAATATATTATTTATTCTGTAAACTTTGGTTATGTGTCATAACTGGCATGATATTCAGGACAAAATTAACCTTTTTAATTGCAGTGTTACAGATATAAGAGCTGCAGTGTTACAGATATAAGAGCTGCTATAACAATTAACTCATTATATGTGCTTGTAATTAATTATTTCAAAACCTATGTACGTTATACTCATTGAAAATTAGTTAATTGTGTATTTTTTAATGTTATGCATTTGTTATTGTGTATTTTTCCTACCCTGTAATTGGAACATGTACTGTTGGGTAGTGTATAATAAAATAAAAAAAATAAATAAAAAAAATAAAAAAAAATTATTGACAGAAAAATTTAAGATCAATAGACTAAAAGTAAATGAATTAAAATCCAAATTTATGTTCGTGGGTAATAATTATCTATATAAACAGATTGCTAGTTTAAATCTTGGTACCGAGTTAAATAGTAAAAAAGTTAAATTTGTTCAGGAAATAAAATAACTAGGCCTAATAATTGATCGTGAACTGTAATTTAACAAACACATAGAATATGCATCAAAGAAAATCGGCAAAGAGACTGGATTTTTTAGCAGAGTGGCTCCATTTATATCAACTACTACTAAAGTAACAGTGTATAATACCTAATACTACCTCATTTTCTCTATTGCTGTTCTGTGTTGTATACAAGTTGTACAAATTTTAGTAGACTCCAGGTTCTCCAAAATAAGGCAATGCGAATAATACTAAGATGCAACCGCTTCAGCAGTCAGCTAATGCTTAATAGATTAAAATGGCTTAACATTAAACAGTTCCTCTTCTTCTAAACTATGACATTTATTTTCAAAATGATTAATAACATTTTGTCGGAATATCTCACACGACAATTGTTGTCTGTTACAGACGTACACATGTGTAACACACGAACGGCTAGAGCAAAACCATTATGGTAAAAGAACTTCTAGGAGTAGTACAATGAGAAGTCTGTTCCGTACAATTCAATCTTCTTCCTCACGTAATTAAGACTAGTCATACCGTTAACCAATTTAAGAGTCAACTTTTATGTTTTATAAAAGATAATGCATATCAGCCAAATTGATGTTGCTTGTGGTCTGTTTTTTTTGCTATATTATACGTCTATATTATGTAAACTAGTACTAGTTTGTTATTATTATTTCTATATCTATTTTTTTTATGTACATACCATCTGGCTATGGATAAATAAAGAATATCTTATCCAATAGTAGTTAACAATAATTATTACGAAGTTTGCTTTTTGACTTTATTAAATTATTCTGTAAGGCTTACATGTCAAATTAATTGTTTTTTATTCATGGCAAGTTTGATAAGCATGCAGATACTAGTAGTATAAAATTTGCAATAAATAAAAACAGTATAAAATAAGGTACACATATTGTAAATCACAAAAAAACACATTTCAAATATGTAAAAAAATATATAGGGTATTCCATTTAAAAAATACAAATTTGGTTTGTCCCACTTTTATGAGACAACCTGTATATTCTTTGCAGGGATTCTAAAAAAGATTAATTTGATTCATAACAACTTTTATTTGAAAAAGTTTTTATCGAAAAATAAACAATATAGGGGAGGGCCTTTTCGTTGGATAACCGGAAATGTGAATTTTAAAATAGTACCTTCAGCAAACTCTTCGGGTAATATCTAACTTCTTTCCTTTCAATTTTTCTATAAAATCGATAGCAAATAAAAATAAACAAAATTTCGATTTTTTTTAATATCTCTGTAGCCGTCACATAATTTTAAGTCTTAAAAAAACAAAGGACGCATATTCAAATTATCCAACTTTTTTCCCTATACCAAAATTTTGTATCGCACCTATGTACGCAGATGTAGCATATAGCAAGTTTCCCGGGTTGAACAGATATCCTAATTATACTTTAACTATCGTATTCGTCAAGAAATCTCAAACATTTTGACAGGACGATTTTGTGCGTTTCCTCAAATAAACGACCAATCCTTGTAAGTTTCCTCCATTGGAACAATATTTTATTCCATAAAAAAAATATTAAAATAAATCTTAATGAAACTTAATTATAATTACAATGTAACATTTGGGGTGATTTCAAGGAGCAAATGTTCCTTATTCCTACAATATTTTCCTTGAGATTTTTGGTACTGATCAATCCCATAACTGGAAATATTCCAAGCCCATGTAGCAATTTAGTTTGCTCTGTATTAGGTAAAAAAACATTAAACTCTAAAGACTCGACAGCTTTTCTTACTATCGGAAATGGGATTTTTAACAACCTGGAAGAAACTTCTTCCAAAGGTACCAATAAAACAGAAGTGTCAAATGGTGCAAAATTAACACAGTGTTTTAAAAAATGTATCTTCTATTTGACAACCGAGTATAAAATAAGGACACACGGAGTTAGTTGACACGAATTCTGGTATTTGAAAGAACTGACATGCTTTACGGTTACTGACTTTTGATATAAAAATCGGGTTAAGCTGTTTTATTAAATCAGACGGAGAGCACTTTAATTGACTTTTCTCAGTCTGTTCATTATTTATCAGGTTAGGAAGGGCAGTGTGTGGAACTGTAGGTGTCTTTTCGGCTACCATAGATTTATCCAAAGAGGGGGACAGTTTGGCTAGAATTTCTGCATTCATTTTGGACGTTCCCTTTCGCAACTGCTTCAGCTGTTTTAAACTTTGGTGTATAACAGTGAATAGTTGATTTAGCACTTTTCAAAGTGTTCGTGTTTTTCACATTTTTCAAAACAGGGGTCGTTTGTACCTGTAACTTCTTAATGTCTAGTGTTTTCTCACTCCGATTAATCTCTTTATCTGAAATGTGTTCCGGGTTGTTTTCAGTTGGCAATGGTTTTCTTATCAAAGTTTCAGACTTGTTTTCAACAGGCCAACTTTCCTCAAATAGGGTATCTGGAGCATAACATTCTTTTAAAACATTCAATTCGACCACTCGGATAGTTTTGTAGTCGATTAATGATTTCCTGACACCTTGAATTTTGCATAAAAGTTTCAAATAAGCTAGTTCCCATCCTCCTAACTCCAAGGACCTCTCCTCTAAATATTTACAATCCCCATCCAAGTAAAAGATTGGTACGTACTGTTTAGACTCCAAACATACGTATGGTATGAAATTTTCAGAAGCAACTTTAATAAAACCACAATATTTACATGATGTGCTGTTTTGTTTCACCAGCTTAATATAACAGAATTTAAAAAACGTATATATTTCCGTAGCGTCTGCCAATTTAATTATGTGGTCACGGTCTGAAAATACGTAGGTGCCGAAAAAAATTATCACAATGTTCAGTACTGATTTCATTTAATAATTGGGCCTCCAACGGAGTCATTTTGAAAAGTTCGATATTACAGCAAAGTGGAATATCATCGTTGAAAAATTTTGTATACTGTGAAAAAATTTTAAATTCTAACATATGTAGAGCCACGAACTTTTCTCCCGATCTTGTTAGATAAGGGAAGAACTTATTGGCAGGTTCGCTACAGTCTACATGCCCCAATGAAGAAGTCCTGTCTTCAGATATGTTTTTTATTCTGGGTTCTTCTATTACAGAAAATTGTTTATTTTTCGCAAGTGAATTGGTTTTCAGTAGCGTCATCGTTATTTTCTTTCCAATTGGTTTGGCCATTTGATTTACTTCTCTATCACCATTTCCCGGTGTAAAAGACTGATTAGGTATCTGTAATAAAAATGTGTATGAGTAATATTAGTATTAAAGAAGGTACGTTATTTTTTTAAACACGGTGTTCATTTGAAAACTGTCCACTCTCCTTTTCTATAAAACTATAATAAAATAATTATTGGGTATTGCATAAGCATCCTTTGAAACCTAACATGATAATAATTATAAATAATTATAATTTTTTGTATTTTATACCGTCATTATCTGAATGCGTTAGTATAGAAGTTTTAGATAGATAATAAATCAAACACTTCCAATACATGTTAGGTTTGAATGACTTTGAAAAGATTCTTATGTAATACGCACTAATTATTTTATTATTTTTTCTAGAAATCTCTGTTGTTGTCATTGCAACTTTCAATTATTTTTTGTAGGTTATGCATAAACGGTAATGACGGCACCATTGCTAAGACCGCTTTATGCGACAAAGACCTACACGCACGCACCTGTACACTTTCAAATTACTACGATTACTAAACTACTACCAGGCACAACGACATCACCAGCGGACAAACTGCCAAGCTCAATATTATTGTATAAGGAAAGTCCTTTATTCCCGCACAGTAGCACAACTCTCTGCCTCTGTTTTGTTTCCATTAGTTACATATGTTACAGGTATATTAGTTAAATATTAATCACCACAGGTAATACAACCCCCTGTATACCTGAAGGTACCTGAAGATACCTTGTGTGGAAGAGGGCTACACATGATAAGACACACACCCTGGTGTGCTTTTTAATATCATATTTGTTTTATGAATATCGGCTCTGAAAAATGGAATACAAATCCGGACCCTTATCATCATTGCCTAAGTGTCAAAAAAGTTCCTCCTTGGAACAAAAGTCAACGTGTCTCGGAGAATTTTTAATTTTTTCTTAGTTTTAAAGAAAAATATGAACACAGCGTATATTCTATAGAATTAAAATGTTTTATCATAAAAATGCACGAATGCAAAAATGGAAATATCAATACCATAGCCATGTAAATTGGCTCTTGGGAACATGCAGCATATTTGACTCTCTTTATTTACACATCGCGCATCGCGAAAAATTACCAGAAAATTAATCAAATGTCTTTTAGGTTAGGTTAGGTTTTCTGCGAGTGGGTCCTCGCGGACCTTCCACTGCGGCCATCAGCAGGCCTATTATGGCTCACTCCTAGTTATATTTCACCCAATAAGTTCAGTCTCTTAATGAAACTGAAAACTTTATTGGGTGAGAAAGTGTTCAAATCCTCTGTCAGCAATTGCCCTTTGTCAAATATTGAGAATCGGATCCTCTCCACAGGGGGACAGGTGCATAAGATGTGGTCTGCCTTCTCATCATCCTCCAGGCATAGAAGGCACTCAGCGTTTTCCGCTAGGCCGAGTTTATGCAGATGATAGATTAGTTGGCAGTGCCCGGTATATAGGCCTATTAGTTTTCAGGTTTACCCTGTTTAACTATAAAAATTTCTTAACTCTTGATATCAAAGGATATTTTATAAACACCTTCGAAAGAACTAATCCTGGTAACTCTTGCCAATATTGGAGAGTTTTCCTTTCAGCCCAGGTTGAGATAGCCATTTTAGCAGCACTTGAAGATATGCCAAGTAATCGGTTCTGGTCCGATGATTCGTGATCCCGCTCCTTCTCTGGCCAAGGAATCGGCTGTTTCGTTACCTTCCATACTAGAGTGGCCGGGTATCCAGACCAGGCACTTTGTTGTTTTTGCTCAAATGATTAGAGCCTTCTGACAGTTCTATACCGTTTTAGAATTACAACGGTAGGAGCCAAGAGCCTTTATAGCTGCTTGCTATCTGAGAAAATTTTTATTGATCTGCGTGTAAGATGCATATATTCCAGCCTTTGCACACACAATTCAATGGCATGAACCTCGGTCTGAAAAACAGTTGCATTAGTACCTAGGCTTGACGACATCCTCACACTTGGTCTGTAGCTATGTACTCCGGCTCCTGTTCCCTCGGGAGTTTTGGAGCCGTCTGTAAACCAACAACTGTCTGCCCTCAATAGGTTGGCTTTATTCCCATCCTATTCATCCTCTTTCTGGAGAAAGGATGTTGAAGGTCAGCTCGTAGTTGGTCATGGTAGGCATAGTATCCGAGGGCATTCCCAGGATGCTGTGATTCTCAATGTCATCCAGCAACCTGTTCCGCTCCATGATATTAGTCTGCGGCATATTAATGGCCGCTTATTGCAGTCTGTAGGTTGCCCATCTGGCCTCTCTTACCAAATATATATGAAGAGGGGGGTAAATCCAGGAGGATTTCCATTGCAGCTGACGGTGTGGTGCTAATTGCTCCCGTTAGGGTTATGCATGCTAATTTATGCAGTCCAGAGAGTTTGGTTTTGACAGTCCGTTGTGATCCTTTCGGCCACCAAACAATGGATTCGTATGTTATCATCATTGATCTGGTTGCCGTGACATAGATCCCAGTGTTGCCAATCGTAAATGCATATTTTACCCTGAATATTCAACAAAAATCCCCAAAATTACCCAAAGTTTAATTCGAATACCCTAAAAATCCCCGATCAAACTATTTATGAACAACAACAAAATACAAATGTACTCGAACAATACAAGAAATTTTTTTGTAAATAATTTACATACAAAAGTAGATACAAAAAATTATACCTACTTCGGTTAAAAGTATCAAACATTTCTATAATAAAAAAATATTAAAAAACGATAATAATAAAAACATATCCAAATACAAAAGGGGGAAGTAATTTGAATAAAAATAAGTAGCACATGTCAGATTTCTAATAATATAAATTATTATCACTTTGAGGGGTGAGGAAGTAATAAGTCAAATTATTTTCATCTTTAACAAAACGATTGAGGTACGTATTTATTTCTATGGTAATTTATATAAAGAATAAATGTTGTTATTATTCTTCAAATAAATAAATTCTGCTTTAATTTGTATCATTCCTTGTTTTAGAAAAAAACAGTGTGGTTAAGGATTCATAACAGTACTAGTGCGGTAATAAAGATCTTAACAAAACTCAAATTAATTTCGTCGCGAGACAAGGTCCACCGATTAAAACACTCAGAGAGTCAAAGGAAGCTGCATATTACGTCATCGACATCTATCTGGCCAGATTAATCTGCCAGCTGACCGCTCGAGATCCGCTCACAAGGAGTGAAATTTGAAATTTGATTAAGTTACCAACATTGCAGATTCAACTGAACACTATTTATTATACACATTATCTTATTTGGACCTAACTTGATTTGGAAAAATGAATGAAAGTTCCAATTACTATTACTGTTAATTAAGATAGGCTGTACTAATCATTAATAAAAAATGTATTGAAAAATGCATTATAACAGAAAAAACCTATCTGTAAATCATTTGGTACCACCGGTCAAATATTATTAAAAACCCGAAACCCAAGCAAATAGAGTCGTACTTTGATTAACGTTGCCATTTCACTCGTAACAAAGAAATTGAATTAGTTTAATGAATTTTTGTGATCTCGAGTACGTAGAAAATGGCAACGTAGTATAAAAATTATTTAAATGCCGTCCTTACAAATTCTTGTAAGTGTTGGAGAGTTCCGCGGGGCCCACTCCCCAAAATTCTTGAGTAACACCGCGTAAAGCTTGGGGCTGTCAGACAGTTGACCTGGAGCACAACTATATCACAGAGTCGTACAATCTCTTCGTACCCGATTCCGTAGAACCAAGGCGTAACGCTTGAGGTTGTCAGAGATGTGGCACGACTCTGCCACGGAGAGCTAGACAATCTCTTCGTACCCGATTCCGTAGAACCAAAGCGTATAGCTTGGGGTTGTCAGAGATGTGATTTAGATCGTAGGAAATCTCGCATATTTATATGATTTCCCGTGAGTGAATTAGTTGTTCAAGCCTGCAAGCTCGACGGAAATAGCCAAACGCTAACTTGTGTTCTTCCAACTAGAATATCACTCAAGATGCTTTAGGTGAAATGTGATATAATGACTATGTTTATTAGCCTTTGACCCTATTCTTCGTAAAACTCTTACAATCCTTCTTATTTATATTGGTTTGTTTATGTTATCGGTTCTCGGCTGGAGAATGCTTTGAGATTTTGTACAGTTTTGTCAACGTTTTAAAATATTAAATGAATGCTGTGTATTCTTTTACAAGATGAATAATTTAGACTTTATAGTTTGAATGCAAGAACACACAGTGTGTTCTTTTACTTAGCTGAATAATTTGGACTCTAAAGTTTGAATGCATATGTTTTCTGCCAAAATTCAAAGAGAATGATTTAACCATTTTATGTAATAGTTAATTTGGAATTTTATGTGATAAATACTTGGGAATAATTTAGTTTTATGTAAAAAAATATAGGAAATTTATTCGCGATGAAGCCACCCAGGGATGGGGTGCTTCACTCTCATCCTGATCTAAAAAAAATCATTCTATTTAATTCTTCACTTACCCCAATTAAATTTTAATATCGTTCCTTGAAATGTTTCATTAAAATTTTTAAATAATTAATTATCAGCGTAATTCTATTCTGTCAATAATAATGCATGTCATATATTTTAATAATTTTTTGTTATTGACATTGACATTTTTGTAACTAAATCAGACCTTTCAAATGTCAAACTGTTAAATTTATCCTAACCGCACTTTATGAGGCCAAATGTGTAAAATTTCTCAGTTTACATCAGTTTTATTAAAGTACTTGGAAAATATATTTTATTCGCTTGATATAGTAGACATGATTTATAAACTTTCATTAAGAATATATATTTTTTGTAAAGTTCAATACAAAAAAAGTTTGGGTCCCGTGGACCACCTTTTTAGCTGGCCGATTATTGCTCATCACCGAATTTTTTCATTATCTTGGACCTTTAAAACAAGTGTACCAAATTTGAAGATTTTATCTCAAAAACTGTGGCTTCTATCGCGATACTACAGACATGCGGACAGATTTTTTTTATAAAGTAATGTTTTTTCATTATAATCAGAAATGCAATAATTTTTTTTAAATCTTTTTCCCGAAATTGTACCATTTTTCTTCTTTCATTCATTATGTCTCTTCTGGTGGTACGACATTCACCAAATTTAATGTGTCACCTAAAATGTTGTTGACAATCTTAACTGCCAATTTGGGAAGTCTCCCATTAGTATTTTTTGAGTTTACGAGGATACACACATACACACACATCCACACACACACCCACACACATATCCACATACACGCACCGACAGACATCATTCGGAAAATAGTCAGAATGGATTCAGGAGGGTTCAAAACGTATATGTATATCAATCAAAAATCTCCAGGTCGAAAAAAAATCACGATTACTATACTTCCTTAAATTAGGTATATGCAAGTAAAAATTAAGTACTCACATTTAAATTAGGTTTTCCTTGTACAAGTATATAAATAAAAGCTTAAACATGAACAAATAAATATGATTTTAAAACAGTACAAACAAACACCATTGACTATAATGAAAAGTACGTGATATGAGATTTATTTTTAAAGGAATTTAATCAGTTACTTTTTATGATTAGTGATTATTTTTTTTTTTTGTTATATTGAAATATGAGATGTTTAGGTTCTCTATATCTGATCTTTTATTCACGCATTTGTTGTTATGTTTTATTATTTCTAGCATCTCGTTTATTAGTCGTTTTTTTAAAATTTGTTTGTTTACCTAAAATACTTGTTTCTTCAAAGTTGATTGCAAATTTGTCTTACAATGATATGCCAGGCTTGTAGGATTTTTCATTGTTTTATTATATAGTGAGTGAGAGTGCAGAGAGGCACACGTGTTTAGGCTCACTCTAGTTAAAAGTTTTAAAAAAACGTTAGATATTTGTGTTAAAAATTAGTGCAAACTAAACTAAAATTAAAGCTGAAGATAAACTAATATTCAGTGAAAAAAAAAGGTACAATCAAAGGCATAAGGGAAGGTGTAATTAATACATATATTAAAGATTCATAAATTACCATATAGTTAATACGCTTAAACGATATCAGAGTCTTGTTTTTTTTTTCTTGGTGTACCCGAAAAAAATTTGCTAGCGGTACCAAACATGTCAACTTGTACAGCCGGTTGTGGCAGTCGTCTGGTTGCCAAATCGAAGGTAAAGTGTAAAATTTGTACAAAAGAATATCATTATCAGTGCGCTAAAATTACTGAAAATGACGCAACTGCTGTAAATAATGGAGATAAATTTTGGACTTGTCAGGATTGTCAAGGAAGATTTCTTAGTAGGGCTGAAAACTCTTCTGAGAAATTTACTGGGAGTTCCACATGTTCAATATCAGATATATATAATTTAATAAAGGAAGTTAATGCAAACCAAAAATTAATGCGTGATGACCAAAAAACAATGCGTGATGATCAAAAAGAATTTATTAAATGTATTGAAGCCCTACAGGAAGAAACCAAGGATATAAAAAGAAAGTATAAATAAAATAAACATAGATTTGGAAATAAATAAAGAAAAAACTGACTCTGTTAATTGTGATGTTTACAAATTAAAAAAAGAAAACGAAGAATTAAAAGAAAAACTAAATGCAGTTGATCAATATACGAAAGTCAACAGTTTAGAGATCACTGGAGTACCCGAAGTCGGAAAAGATGAGAATGTATTTGTTACTGCGCAAATAGTTGGCGCAGCTCTTGGATTCAAATTAGAGGCGGCGATATTAGACAGCTATTACAGACGACGAGGAACTACTAGCAAGCCAGGACGATCTAACACAATTGTGCTAACTTTTCTACGCAATGAGGACAAGCAGAACTTCCTGCGTTGCCGTAAAATCAAAAGAAACTTTTCAACTAGGGACCTAGATCATGATTTTATTTTAAAATATGTTAGAGATGCTAGTAAACATGAGACAATTTATGTAAATGACTGTTTAACAGCTCAAAACAAAGCATTACTATTTAAAGCAAAAGAGTATAAAAGGGCGAACAATTTTAAATACGTATGGACAAAAAACGGGTCTATATTTCTGAGAAAAAACGAAGATAGTCAAATAATACATGTAAATTCTACAAAAAATATTACAGATGCAAATTAATCAAAATAACCTTAAAATTAAGTTTAAAAAATATACCCGGACAGCTGTAAGTAGTGCTTGTTCTTTTCTCATTTCTCTCATTTCTTTTCTAGGTTACGATTATTTATTCCTAGTTATTAACCTTATTATTATTTACAATCTAACATGAAAACTGATAAATCAAAACAATTTAAAATAGCACTGCTAAACGTCAGATCATTAGTTATTAAATTTACAGCCTTTAGGGAAACAATTGGTAATTTGCCTTGGGATATAATTATTTTAACTGAAACTTGGTGTAATGTTAATATTGTTGATGAAATTATATCTCTGGATGGTTACCAATTGTTTCGAAAGGATAGAAGTAATAATATTAGAGGAGGAGGTATAGCTGTATACATAAAAAATAAATATAAGTGTAATGTGATGGATCTAGAGGAGGTTGCTAATACTGAACAACTTTGGATATCCTGTAATATAAGGGGTTTATCCACAATTATAGGAGCAGCGTACCGGCCACCGAAATTACCTTACTTAGAATTTCTCAGTGCGTTTGAACAATGTTTAAGTAATGTTGTACCTAAATATGATCAAGTACTAGTCGGTGGTGATTTTAATATAGATTTTTTAGATGCTAATAGTAATGCTTATAAAAAACTTAATACTATTTTAATTAGTTATAGCCTCAATCAAATTGTAAACTCCCCTACGAGAATTGGTGCTACGAGCTCTACGTTAATAGATTTATTTCTCTGTTCAGAGAACATAATTATAGAGGCGTGTGATGTTGAAGATGTTCCCCACATTTCAGATCATAGTTTAGTCTCAGTATTTTTTAACGACAAAACCAATAAAAAAACTGAACCCATGATGTATACGTATCGGGACTTCAGAAATTTCGATTATGAAAAGTTTGTTTCTGACTTGGAAATGTGCGACTTTAATCAAATTATTTATTTTAATGATATTGACGCTAAATTAAATCTATTAAATACATTAATCCTAAATTTATTCGACACAAACGCACCTATTGTTACCGCTAAAATAACAAAAAAGAAAGCTCCGTGGCTTACAGATAACATCAAACTTTTAATAAATATGAGGGAGAAAGCTTTAAACAAATATAAAAATACAAAGTTACCTCAACACTGGGATTATTACAAAAATCTACGAAATTATACAAACCAGGCAATAGAACATGAAAAAAAGCCTTCCTTCAATTTAAGATAAATAACAATAGCTACAAAACTGTTTGGAAAGATTTAAAAGACCTTAATATTTATAGTAAACCAAAACATGGTAATATTCCCGAGAATTTATCAGATCCTAACATTTTAAACAATTATTTTATGTCAGCTTCACAGTTGGGTAATATTCCGAATGCCAACACTCTTGATTATTATATGAATAACGTAAAAAAATATTGAAGAGTTTCAGTTTACTTTAACAAATAATACGGAAGTATACAATTTTCTAAATAAAATTAAATCGAAAGCAATTGGTATTGATAAAATAAATATCAAAATGTTACTGTACTGTTGTCCTAAAATTATTCCATACTTAACGCATATCATAAATGAATGCATAATTCATAAGTTCTACCCGACGTGTTGGAAATTTGCTCTAGTTGTACCTTTACCTAAAGTAGCGCAGCCGAGTGACCTGAAGGATTTACGTAATATTTGTGTCTTACCTACATTATCCAAAATTTTTGAAAATGTTATAAATGCGCAAATTCGAACTCATCTTACAAAATTTAACATTATATCGGAAACTCAGTCAGGGTTTCGACCTGGCCACAGCTGCACCACAGCATTGCTGGAAGTAGTCGATGATATACTGTCAGCTTCAGATGATAGTAAACTAACAGTGTTAGTTCTTTTAGATTATTCGAAAGCTTTTGACAGAATAAATCATCGTCTGCTTTTAGCAATGTTGCACTATTATGGTTTTGGTGCAGATGCTGAGGCTTTAATGAGGAGTTATCTGTGCGGTCGACAGCAACAAGTTGTTATAAATAATAAAGAATCTCAGCCTCTAAATATCACCAGTGGCGTGCCACAGGGTTCGATATTAGGCCCATTATTATTTATTATATATACCTCAAATTTAAAAAACTGTGTGCGCCACTGTAAAGTTCACTTCTATGCTGACGATACGCAAATTTATTATTCATTTTCATTTAATGATATAGACAACGCTTCCCTAATGATTAATAATGATCTCGACTTTCTTATTAGAGCCTCAGAAAATATTTGTTTAACAGTAAACCCTTCAAAAAGCTCGGCCATGCTATTTGGGCCTAAGAAATTACGGTTAAAATATGTGGATATTTTAAAAATTAACATTGGCAACGAAACAATAACATTTAGTGATAACGCACGTAATTTGGGACTTCATATTGACTGTTTTCTAAGATTTACCGGCCATGTAAATTTAATGATTAAGAGAGCATATAGTAATTTAAAATTAATTTATGGATGTAGCAATCTTCTTAATGACAAAACTAAAATAATGTTAAGTAATTCTCTAGTTCTATCACATTTCAACTATGGTGATGTAATTTATCATGCATGTCTTACTAATTATGATGCTTCACGAATTCAAAGGCTTCAGAATGCATGTGTGCGCCTTATTTACCACTTAAAAAAATATGACCATATTTCACATAAAATTAAAGAGTTAGGTTGGCTAAATATGAAGGATAGGCGACTGCTTCATTGCAGCGTAATTTATCATAAAATTATCACAGAGAAAAATCCTTCTTATTTATACAAAAAAAATAAAATTCAGACACAACGTACATAATCTTAATACACGCAACAAATATATATTGACGCCACCTCTGCACCGTACGTCATTATTTCAAAGATCATTTCAATACAATATTTGTAAAATATATAATGATGTACCTCCTGAAATTAAAGATTGTAACATTAATTTATTCAAAAAAAAGATGACTCAATTAATATTTGATAATGGTTTTATACGCTGAAAACAGGTAGTAATGATAAAGAAATAACAACTGTAAATGTAAAATGATAATAATCATATTGATTTGGAAATGAGTGGGAATGGAAGAGAACGAGGCTACTGCTTTCAACTTCCAACAAAAAAATAGTATTCTTTGTTTAAATTAAATTCGTACAGTACTCTTAACGTTTTAAGTATTAAATTTAAACTTCTCTTTTGTCTCTTATATATGCTTTCAAATTTTGTACATTCAATAATGTTTTGTTTTTGCATTTCATATTACATGGGCTATCATTTTATTTCTTTTGCACAACTTACGTCCATGTGTGTATATGTAATATACGTATGTATGTATATATGTGTGTATATATACATTATTTAGCTTAACTTAAAATATCTATTTTTTTTTTTTAATGTAAATTTTTTTTTTTTTTTGGTTGAGTGGAAGAGCGGGCGAGACCCGAACTCCGCCATTTTGTATGGATAATTAATTATTTAAGTTATATTCTGTTATTCGTAAATCATGTGGTACCATACAAATAAAGGCATTATTATTATTATTATTATTATTATTATTATTATTATTTGGATTATGAATATTTTTATAATCCCTAACGTTTTCAGATATCCTTGTTGTTAAATATCTGTCCGTTTGTCCTAACAACTTAAAACATAGAGCAATACAAGCAATCACACGAGAAGTATAGGAAAAAAAATTTAAATTTAGTTAAAAATCTTCTTATAAAAAATAATTACCTAAAAAAATTAAGTAATAAAATTTTACATAGTAATAGCACAAAAACTGCTCAAGTAAATCATAACAAAGTATATTATAAAATACTCTATGTAATGACACAACCTAAAGTCTGTTCACTTAACCTTTGCAGTGGTGGGTTGGACTTAGTGAGCCCGATTTACAATGGGCAAAATAGCGAGTGTATTGTATATTGCTTATTCCAGGCGTAATAAATATATCATTTCGGGTTACTTATTTATTACCAGGCGTAAAAAAATATTTCAAGGCATTAGAATTAAGATAAATGCCTTTTAGGTTTATTGAATCAGTGGAAAAATATTTCAATAGAGTGTACAAGTTATGATACAACAAAACCCTTACATCAGCTAAAAGTGATACCCAGATGCCCAGATAAGTCTATAAATAAGAGCGCCTCGAGCACTCTTAGAGTTTTTTCGTTCTAGACATTGACTAGCATAGTTCGTGTGTAAATTGTTCATAAACGAAAACTGTTAATAAACGATCCAAATAAATAAATTTTCTTAAGAATCTTGTACTTTTGTTTTTAAAAAACCAATCGCTCGTCTACGATTCTTAAGTGGCGCAGTCGGGGTCGGATTTCTTCAGTTACAGCCAAAAAAACCGAAAAACACAGTAACGTACGTTTCAACGTTTAAGAAGAGGAACCTGAAAAACCGTCATTTCCAAACTATTTGAATTGTAGTAGGGTAGTTGAGAAGACATTTTACAACATAACAAGCTTAGTTAACTTTGGGTCGAAAATACTCCACTGGGGCACCGCGCCTACAACACGCAGGAGTCCATAGAGGTCCGCCGGTTGAAAAACCGTCCTGCAACGTTTAGAATAAGAAGGCACCATCGCGCTGACAGGTTGGAATTATCGAGATTTTCGTACCGTCAATACGGTACCCGACAACGAATAATTTAGGATAGAAGAATCACTGGCATATCTATCACGTAGGGTAAGAAACGGAGAATAGAGGACATAGATATTTCACATAAGAGGGGCGTCATCTCTATTCCCGAAAATTTCAAGAAGAATTGACGCAAGAAGCGATTATTTCATTTTTAATAATTATATATTTTTTCAGACTTTTATTTTAATTTGACATCAAGATTCCACATCAGTAAGAAAATCAAGAAAAGAAAAGGATAAACCAAGGGTCTAAGAGAAAGTATAGTAGACTACGGTGAACACAGAGCTGTTCAGGTTGCTATACTCGCTAAATCTTTCCCTAAGAACACCAGCTGAGTCTTTGCACCTAACTTTTGAGTAGTCGAAAAGACTCACTAGTTAGAAGTCCTACAAAATTACATTCGAATATACAGGGCGAACCAAGACGAAATTACAGGATCAAGTGCTTTTTTTTTTAAATGGAATGCTATGTATATCAGTAAATTTTTTAAGCCTCTTTCTAGACTATTTATTCCTATATTAATATTGACTATCTCCCAACCACTTGGATGTAATGAATTTTTTTGTTGAAATAATGCCATCTGCAGATGCATATTGAAAATATCACCAAAGTCACAATTATGGGTTTTAAGAAAAACTTTCGTGAATACTAGTTACGAGACATCTAATTAATGTTTTTGAATCATTTTTTGCTTCCTAAAAATGTATAGGGTGGCAAAAATAATTTTTTAGTTAAGAACTTTTCGTTTCTGTGTATCATTGTCGTAGAGTACAGATGTACTTACTGTCGCCGGCATTCACCTTGACCGCGAAACTCTTTCTCTAGTCCGGTCTATTATTAGCTTTCGAGTTGTGTACACGTTAAGTCACTTGGGCATATTGCATATTGTTTTTGTGTTTTTATTTTATTTGTTGTACTGTATTGTTGATATTAATTTAATAATAAAGCATGGCAGACGTACGCAGGGGTAGAAAACGACCATTTGCTGACAAAGTGAATAAATTCATAGGTGAATTCCCGGATTTATTCTATGATGGTGCTAAAATAATTTGTAAAGTATGCGAGAAAGATTTAATGTGCTGGGATAAGCGTGACTGGGACACCATAAAAATAAAAAAAATGGCGTGCCTTCGACAACACAGTTTATGTTTGATTTACTATTAATGTTGATTGCCTGTGATGTTCCGCTGCACATACTCAATAAACAATCATTTCGAGAGTTCTGGAATAAATACAATGCCCAGGTGAAGTTACCAAGTCGCACAACGTTATGTAACTATCTACCATCTGTACACGTAGACATGGTAAATAAGATGAAATGTGAATTAAAAAATACACGGCTGTGGTTATCTGTTGATGAGACAACAGATTGTAAAAAAAAAATATATTTTAAATGTTATAGTTCGAGTACTGGACCCTCTTAAACCGACAGTTCCACTGTTACTAACTAGCAAAAGACTAAATCAATGTACTAGCGAAACAATTACCAGGGTGGTGCTGGAGACGTTAGAAAAATTTGAACTGTCAAAAAGTCAAGTGTTGATGTTTGTGACTGATGGCGCCGTGATAATGCGTTCGGTAGGCCGTTCTTTACAAGACCAAGATTGTACGTTTATACATGTTACGTGTAAAGTGCATGCTTTACATCTTGTGGCAGAAACTATTCGAAAAGGTTTTCCAGAGGTGGATGCATTAATAGCAAGTACAAAAAAAGTGTTTCTTAAATCTTCTGAATGTCTCCTTTCATAACAAGTGTCCCGGTATTCCCGAACCACCACAGCCGATTCTTACATGTTGGGGAACATGGTTGCAGGCAGCTTTTTATTATGCTGAATATTTCCAACAAATAAAAGCTGTGATACTACAATTCAATCCAGATGAGGCTGCAGCTATTAAAGAAAGCCAGACAAAATTCGAAGATATTTCCGTTGAAACAGCTTTAAAAAATATTGCGAAGAACTATAAACCATTACATGAAAGCATAAAAAAATTAGAAAACAGTGCGTTGTCGTCAGCGGAGTCACTGCAAATAGTGGACGAAGTAAATCTACTGCTACACGCTATAGGTGACGCAACAAATGAGCGCGTTAAAGAAAAGTTCGCAAGTGTGTTAAATAAAGACACCGGTTTCACCAAATTAAGACAAATATGTGATGGTGCAGCCCCAGATGCGTTAAGTGCGTTCAAAGACTATTTTACGTATGCGTGTATTACATCAGTAGAGGTCGAACGGTCGTTTTCAAAATATAAGAATATATTGTCACCAAAGCGAACATCACTCATGGAGACAACCATAGAAACATACCTGATGCTGCAAAATATCTACACATCTTCTCCAGTTTGTGATAAGCAAGCTAGTTCATCAAGCTAGTTAAGAGGATAAGTTTTACATACATTCTTATAAATTGTAACAGTTTATTGTTTCTCGTATTAGTTAATTTCGCGTACGCCACTGTCCCACGGAACATTTTTGACAGCCCTACTTATAAACAAACGTATCCTGAAAGAAGGATTCCTGATGTTAGCAGCTTCCAAACCTTCTCGATAGATTTGTGGAAACTGGAAATGTCGAATATAATAAAAGTGAAAGAATAAAACGTATTGTAAAAGAAGAAAATGAATTTTCTATGGTGCTGGCAACAGTTGAGAATCCACATATTCGTCAGAGAGAAGTTAGCTCATTAGTAGGAATAAGTAAACGGTCGAACTTAAAAACAAAAGTTTCATGCATATCATATCAAATGCACCAGGAACTATCTGATGACGATTTGCAAAGGCATCTAAAGTTTTGTAATTGGGCCAGAGATATAATGCAAGATGTCACCTTCTTCAGTAATGTTTTATACACTGATGAGGCAACTTTTCATTAAAATGGATTTGGCAATAGGGACAATTTCCATTATTATGCGTTGGAAAATCGTCACTCTTCTAGGTAAGTTAATAACCGGTACAGATGTTCTATAAACGTTTGGGGAGGAATTATTGGAGAACATGTAATAGAGCCACATTCCTTTGATGGTACATTGATTGGAGCTATTTATCTTTATTTTCTGGAAAACTATCTGGCACAATTGTTGGTGATTCTTCCTGAAAAAATTCGAAATAGAATGTGGTTTCAGCAAGATGGTGCTCCACCACATTATTTAAATGCAGTTAGAAACTACTTAAATAATATCTACCCACGTTAATGGAATAGACGAAATGGAACTACTGAATGGCGTGCTAGATCCCCAGATCTTACAAAAATTGATTTCATTTTATGGGGATACGTGAAGGAAATTGTTTATAAAGACACACCAACAACAGTATAAAATATGAATGAAAGGATAATAACTGCTTTTAGATCTATCACACCAATTTTTGAAACAATAGAAACCTCATTTCAAAAGCGCATAGAGACGTGTGTCAATCAAAATGGGCAACATGTGGAGCACTTATTATAATTTTTTCTAATGAATTTTTTGAAGAAACCTCTATTTTTGCAAGTTTATTCTTGAATTTTGTACTTATTGCTCAATAAAACGAAAATGGTTGCAATTAGCTATAGGGAAGTACTTACAAAAAACGTTCGTTTTCATTTTTACATTACATCGTTGAAAATATACAGGGTTCCATTTGGAAAAATTCAATTTAAAAAAAGTTCTTAATCGAAAAATAATTTTTGGCCACCCTGTACATTTTTAGGAACTAAGAATGATTCAAAGACATTAACAAGATGTCTCGTAACTAGCATTCCCATAAGTTTTTCTTAAAACCCATAATTGTGACTTTGGTGATTTTTTTCAATATGCACCTGCAGATGGCATTATTTCAACAGGAAAATTCATTACATCCAAGTGGTTGGGAGATGGTCAATAATAATATAGGAATGAACAGAGTCTAGAAAGAAGCTTCAAAAAATGTACTGATATAGTACATAGCATTCCATTAAAAAAAAGGCACTTGAACCTGTAATTTCGTCTTAGCTATATTCGAAAATAATTTCCGGTTATAGATTTTTTTTATCTAGTATTTTTTTTTAATCTAGCTATCGTAGAACTCGAGATATCGAAGTCCGACGCACTATTGCCCCACCCTATATATCTGTTATTGTCCGAATTATTACCCACTAATTTTGTCATCACATTTTATTTATAAAATGTAAAAAATTACTCACCAACTGAGTTTTGGGAACAACGCTCATTTCTTACAACAAATTATGATAAACATTACGATTCCACTCACAAGTTAAATTCAGACTATTTATTAGACGAGACTGGGGCAGGTAGCTCGGCAATATGACAAAATCAAACTATTTTTTCCAACTCCAACTAGGTATAAAAGGAATTATAAATAAGACCTGTTAAAAGAGAAGGAGTCGGTTGTAACAAATGCGTAGTTTCTTGAACAGTGACTTTTAAGGTTGGAATTCCACAGAATGAGTAAGCATTTATTTTTGGTTTCTTATAAATATAAAAAAAACTAAACATAAACATGGTAGGTTTTAGGACTTTACTATTGTAACAATACAAATTTTTAGTTGATAATTTTGGCAATGAAGTATTTACTTAATTTTATTGGCATATCATCGCAAATCTTAATTTTATCAAAAATTAATAACTAAAATTTTGTATTAGTAGTAATCGTTAGAATAATAACAAAATCCTAAAATGATTTTAAATATCATACCATACCTAGTTTGTCAAATATTTATAATGAACCAATAATAAATGCTTAGTTCTTAGGACTCTCTTGTCACCATGGGTGCCGCTAGAAAATTTTACAGGAGGGGCAAAAATATCATTTTATGAAATTTTTTTGAAAAATAAAAATTAAAAGGAAAGAATAACATTCCAAAAAAAAATATGAACACTAATTCTAAAGCAAACTCAGTGGCTCAATGCTTATACGTTAGGCTTAAGACCAAGGGGTTGTGGCTTCAAATCTCGGCTAGCGCATGGATGTTTTTCCATTACACTTCCTCCTGTGCGACGGGGTTTTGCGTTTTGGCCAAATTTTAAAATAATAATAATAATAATTAAAACAAATTAAAATTACCAGTAGTAGTGTTTGAACCGCGAGAGTTCGTCACAAAGGATTGCTGAGGGCTAGCCAAGCTCCAGTCATCGAGTTTGTAGGTTCTAATTTTACTACTATACAACTTTGAATAAATCAAAAGGCCGCCACTAGCAGTACGCAACCTCGCTAGCAGGCTCCCTTGGTCTTAGTGGCTGTCCAAACACTAGCATAAATCAACAACAATTATTATTTTATATAAACGTAAATATTGGGTCAAGTAGAGGTAATTACTGCTGAAACTCTCAAAAATAAAACACAGCAAATTTCAAGAAAGAGCAAGAAGGGTTTATTACCAATGTTAAAATAATGAATATGTTTGAGTAATGTAGGTGAACCTTAAATTATAAAGCAATGCTATGATTGCAATAGATGTGTATTACCGAGCGTATCATGTTAGGCGTACAAATAATATAATGTAAGGTGTAAACACGGAACCCGGCCCTGCCCGCCGTGAAAATTCGTATGACAGTAATTCGCGCACGCGAGTTCCCAAAAGCCCTAGTGACAGTTGTAGAAGTTGCTCTAGAAAAGTCTATCTGACCTGTTGATTTCTATGCTTTTCCTATTATTTTGCTCAGCTGCTCAGTTTAATCAGTGTGTAACCATTTTTCATATGTTCATAACACCAGTGTGTACATTGTTTGTTCAGTTTAAAGTGTAGTTTAATTCCTAAAAATAATAATTGAGGCAAATCAGTGTGTTGGTTTTGTTGTGGCAAAGAACCCCTCTGACAATAATAAATAAATGGTATTAACAGTGTGTCCACGGATGGGGTTGCCAAGAGGAAAACCTTATTTATTTAATCATTTACGAAAAAAAGTCAATCTATATAATAAATTCTGCTTCTCTTAAAATCCTTAACACTTCAACTGCCATGCGCGTCATATCGGCGCACATGAACTCTGCACTGAATGCCGCGTGCGTCGTATCGACGCACAGGTAAAATAAGTAGTTTTTGCTTTTTGTGTCTAAAGCGCGCACAGTTGTCATATATATGTATGGGGCTTTCGATAGCTCTGGCGTAGGGCAACTTATATAAAAAATGGCCTACAGAAATAAAGTTCCATATTTGGGTGATAGGTGACCAATTTTTATTTTGAACAAAAATTGTCGCAATTATGACACAAATGATTATATTTATGTAACTTTGTGTAATTTATAAAAGCATTCTTTGCACATATGAGGTGTTTCGGGACATGCGACACATATATAACGAACTGTCTTGGCCATTTTCATTGCATATTTTCTTCCCTGCGCCTGGTTGAACCGGAAGTGACATCAACTTTTTTTCTTAAATGGAATGATTACATTTTTTTGATGGTTTCTCATTAAGCATAAATTTCTAAGTGCAACAGTTTTTTTCAGATTTTAAAAATTCCAAAAAGTAAGTGAGATACGAACAATTTTTTAATTTTTTCAAAACGACCGCGTCAGATCAATGCGATGTAAGAAAATTACTAAGTAGGCTATGGAAATTATTAGTAAGGTTGTAGACTTGTCTGTAAAGAAGAAAATAGTTGTTTGATTTACTGATAGGTACCAGTATTTTTAGGTTTTTTTTTCAAAAAATGGAATTTAATTTTCATTTTCATTTCCGTAGGGGTCCTATGGAAATTTTTTTAATGGAACTGTGCTATTTTTTTTATTAATCAGAAATAATGATTCATAAACTATAATTTTTTCGCCATTAATCATTTCTTAACGATATCCTTCATAATAATAACAGTATTTTTAAAAGGTAAGCGCCAACGAATCATTTTAATAAGGTACTTATCTACATTTAAATCCAAAATTGCAGATAGCCACGAAAATGACAGACATTCGCAACAATTGAATTATTCTTGACTTACTCACTAATTTTCTGAAGCAAGTGTATTAAATTTGTTATAAACAAGAAAATTAATATAAAATGGCTGAAAAATATTCAAGAAATGAAAAAGTTGACATGTTGATTATTTATGGAGACTCAACGTAATGCAACTAGAGCACAAAATCTGTATGGAAAGAGATATCCAGAAAGAAGACAACCTCGGAGAAACTATTTCGCCCGGTTGGAGCATCAATTTAGAACTGAACCTGATATAGAAATTGAAGAAAAATTTATTGTGGATGAAGAAACGGAAATTAATGTATTAGCTTTAGTGCATGTTGACCCAACCATTTCGGTAAAATAAATTGAACATGAGTTACCAGTTTCCAAAGGTCAGCCAGGTTTAAAGAAACACGGCTATCGTTCTGATAAATATCAATTGCATCAATTTTTGTATGAGAATGATTATCAACGAAGAATAACCTTTTGTAATTGGTTACAGTTACGCCAATTAAGAAATGAGAATTTTATCAAAAACATTTTGTTCACTGATGAATCGAGATTTACAAACCATGGGTTATTTAATCGAAACAACACTCGATATTGGGCAATTGAAAATCCTCACATTATGAGACAGGGGCGGTTTCAGGAGTGGTTTGGCTTCAGTGTTTGGTTAGGCGTATTGGGCGACCATATCATAGGTCCAATAATTTTTGACGGAACTCTAACTGAACCAAGATATCTAAAATTTCTCCAAAATATAATAGTTCCACAGATTAATCAAATTCCCAATACCAATATTGACGACGAGGTTTACTTCCAACAAGACGGGGCTGGATCACACAATGCTATTATCGTTAGGGATTACTTAAATCATTGTTTCCAGATCGTTGGACTAGGACCCATGGTCTAGTCAGATCGCCTGCAAGGTCGCCTGACTTAACCCCACTCGATTTTTTTATTTGGGCGCATTTGAAAAATAGAGTCTACATGACTGCTCCAACTACAAGGCAAGATCTGGAAGAAAGAGTTCGACACGAAATTGCACAAATAACACCTCAACAATTACAAAATGTTAGACGTGCAACAATAAGTCGCGCTACTCTGTGTATTAATCAAAACGGTGAAGAGTTTGAACAATTTTTATAATGGTTTATTATAATTTAGGTTTCAAATAGTTTTGTTATTCTATTTATTCATGGTTGTAACGTTTTATTAAAATTATTTCTTGTTTAATTTGTGTTTACCTTTTAAAAATACTTTTATTATTACGAAGGATATCGTTAAGAAATGATTAATGGCGAAAAAAATTATAGCTTATGAATAATTATTTCTGATTAATAAAAAAATAGCACAGTTCCATTAAAAAAATTTCCATAGGAACCCTACGGAAATGAAAATGAAAATTAAATTCCGTTTTTTGAAAAAAAACCCAAAAATACTGGTACCTATCAGTAATTCAAACAACTATTTTCTTCTGTACAGACAAGTCTACAACCTTACTAATAATTTCCATAGCCTACTTAATAATTTTCTTATCTCGCATTCATCTGACGCGGCCATTTTGAAAAAATTTAAAAATTGTTCGTATCTCACTTATTTTTTGGAATCTTTAAAATCTGAGAAAACTGTTGCACTTAGAAATTTATGCTTAATGAGAAACCATCAAAAAAATATAGTCATTCCATTTAAGAAAAAAAATTGATGTCAGTTCTGGTTCAACCGGAAGTGATATTTTCATTCCTGTTAGTCTAAAAGTAGCCCATTATTTTCTAATTTATGTGTACCAAAAACCAAATTTTTAAATTCAAAAATAACCAAAATATTGGCGGCGTACATTGACTCGTAGCCACCCGGTACCTATGTCATCCTGATCTAAAAAAAATCATTCTATTTAATTCTTCACTGACCTCAATTAAATTTTAATAGCATACCTTGAAATGTTTCATTAAAATTTTTAAATAATTAATTATTATCAACGGCGTCGTTCGCTACTGTCAGTAATAATTATCATATCTTTTAATAATTTCTTCTTATTGACATTTTTTGTAACTAAATTAGACATTTCAAATGTCAAACTATCAAATTTATCCTCCAATTTATGAGGTCAAATGTACCTACCAAATAAAAAAAAATGATGAAAAACAAAACAAGACCAGCCCATACAATGAAATTAAAATAGCAAATTTATATTAGGTAAGAAAACACTTTTTTAGATATGTATTCTGTCACTAATCTAATTTAAGACTTATGTAAAACTATTATTTTTAGCTTTTAACCTTTGAAAAAGTCAGAAAACTCGGACGACACGTAGGATAAATTGTCCATATACCTGGCTGGAAGTCCTCTAAAAATAAAAATAGGAAATAAAGTTTTTTTCTGTTTTTTATTGAAGAAGTAATGTGTATCTTTCGAGAGATGTGATAAGACTATTCGTAATGTGTTAGTCAGGTAAGGGTATCTATGTAAAAAGGTTAAAGGCGATGAACGGAAATTCCTTACTTTACTGCAGTCAATGATACCCTTTTAAAGGTGGAATAAAAATGTCACTATTAGAGAACCCTGGTTCCAGGAAGGTGTAGTTTTTTCAATCTCGGTGTAAACACTATAAAACGTCCGACAAAGTAGTTCACTCATAATTACATCCATGCCATGGGCGTCTACCAAACATCAAAAAAGGGCCGCATCATACGCGAAGAGAGTATACGATCGAACCGTACCAGCTGTTAAAAATTCTACCACAGTAAACTATAACCAGTAGCTTATCTCTCTGGCGGTCCTTCTGATGTTTCGCTCGACGTTCGGTGACCTCGGCCACAGGAAAACAGTACCTCGACCGCATAAGGTAGCTGTGGCCATAAAGCATTAAACGATACTCACTGGATGTCTGTCCCCGAACCCCCTGTCACGAGACAAGGTCCACCGGTTAAAACACACAGAGTCAAAGGAAGCTGCATGTTGCGTCATCGACATCTGGCCCGACCAATCTGCCAGCCGACCGCTCGAGATCCGCTCACAAGGCGTGAAATGTGATTAAGTTACCGACATTGCAGATTCAACTGAACACTATTTATTATGTACTTTATCTTATTTTGACAAAATTTGATTTGGAAAAATGAATGAAAGTTCCAACGACTATTACTGATCCTATCTGAATTAATATAGGCTGTACTAATAATTAATAAAAATGGATTGAGCAATGCATTATGATAGAAAAACCCTATCCGTAAATCGTTTGGTACCACCGGTCAAATATTATTAAAAACCGCGAAACCCAAGCATATAGAGTCGTACTTTGATTAACGTTGCCATTTCACTCGTAACAAAGACATTGAATTAGTTTAATGAATTTTAGTGAGCTCGAGTACGTAGCAAATGGCAACACCGTATAAAAATTATTTAAATGCCGTCCTTACCAATTCTCGGACACATGGAGAGTTCCGCGAGGTTTTCTCCCCCAGGTTCCTGAGTAACCCCTGTATTCGTGTCCATGTTGGCGGTGGCGTCGGCGGTGCACACGCCCTATTTATAAGGCAGTGTACAGGTCCTCGGTCATGGAGATCAGGCCACAGAGGCTTATACACCAAAATGGGTGAACCGCTAATTAAGCGGGGCTCTCTGTACTAGATAGCCAAATTCTAACTTGTGCTGTCCCAACGACTATAAACCCACGGTGCTTTAAGTGCAACGTGACATAATGACTATCTTTATTAACTTTTGACCCTATTCTTAGTAAATCTCTTACAACCCTACGTGTTTACGTCGGTTTGTTTATGTTACACGTCCTCGGCTGGAGAACGCTTTGAGATTTTGTACAGTTTTGTCAACGTTTTAAAATATTAAATGAATACTGTGTGTTCTTTTACAAGATGAATAATTTAGACTCTATAATTTGAATACATACATTTTCTGCCCAAAATTATAAGAGAATGATTTAAGGGGCCTAGTTAGGAAAAAGCTTCGGATAGCTGTGTCACTCTCTAGAAAATTTTTATACATGCGCCGCTGAATAATTTTGCTCTTGACTATACCTTCACTGGACGTTTTATTCACCGACTTCATTGAGGTGCGATTCCCGATAGAGGTAACACTTCCTTGCTCCATTTGTAGTGACAAAGATACTTATTTAGAAAATTTATTTTAACCAAATAGTATGGAATAAAAGTTTGAAACTTGCTGAGCATAATTATGAAGATTCATTCTAGAAGACGTATGAATTTGACCTCGAATTTTACCGATTGATATCATAATTCAGGAGCTAATCACGTTCAAATTTCACTTATATTTACAGTATAAATTTTCCCTACATAAAGTGAAAATTAATTAAAATAGATATACATGTACCCTCTAGTACACTTTCAACTACTGATCCTCCAAATTTGGTGTAATTTGACCAAATCGTATGGAAGAAATAAATTTTGAAAAATTACCTTACAAACACTGGTTCGATTAGCCCTCTTAACCTTTTTATGTAATAGTTAATTTGTAATTTAATGAGATAAATGCTTGGAAATAATTTAGTTTTATGTAAAAATATCGGAAATTTATCCGCGATGAAGCAGCCCAGGGCTGGGGTGCTTCAATAGGAAATAAAAAATGAATGAAATAAACGATTTATCAATTTTTCCAAATAATTAACTTATTTTTTCGACACGTCTTAAAATTTCTATTAATAAATTAGTTTTTTATATAAATAAATCTGTACATAAACATTTGTCTTAAATCAGTTCATAATTAAAAATTCGGAATTATTTTTGTGGAGGTATGTAGTTATCTATCGATTATTGAAAAATAACAAAAATCATGTTAATAAAAATTAGGGTTTAATTAATATTTTGAGTCGCCCTGTATAAATAATCAAAATTTCAACCATAAGCACCCTGTAGAAGTGAAATTAGAATTTCAAAAATATGGAGCTGTTATTTTATTTTCCCATTTACGGTTATAAACAAAAATCATATCTTCTGTTGCAATTTGATGGAAGGAAGTGTGAATATGTGAGAGAATTGACAAAAGGACGACTGTTTAGTTAAACGTTTATTGTGGAACTAAATAATATCAATGTTACAATTATGGCCAGCCAAACGATAAAAGAGGCCGCTTACACGTGGCCGTCGCCTCAAATATTAAACAATAAAGCATATATGTTTTCCTTCAACATCTTCAATAATAATGGAGCAGACAAAATTTAAAAAACCGTTTCGGCACTAATTTTCGCCAACATTACCGAAACGAAAATTATTAAATTCGTTTTCATACGACAGGGCTTCGAACAGGTACCTAATTTCATAAAATCATGAGTAGGTCGCTCGGTAGGTCGTTAAGTCTCCACTCCTGAATAATGTTGAAAACCTACTAAATTTGATTTGCGAGTATTGTGGAGTGGTTAAAGCCATGTCTGCTGAATCGAATTCAAGTAAAAATCCTTTGTTTCAACTACTTTTTTTTGGCATTAGGACTTAGTCCGTACAGCCAGCTTTCAACTACTCACCAAGGAGTGATAAGTAAAGCTGGCCGAGGTCACCTGGCCGACAGAGCCGTCATATGACTCATATGTTTACATCATATCATAATACTTGAATAAGTACAATAAATGGAAATAAATTTTAACAATAATGTTACATTTTATAAACATTTGTAATAAACTCACCCTTCTAAGCAGATTTATGAAGTAGTTTGGTTGTCGTCATCACAAAGTGGGGAAGATCTATAGTATAATAGCAGCAGGTATGTTTCTACAGCTGTTTCCGTCAGCGATGTTCGCTTTGGTGAAAAAATATGTTTGTATTTTGAAAATGACCGTTCGACATCTACGGATGTAATACAGGCATAAGTAAAACAATCTGTGAACTCACTTAACGAAGTTGTAGATGCACCATCACAAATTTGTCTTAATTTGCTAAAATCAGGATCTTTCTGTAATACACTCTCGAATTTTTCACTAACGCGATTATTTTTTGCGTCATTTATAGCCTGTAGCTGTGTATTTACGTCGTCCACTATTTGCAGCGATTCCACTAACGAACAACGAACTATTTTGCAATTTTTCTATTGCGTCGTGTAGTCCTCTATAATTGTTATTAATAGTTTTTAAATCTGTTCCAAGGGAAACGTCTTGGAAGCTTGTCTGGCTTTCCCTAACAGCTGCAGCCTCGTTAGGGTTGAACTGTAGTATCACAGCTTTTATTTGTTGAAAATATTCAGCATGATAAAAAGCCGCTTTCAACCACGTTCCCCAACGTGTAAGAATCGGCTCTGGTGGTTCAGAGATACCAGGACACTGTCTGTGAAATGCTCGAAGCCGTTTAGGAGATTTGACAAATACTTTTTTTGTATTTGCTATTAATGCATCTACCTCTGGAAAACATTTTCGAATCGTTTCTGCCACAAGATGTAACGCATGCACTTTACACGTAACATGTAAAAACCTACAATTGTCTCTTTGAAAAGAACGGCCTACCACGCGCATTGTCGCGGCACCATCAGTCACAAACATCAATACTTGACTTGTTGAAAGTTTAAATTTTTCGAATGTCTCCAACACCACACGCGTAATTATTTCGCCAGTACACGCAGTTAGTCTTTTACTAGCTAGTAAAAGTGGAAATGTTGGTTTAAGAGGGTCCAGTACACGTACTATAATATTTAAAATAGATTTTTTTTTAGAATCTGTCGTTTCGTCAATACATAACCAGAGCCGTGTATTTTTTAATCCACATTTAATCCTATTTACAATATCTTCACGAACAGCTGGAATATATCTACGTAACGATGTACGACTTGGTAAGTTCACCTGGAGATTGTATTTATTCCAAAACTCCCGAAATGGTTGTTTATCCAGTATGTGTAGCGGAATATTACAGGCTATTAACATTAACAATAAATCAAACATAAACTGAGTTGTCAAAGGCATGTCATTTTTTTTATTTTGATGTTGCACGGTATTGATATGACGACAATAATCTGTTTTGTGCCAGCACATTAAGTCTTGATTGCAAACTTTACTAATTATTTTGCATCCGTCATAGAATAAATCCGGAAATTTACCGATAAATTTATTCACTGTGTCCGCGTACGGTCGTTTTTTACCCTTTGGCGCGTTTGACATTATGTATAATTTATAGGTACAACCTCACGCATTAACTTTTCCAATAAGACTGCAGCGTAAATCACTTCTAAATCGGCACGTGTGACGCCAGCGCAAGACCGTGGCTGTACTGCAGCCACCTCGCAGTCAATATATACAGGTGTGACTCATTTTCAGAAAAAAAATGTATCTAGAAATCACAATAGATTTCAAAAAAACACCCAAAATCGTTTCTTCCAATGTTTCCATAGATCATCCTAATATGACAGATAAAAACCTACAATTGCTTTTTACATTTTGAATAATTGCAAGGGTTTCATTGCGCACTCTGTATACAACGACTTCTACGGTAGTTTGAAGCCAGTTTATTTCTGATGAATTTTGCAAAAAATCTTCATGTCTACATCTCGATACCGCATCTATCGTTTTGAAGATATTGTTCTTCAAAGTTACACAAGAATATTACATTAGTTTCATTTGTCCAGCAGTTTAGTTAATTAATTAATTAGTTTCTTCCAGTATGTAAAGTTCCAATATTACTATAGTTTGGATATCGGCGAGTCATTTCAGTACTGTCTGCGGGAATATTGATAAGAAATTCAAGTTTAATAATTTAGATTTATTGGGGTCAAAATAAAATAAAGAAGATTTAGTGCCATATCCCCAAAAAACAACTATGCAGCCACGGACACGTGTTTCGGAATTATTGCCCATCATCAGCATAGCGTAGCTAAAGAATTGGATCTAGGATGGGATGGATCAGGAACAAGAACTGAAATAAAGCTGGAAAGTACAGTACACAGTACTCAACTAATGTCTTCATATTCCCATGTGCCACAATTGGGGCCTCAATGAGCACAGTCAACATACAGAGCTCTATGTGTACTGCCCGTTTCCACCTGGTAAATACAAACGAAATAATATAGATTTATTGGGGTCAAAACAAAATAAAGAAGGCCCCAATTGTGGCACATGGGATCATGAAGGCACTAATTGAGTACTGTGTACTGTACTTTCCAGCTTTATTTTAGTTCTTGTTCCTGATCTATCCCATCCTAGATCCAATTCTTTAGCTGATGAGGGGCAATAACTCCGAAACACGTGTCCGTGGCTGCATAGTTGTTTTTTGGGGATATAACACTAAACCTTCTTTAATTCAAGTTTATGTCATGTTAATTTGTTTACATTGTATACATTTTTATATAACCATATAAAAACTAATTCGTTTATGCATTTTCATTATTCACATAATTTAAAAAACTTTCTATGCATCTAAAGAATTAGTTTGATTGTAAATCAAATTTCGTTTAATAACATAAAACAGTTTGCGAATTATATAGTTATATAGACAATCAAATATCCTATAAAAAATCATGTATACAGTGCGTTCATAATGAAAGGAATAAATTCAATATAATCTGACCAACGTGGTTTTGCCAAAAACGCTCAGACAAGTTGATTTGCAATTTTGAATTGGCACATTTTGAGTCATACGGCAAGTCAGTGTCGCTTCCGGTTTTTCCGGAAGTGACATCAACTTTGTTATTTTAAATGGAACACTCTGCACTTTTGTACGGATTTGTATAGACGATAAAAAGACGTTTCCAACGATGTAGTAAACACGTTTTTATTATGAATATTTTTTCTATTGGTTACAAACTTACTGCACTAACTGTCTAAAAAATGTTTCCAAGTTAATATACGTGTTGCCCGTTTACTTCAATGCATTTTTGAATTCAAATAATTATTTCTCGTTGGACATTGTAAAACATTTCTGGTGAGATTAGTCGGATTTCCTGGTTTATTCTTTCTTTTAAGTCATTAAGGTTGTTAAGTCGGTTCACATAGATTTTGGATTTTAAATAACCCCATAAGAAAAAATCTGAAGGGGTCAGATCAGGAGACCTCGACGGCCACTTAATAGGTCCCTTCCTACCAATCCATCTATTTGGGAAGGTTGCATCTAGAAACTAATGAACAGCGAACGCATAGTGGGGAGGTGACTCGTCTTGTTGAAACCAAATTATATCATTTGGTACGCCAGGGTCCTATAGGTTGGAAAACAGAACAACTAAAGCAGGAATAAGTTCGAATTTAGGTAATCGTGGCAAAACTCTCTTTTTTTTTTCAATTTTGGTCACACTAGATTGGCTAATCATTGGACGGTCAGGATGATTTTTATTAAATAAGTTACATACTTGCTGTTGAGTGCGAACTCTATCACCAAAACCAATCATCATAAGCACTTCAAATCGATCTTTTTCCGTTAAATTCATTTTTTCGGTAAATAAATGTCACTTGAACTTACAGACACTTGATAAAAACTTCAATTACTTTTTGACAACTATTGAATGCTTGCTATGTTAGTGCCGTAAATGTCTCACGTTTTTTGTAAATAATACAAAAAGTATTCATAATAAAAACGTGTCTACTACATCTTTGGAAACGTCTTTTTATCGTCTATACAAATCCGTACAAAAATACAGGGCGTTACATTTAAAATATCAAAGTTGATGTCACCTCAGGAAAACCGGAAGTGACACTAACTTGCCGTAGAACAAATTGAACGTCGACCAAAAACAAGAGAATTTACCATCATTGATGCGAATATAGTGTTTGATCTTCGGCATCGCTGAACACAAACAAAAAAACTAGAAAGTGTTTTACACGACACTTCTGGCTTTTTCAAAGTTTATCGAATACTAGACCTACTGCAGGGCAAAATGGATTGTATAGGGCCTCAAATAAATATGGCGTCTCTACGAATGTTTCTCTATTTTAAATATGCACCAATAATGTCTGTCGAGATAGAACGTTCAATTTCAACATATAAATGGATTTTTACAGACAGGCGGCGAACTTTAACGGCGAACATATGGAGCAACTTTTACTAATATATGTACTTTCGATATATAATTTCGAATCAAAAACATACACTATAAGATCTTTAACATGGTTAGGTCTATAAAGAAACTGGCAACTTTCTTTAGACGTGTAGTGCGCCTGGCTAAATGTGCTTCAAGTTTAACTGGCTCAGTACTATTTTATTGCTTCTATGTATATCCAAAAAATATTTTTTTTGACAGATGCAGTGGTCCATTTAGAGATTATATATAGAGCAATAGGTATATTTTTGTACCAGAAACAACTTTTTAAGTTGGGATTTACAGTGAAGAAAAGTTTGTCTGTGGGTATATTTCCACTACCTTTGCGAAACGATCTTCTTAAACAACAAAACTGGACACATTTTTAGGTTATTCGAATTTCTTACCAACCATTTTGTATCTGCACATTTTTTTAAACCTGCCCACTGTGCAGTTTTAGCAAACACAGAATTATAAGAAATCCTCTAAGTAGTTAATCAATTATTGTTGAATTCTTTTTGAAAATAGCTGTGCCTAAATGTACCGACTTTGGCTCCTCTCCAAGCTAACTCTAGGGCTGCGTTGTGTTAAAATTTTCTTTGTAGTCCGTTTAGTGTATCTTCGTACCACAAATTAATAATTTTTTTAGAATCCTGAGGAAAATGCTGTTGGATTGACTCCTTTTAGAATTACATGCTCTCCGTTCCGGTTTTTAAAGTGCACATAAAAAACGAATCTATAACCATATCATACTCTCGATAGAATTTAGTTTTTTTTAGTAACTTCACTGTATGTTTCTTCTTTTGTTTGTAACCGACGGACTCGAGCCCAGGATTTCACTGGGTTGTAGTTTTTCTTCTTGAAAGGCTTTTGTAGTAGTTCCTTGTATAGCTCGGTGTCGGGGGCCCACACAGTGCCCCCGGTTTTTTTTGTTTTGGGTTTGTTTATTCTCTGCGTATAAATATAGTTTAAATAAAAATGCCTAAAAGTTAAAATTGAAAATTTTTTTGAAAAAGGTTAATTTTTTCGTTATTTGTTTTTTCGTTTTGTTATTATTTAATTATTTTTCACTTTTTAGTTTGATGTGCTTTAAAAGCGTGTTTTTGTTTTTTTAACTATATTTATTATTTAGTAACTTCACTGTAGTGTTTCATCCTTGTTTAAAGGAGCCTTCTTTAGTAACGTCTTTGTTCTCCATATTGAAGGGCACAATTTTATTTATGGTGTCAATTTTGGTAGAACGTTGTTTTTGGTTCATTTTGAAACAAAATTAAAGTGATAAAATTGCACACACTATTTTGTGATACTCGCTAATAATGGTACCTCAAACACTAGCTTGTTTATTGGTTACCGTGGCAATGGGCGTACTTCATAAAAACTTTGTAATCGAAGTAAAATACGTTACTATGCATGTTATCAAAACATAATTAGCAAAAAGACCAAATTTTGCTTTGTTATTGGATAATAAAATATGTAGAAAAATGTCGTAAATTCTTTATGTTTATTACTGGATGTCGCAATTTCAGTATCACACAGTGTAGTTACAGAACAACCACCAGAGAATGTATCGGTTGTCATGAATCGCCAGTTGTATCCCACCAATTATCCCTTCTCCTACCCACATAGCAATTTATATACCATGCATGTACTCTACATATTCATTAGGTACATGTGGATATTTGATGTATGTTTAAAATTTATTTTGTATGTATGTCATATGAACGTGAAATACGACATACACATGTACCTCCCGATCAAGTACCAAGTATGTACACATGGACCAAAATTTTACATCGTATGGACCAAATCTAAATATAATCAAAGAATATAGTCGCTGATATAATTATCCCTACATACCTACAGTACTTCATATGTACATACGTAGGCTTCCCACTAAACATAAAAGCACTACGGACTTGATATTTTGGTCTATAGGTTTAGTTTTTAAGCTATATGGACTATTATTATTGCATTGTATTCATAGACCTAAGGATTGATACTTTTTCATATGTTATAAAAAAATGCTCTTTGTCTACTCTGATAAACAAATAAAAAATTGACAGTACTTAAATATCTATTCAAACATAAGTACATATCACATGATAGGTACATTGTAAAATAAATATACATCCATTATTCACGTTGTACTGTATAGGGTGGGCAAATTTCGATGTTTGTATAGGGTAACTCGGTAACTGTAAGAGATACAAAAAAATGGAAGACACATTCTCGATCTCTTTTTTTGAGACAAATTTACTGGCGAGAACAAAAATTTGCTATCGTTTTTTGTTTTCGAGTTATGAACAACAGTTCGATTTTTCGATTTTTGTTTGTTTGTAGTTATGAAATAAAAACTTTTACATTCTTCAGGCACTTTCTTCTGTATAATACAGTGGCATCAAGAAAAAATAAAAAAAAAGGTGCAATTTCGAGTTATGGCATAAAGTTGTATTTAAATGGGAATCATAGTTGACTATGGTTTAGGTTCAGCTAAGGAAATTTTTTTCTCTTTCAAGCTGTATATCATGTGGTGGCTTTTGATGTGTAAATATTTAATAACGAAAATAATCTTTTAGTAGATTACTTTTTGTGTTTTTTTATATTTATTTCAAGCAGGCGTGTGTCATCTATGACAGTGTTTATCCATTTGTCAGTAAATTGCATATAAATAATTTTGTTTCCGTCATAATTACACCCCATTTAATCGTAAAATTGAAGATGTCTTACGAACATTACGAGAAATATGATATACTAGAATGCTATATTCAAAGTAATAACAATTGTGATTGATATTGCATCTGAAATATATTTCAGTCGTTATCTAGAAAGAAGACAACCTAATAAAGCTATTTTTAAGAGGTTAAAAGAAAATCTCATTAATTGTGGGTCATTCAAGAAGCCAAGACCAAAAAATTACAAGATTGAAGATGCTGAAGAAACTTCTATGACTGTAATTGGAATGGCGGTTGCTTTTTTTATCTCTGCTTTTTGGCCTTACAAACAAAGTGTTTTAGCCACGAACTTTTGAATTGTGAAATGATAATATCAATAGCATAATATCTATATTTTTTCATTCACACATACACACACTCCGCACACGCACACACACCTACACACGCACGCACTTCAATATCTAAGGAATTAGGTACTAGGAAATTAGACGAGGAGGACACGCTTCTCGCCCAAGGGTCTTTCAAGGCATCCCCCCCCTTAACTAAGCAGACAGAGATAGACCACGGTTTAAAGGAATTAATAAACAAAGGGGTAGAACAAAGGTTTTAGGGAAACACACTCAAATATCTATTCTGGACTCAAAAAAGACGGAAGTAAGATCCTTCATTAAGTTCAAATCTGCAAGGTTTAATATGTGAGGTAACCATATTGGAGGAATAAACCCATTGTCGTAGAGAGGCATTTAAGAAAATTTTTTGACCTTGCCTCTGTTAACGGGCAATTGAATACATAATGATTCACGTCACCAATTGCACCACATGAACAAAATGGATCTTCGCGTATTCCTATTTTAAAAAGATGGGCGGGGAATTTGCCATGGTTGAGTTTTATTCTACTGACAGTAGATATAATTTTTCTGCTAAGGTGACAATTTTTATACCAGTGGGACCTTGGGATGTTAGGGTGTATTTTGAAGTAGTGTGTATTGCTTTGTTCACCATATTTTTGCCATTGCATGTTCCATTTTTTGTAGTAGGTGTCTTTTAACAACAGAATAAAAATCAGAGGATACTATAGTACAATCTTCTATAGAACTAGCTCTATTGACGTTTTTTGCAATGTTATCAACTTTATTATTTCCTGGGATACTGGAATGGGCCTTTACCCATAACAAATAGAAATTTATGTTTAGGTTAGATGCTGCAGTCAATTTTTCCATGATGTTAACGATAAAAAAGTTGGGATAAAAACATTTAGAACCAGGAAAGTGGCATAATTTTTTTAAAACTGATTGTGAATCAGAACAAATCACCACATGGGTGAATTTTTCAGAGATTGCCCATTCCACTGCATGTAAAATGGCAGCTGCCTCTGCCGAAAAAATACTCAACGAAGGATTTAAATTAAAAGAGTATTCATATTGTTTAGATGGAACAAAAAATGCTCCGCTTAGTTTTTCTGCAGTTTTGGAACCATCAGTGAAGATTTTAATGGCGTTACTTGGGAATTTTGAAAGGTTTTCACAAAAAGTATTATAGACGGATAGATCATCTACATTATAGGAAGGGATGTCAACCTTTGGCTTTAGAAAGAGGGTGTTGTATTCAATATCGAAAATACTTTTTTCTTTTGTCATTTACTAATAGAAGATTAAGTTCGCAACAATGTTCGTAGGCAGAACATAATGGAGGAGAGTTTTTCTTTGCCCAATAAGGATCACAAAAAATTTTTAATAAAGATGTTATAAATTTTACCCATGAATGAAACGGTATATTTGTTTTTCAAAATATATTTTGATGCTAACAATTGTCTCCGGCACCATAAAGGTGGTTCCAATGCTTCCACTAAAATAGCTTGATTAGGAGATGATCTCATAAGTCCTAGACAAATTCTAATCGACTTATATTGAATTCTATCAATTTTCTGTAAGTGCGAATTACAGGAAGAACCATAGAGGATACTGCCATAGTCAATTATAGATATTATGAAGGATCTGTAAAAAAAGCAAAGCCACATCCTGGTTTGCTCCCCAGGAAAAACTGCATATTTGTTTTAGAATATTAATACCTTTCTCACAACGATTAACAACATTCTCTATTTGATTTTTCCATAGAAGTTTTGAATCAAGAATAATTCCCAGATATTTAAAAGCTTGGAGTACAGGGAAAGTAAGTCCGTTTAATGTTATATTATCTGGGAAACTAGTTCGTTTACGTGTAAAAAAACATAACAATGGATTTGCTTGTTGATATGGAGAATCCATTTAAGAAGCACCACTCTTTTAAGCAATAAGTAATGTGGGCTAGATCTCTGGTACTTTCTTGATGACTTTTTTTAGAAGAGTATAGGACAAAATCGTCAGCATACTGTATGCACGTGATATTATTGGTCCAGATATTGTGAACATCATAGGTATAAATATTAAACAATAATGGGCTCAAAACCGAACCCTGTGGTATACCCTCGGAAGTGGCCCTTGGGCCTAATATTATTATTGAACTTAATTGAAATTTCTCTTGATCTAAATAAATTTATTATAGTTTTAACGATGTGAATAGGAATTTTTAGGTGCACGAGTTTATGAGATAGAATTGTGAGATTTACATTTTCATAAGCATTCTTAATATCCACGAAAAGAGCATCCGTGCATTGATTCTCTGTTAGGGCTATCTGAAGATCTGTTACCAAATGTACCATAGCATCTGTTGTTCCACGACCGGGCTGAAAACCATATTGATACTGAGGCAAGATATTTTTACTCAAGAGCCAGTATTCAAGTCTAAGCTTAATGAGCCTTTCAAAAGTTTTTATGAGACAAGACATGAGAGTTATAGGTCTGTACGATTCGCACAGTGTGGGGTCCTTAAGAAAATTTATGCAGAAGAATAATCTTGCTCTGCTTTAAGCAGCTCGGGATGTAAGAATTAATCCACATTTCATTAAATATATCTAGCAAAAATATTTTAGCAAGGACGGAATGGCGGTTGCAAATCCTGCAATTTCAAGTCGACAAATTGAAGCTGACTCTGGGATTTCAAGACGTCGAGCTTTAGGTATTTTGAAGACACACAAACTCAGGCCTTATACAATAAGGAAATAACATCATCTGCAACCAATTGATCTTCAGCGACGTTTGGAGTTTTGCATATGGTATCATCAAAAAGTCAACAAAATCCATTCTTCTCTAGAAATATAGTTTGGGCAGATGAGGCCTACATTAGCAGTGCAAGAATTTTCAACAGGCATAACGAGCACTATTGGTCTGATATGAACCCTCATCGTACCACTGATGTGCGCTCTCAGGGACGCTTTGGTTTTAGTGTTTGGTGTGCTCTACGTGGCAATCGTGTTTGAACATATCATATATATCAAGAAAATCTTAATGACCAACGGTACTACGAAATCTTAAACCAGAAAATTATTGAGGAATTTATGGACAATCTACCCTTACTACAGGCAAGAAATCAGTTCTTCCAACAAGATGTTGGACCACCTCATAATATCAGGACCGTTTCAGAATTACTAAATACCAATTTTGGAAATAACTGAATGGGAAGTAACGGACCAGTGAGGTGACCACCACGATCACCTGACTTAACGCCACAGGATTTTTCTTTTGGGGCCACATTAAAAACAAATTATGCAAGAAAACCAGTACCGACATAAATGAACTCAGACAAAATTTTATGAACTGTGTGAATTCCATTTCAAATCTTCATATTTATAATGCAGTTTAGAGTGTTATGAAGAGGTGTAATTTATGTATCGAACATAACGGACAACAGTTTGAATATTTACTTTAATTTGAATTTTTATTTTGTAATTGTAATGTATTATAAAATTAGATATAAATACCTATCTGATTTTTTGATCTTGCCTTGTTGAAGGATCCACATTAATGAGATTTTCTTTTAACCTCTTAGAAATAGCTTTATTAGATTAGAAACAAAATTATTATTATTATGCAATTTACTGACAAACGGTTAAACACTGTCATACAATGACACACGCCTACTTGGAATAAATATAAAAAAATGCAAAAAGTAATCTACTAAAAGATTATTTTCGCTATTAAATAGGTACTTACACATCAAAAGTGGCCCCACATATGATTTATAGTTTGATAGAGAAAACAAATTTCTTTTTAACTAAACCATAGTCAGCTATGATTCCCATTTAAAAAAATACAACTTTATGCCATAACCCGAAATTTCACCTTTTTTTAAATTTTCTCGACGCCACTGTATTATACAGAAAAAAGTGCTTGAAGAATGTAAAAATTGTTTTTTCATAACTTTATAAACAACCAAGATATTGACATGTGTCTAAAACTTTTGTTTATAACTCGAAAACAAAAGACGATAGCAAATTTTTGTTTTCGTCACTGAATTTGTCTCAAAAAAACAGATAGCGAATGTATCTTCCATTTTTTTGTATCTCTTACAGTTACAAACATCGAAATTTGCTCACCCTGTTCATAGTAGTACCTACAAAGGGTGATGTCTGTACAACATTACATAACGTATGTACATATATACCCACAATATACATTCGGCACAACAGAGCTACTGTACGTTTTAAGAACACTGTACGAACATCCACAATAGTATGTTAATTATGTATACTGCATGTAAATTGTATAGTTATGCCAAAAACTGAACGTTATTTTCACTTCATGTAGGATCTCTTTTGAATATAGACAGGATATTAAATGCTAGGTGGGAAGTAACCAAATCTGACAAATAATAAGCAATGCATGTGCCAGAACTGCAAAAGGCGACCCTGCAATTCTGTAATCGACCTTCTATTTCATATCAATTACATAATAATATGTATATCTTGATTGACCTTTATTTTTTCTTATGATATTTAGGTATTATTTGCCACAACAGTACTCAACTTTTACTAAATTGTATCTATTTTGTATAACGTTTGAAATGTTGAATTCAAGATTACTCACCAGTTGAACGAAAGGTAACATTATTTAATATTGTTAACAGCTTTCACAATTCGACAGGTCAAGCGTAAGTGGACAAGCTACACACCTGAATAAAGTATAACTGCACTGAGGCGAGGCTTATCCTTCATTCCAGCGACCTAAAAGAGAGTCGCTGCTTCATTCCTTGTAGATACACGAGCTATAACTAAGGTTGCCACCTGATGGCAAGTCTTTGTGGCAAGTAAATTCCGGGAGGCAGTAAGTCATGCTTGGAAAATTAAAGAAAACCATTTTTTTAATATACCTATCTACTTTAGCTCGTATACGATAGTTAATGTACATTTTGTAAACATAAGGTAACTGAAATTCAATATAAAACATTTTTTTTCATTTAAAAACATACTTTTAATTTTCATGAGTTTATTTTAGTCCTCTTTACAAAAATATTTGAAGTGCAGTGAAATGCAATTCAAGTAAAGACTGTTCCTATCAAATGGATCTATTTAATTATAGAAAATATAAAATTGTTTCAGTTTAATTATCAGGAATCTCGGTCAATTAAATTTTACGGCTCCAACTTTCCTTTCATATGGGTTCTACGAATAATAAAGAAACCCCATTAACGATCTAATACACTAAATCTGTGATAGAAACAATTTAATCTGTATCTGCAATTAAGTAATCCGTAATTAATCTATTTATATAATATAATATGCGGGGTAAAAATTATCATTCCATTTGATAATTTCCATCATAAATTATTCACCTGTGGTATAGTTTAAACTCTAAATAAAACATATTACCACGTTAACTATTCTTTTATTATAATAACAATAAGCTAAAGTCACTGAACAATAAACATATGGCAGATATAATTAATTTATTTACATAAGGTGTAAAAAATTGCCATCCCTTTTGATAATTTGCACCATAAATTATTCTCCTGTGACCTACTGCCGTAGCGTACTCATCTATGACGACAAAGGAGCAGGAGGAGGTACCGGAATCTGCCAAAACCTTCTACTAATGTACTCACATCGGCCTCGTTTTCCAACGTTTCAGCTGGAAGGCCATTACCACCATATTCCATACAATACTGTGATCATTATTAAACGAAACAAGTACAGAGATGGTAATAGACGGAGAGCTGGCGGCCGCGGAGGTACTACGACATTACCTCCGGCTGGAATTTTGTGAAGTGGTTGGGGGGACCATGAGGAAGTGCCATATGCAAGGATTTTGCTCAAAACTCCTGCAAAGGACACGTCAGACGACTCAAAAAATGAAAAAAATCCTTGCTCAAAAAATGATCATACCTCCGGCTGAAAATTTCCAATTTACCTGTTTAGAAGTCACAGATAACGTATGTAAATCGTCAGACGTCTCGGTCGCTGCCAAAGGGGTGTCAGACGCCCTCAAAGTTGTCATTTTTTTTTCAAAATTTTTTTTCTTACCTCCGTCTGACGTTTTAACATATTGCATCAGAGACCATTTTAAGCACATTTTAAAATCGTCAGACGAAAATACCGCTGCGAAGTCCCCCCTACAATGTTCACAAAGTCCCGACCCACATGGAAGGTATATTTTTTTTTTCGAAAAATTGTTTTCATTACCTCCGTCTGACGTTTTTACATATTATCGTAGAGACAATTTTAAGCATATATATAAATCGTCAGACGAAAATACAACTGTGGAATTCCTCTGCAATGCCGCGAAAATCCAGCCTACATTACTACATATTGGGGTATTTCAAAATAAAGTAATTTGCTATTTTCTGACTTGGCATCCCGTAAAAAGTTTACTGACGATGAACTAGAGATTTTGATCAAAGATGAGCGCTATAGGTGATGTGGAGCATCGTCCGCAATTGTTTTTTGATGAAAAAGCACAAAATTACGTAGAATTTTTGTGACAAATAGATCAAAAAGAAAATTTTTCAGCCGAGATGGTATGTTTTAAGTTTTTTGAGTCATTTTGAAACGAAAAACTTTCTTGACATTATTTACAAAATCAACCGTTTAGCCAGAAAAAAATTCAAACAAATTGAAAAAAGTGGGTATTCTGCAAACTTCAATTAATTTTTCATGGCGAAACAGCTGATTTTTTCGAAAAATGGGGAGAGATCTTTTCTTTTCCGAATGGGCCAATTTATAACAATTTTCACTTTTTATTTTACAACAAATTACGGCTATTACAAAATAATTCGTGTTCCTTCACAAAAAAATAGTTAAAGTTTGGAGACTACTCACTTTTTCAATTTGTTTGAATTTTTTCTAGCTAAACGATTCATTTTGTCGAAAAAATTTCGAGAGTTTTCTGTTTCAAAATCACAAAAATTATATTTTATTTTGTGATTCTCTATAAAAAGTTGGATTGTGCTGAATCTTTCACTCTACGGAAAATTCTCATCTTTTGGCAGAATCTTTTGGTTCACTTAAACTAACAAATTCAGCTACAGCTCGTTGAGAAATCGAATTTTTTTATATAATTATTGAAAATATTGAGCGCGTCCAAGAGTGAATGAGCTGGATTTTCGCGGCATTGCAGAGGAATTCCACAGTTGTATTTTCGTCTGACGATTTATATATATGCTTAAAATTGTCTACGATAATATGTAAAAACGTCAGACGGAGGTAATGAAAACAATTTTTTCGAAAAAAAAAATATACGTTCCATGTGGGTCGGAACTTTGTGAACATTGTAGGGGGACTTCGCAGCGGTATTTTCGTCTGACGATTTTAAAATGTGCTTAAAATGCTCTCTGTTGCAATATGTTAAAACGTCAGACGGAGGTAAGAAAAAAATTTTTTTTTTTTTTAAATGACAACTTTGAGGGCGTCTGACACCCCTTTGGCAGCGACCGAGACGTCTGACGATTTACATACGTTATCTGTGACTTTTAAACAGATAATGTGGAAATTTTCAGCCGGAGGTATGATCATTTTTTGAGCAAGGATTTTTTCATTTTTGAGTCGTCTGACGTGTCCTTTGCAGGGGTTTTGAGCAAAATCCTTGCAGATGGCACTTCCTCATGGTCCCCCCCAACCACTTCACAAAATTACAGCCGGAGGTAATGTCGTAGTACCTCCGCGGCCGCCAGCTAGTCTATAATCTAAGTAATCGAAGAGAATATTTTTCCCAAACTGTTATTTTTTTTTATTTGTTTTGTGACGAAAAATGACAATTGACATTTGACGAAATGACAAAATTTAAATATTTTCCCGTTAATTTTTGGAAATATTTAAAAATATGTATAAAGCTTCTTTTTTGGTTAGTTTTGGATAAATAAAGGTTGGTGGTAAATGAACTTTTTTGATGAATTATTTAATAAAAATGTACCGTGAGGACGTTTTAAAGATATTTTAAAGATATTGTATTGGAACATCTTTAAGAAGGCATCCATGAGATGTGTTTTTTAAGTCTTTAGGCATTCTGACAAAATTTTAACCTACGAAAGACGTCATTAAGGTTGCATTTTCAATAGATATCCAACTTAAATTTATAATTTTTTTTTAAGAAACGAAAATGCCGGGTGTAACAGGATAATGGTACACCCCTTTTTCCTTTAGTTTTGAAGATAAACAATTGAAATTTGGAACATCATATATACTTAATAAACGTCACTATAAATGATTTTTTTCCACTTCCGGTTTCACCAGAACTGACACTAACTTTTGATTTTCAAATGGAACACCCTGTATATTATCGCATTTTTTGAATTCTGCATAATTTTCTGAATCCACGTAAGTGACAATTCAAATGTTAATATTTGTTTTAATTTAATTTTAATTTTACATTTAAGTGTGTGCGATTTCGATTTTTCTAGCATTATACGGATCAATTATAATAAATCGGAACAGTCATGACACACTTAAATTGAAAACTAAAAATTAAAATAAATATTGACCTTTGAAATGTCACTTATGTGGTATCATTGTATTGAGAAAATTATGCAGAATTCAAAAATGCAATAATATACAGGGTGCTCCATTTGAAAATCAAAAGTTAGTGACACTTCCGGTGAAATCGGAAGTGGACAAAAAATCATTGTATATTAAAAAGTGACGTTTATTACGTATATACGATATTCTAAATTTCAATCGTTTACCTCCAAAACTAAAGAAAAAAATGGGGTGAACCATGATCCTGTTACACCTGGTATACGGTTTATTCTAAATACCATATAGATTTAATATATAAAATGGGGGATGAGGTATGGACATCCGTTTGATTTCCGATATTCGATCAGTGAAGTTAAGCAGCACTGATCGAGTCCGGCAATTGGATGGATGAACGATAGCTCGTCTAACAATCGGTTAAAAAGTTTAAAAAAAAAATACACATTAGTAATGCCTCTAATTTTATATATTAAATCTGTATGGTATTTAGAATGAACCGTATGTTTTCGTTTTTCGATATTACTAACAGAAAAATTTTAACAGGGATTTAAAGCTTTCCTGGCGACGAGGGAGTACAAACGCCATCTTAAGACGTCCTGTGCCGTTTGGGTAATTCACCCTCGACTATTTTTGTATAACCTATTCCCAAGTTGTAATATTAATATATAACAGGTCCTCAGGAAGGAAACGATTTGTTTTACTTCCTCACCCCTCAAAGTGAGGAAGTTATGTATTCGTGAAAAAAATTTTGAAAATTTTTATTGCATTTCTCGACTAATTATGACGATACACAAAATTTCAGACAGAAAAAATTTTCTGTCTGTGTGTGTGTGTGTCTGTGGTTCGCGATAGCAGCTACAGTTTTTGAGACAAAGCTTTCAAATTTGGTACACACATTCTAGAGCTCAAGGAAGAGATTGAGTTCGTTGATAAGCAAAATCGGTCCCAATGTCTCAAAAAAATATTAGTGACATTCCACCAATGTGGCTTTTTTTGAAACGTCGAAATGTGACTTTCTTGAAACGTCAAAAATTACTTTTATTATAAACTCCACCACACGTCGAGTTTTACTGCGGTGAGGAAGTTCTGATCCCCAACTACATAATTGGCAGCGGTTTTTTCTAATTATTCATCGAATTTTTTACAAGTTGTGCTTGGGGCGCTAGGGCGGCAATTTAAACAAGGGCGGGGAAAGCTTGCGCCCCCTGGCCCCCCTAGGTATGCAACTGACTATGTTAAGTTAACATTTACCATATTTAGTTTTTTAAATATTTGTACCAAACCAAAAATACATGCTTAGTTTTGCTTAATTATTTCTGACAACTCCCCAAAATCTCAATAATAAATAATTTCATTAATTTGAACAATACACGAATAGAATATTTCTTCTTCAAAATGACATTAACATTACAAGAAAGAAAAAGATTATTACCTTCATAAAATTATTGTTACAATAAAAATCAGTTAATACCTTAAATCGTGAAAGTAACAACTTTAGATTATCAGTTGTATCTTAAATTGGGAGGATTAAAACTAGAAATCACCGAACAGAATTAGAAACATGTTGAAACTAGTCCAGACATGTATAGGATTCTAAGAAATATCGTTTTCATTCATAAGTCGCACAACGTGTTTACTCTTCATGCTTAATTTAGAATTATTTTCTCACCAATTTAGCCGACCTTGAATCGTCCTTTAGCAAGGATTGCTGAGCAACAACTCAGCTGTTCCCTTGTGATTTATTTGTGGTTCTATGCGGAAGGCATATGTTGACCTTTATATTTAATTAATTACACTGCTCACTGGTCACTGCGAATACCTATTTGATTATTGTTTCATATAGGTACTTTATACAAAAAGTTTTTAAGTTTGTACGTAAGTAGCAAATTTCATTTTCCTGTATATTGCAGAAAAGATAGATGAGAAGCAAGATGCAACGAGTGTTGCTACCTGAGTATAACAAACTATCCCAAGCGCAAGCATAAAATATCCCATATTTTCTTTAAAAAATCCCGCCAAGTTTAAATTATGTTCCAATTAGTGTAAATTAGGTAGTAAAATATTATAATATAAAATAAAAATTTTATAATTTAAAAACAAATTAAGTTCCTCTTCTTGATAAAAGTTAAAATATAGAGTGGAATGAAAAATAATATTAACTGAAAATTTTTGTTAATTATTATTTACTAACTTTTACAAATCTAATCACAGATAAGTATAACATATATCTTTTTAAATAATTATTTTCCCGGCTATTTGCCAAAACGCTGAAACTTGGATTACAAAAAAGATAATATGCCACATTATGTTTAGTACTACTGACTCAATAATGTTATTTTTAATTTCAACTATTCTGTCTAATAAAACCAAAAATAAATAAAACACAAGGTACTCACCAGTTGACACTCACTTTAAAAAACTTTAAAATATCTACCGACACGTGTTTCTGCTTGCCATTAGCGTCGTCAGGGTAGCCGGCACATTTAAAGAATCCAAAGTAAGGAAATTTGTAAACCCCAATGGCAAATAGCCGGGAAAATAATTGTTTAAAAAGATATATGTTATACTTATCTGTGATAAGATTTGTAAAAGTTAGTAAATAATAATTAACAAAAATTTTCAGTTAAAATTATTTTTCATTCCACTCTATATTTTAACTTTTATCAAGAAGAGGAACTTAATTTGTTTTTAAATTATTTCATTGGCCCTAATAAGGGGTATTTCCACTATATAATTTCAATTATTCTGTTCTCTGAAGCCATTAATGTTTATTACATTGGGGTTTACAAGTTTCCTTACTTTGGATTCTTTAAATGTGTCGGCTACCCTGACGACGCTAAAGGCAAACAGAAACACGTGTCGGTAGATATTTTAAAGTTTTTTAAAGTGAGTGTCAACTGGTGGGTACCTTGTGTTTTATTTATGTTTGGTTTTATTAGACAGAATAGTTGAAATTAAAAATAACATTATTGAGTCAGTAGTACTGAACATAATGTGCATATTATCTTTTTTGTAATCCAAGTTTCAGCGTTTTGGCAAATAGCAGGGAAAATAATTGTTTAAAAATATATATGTTATACTTATCTGTGATAAGATTTGTAAAAGTTAGTAAATAATAATTAACAAAAATTTTTATTTTTCATTCCACTCTATAAAAATTTTAATTTTCCAAAGGATACCAAATTAAAAGAAAAACGGGTGCGCATTTTATTTTTTTTTCTTTATTACCTACCTATAGTATAATATTCAACACAATCAAATTTATTTTATAAAAATAAAAGAGGTTATAAACTATGTCAACAACTTAAGGTTAGCTACAAACTAATGAAGGCTAACGCGCTTGAATTCACCACGAAAGGTGCTAGTGTACGGAAAGGTCAATGTCACTAAACGTTAAATATTACTATGGTTTTTTAACGCTAACTTTTAGTAATTTTTACAAAAATTGGCTGAAGAACATTTAACACAATGATGGCAGAAGTGGAAAGTAGTAATTTACTTGCTCAGTATAGAGAAATTATTGTACTTATCAGAAGTGTCTTATGTCATTAAAGTTAGGTTATATCAAGAATGAGTATGATGAAAACAACGAATGTACATGATTATTACTCACGATTTTCTGTAGTAGACTCCTTTGATAACGCATAATCGTCAGGATTAAAATATTTCTACAAACACACGATTGTTTCGAAGGAGTCAAGTTATCTCTATCAACCACTGTTTTAGGCGAGTTTTGTCTCTCTGAAGCATATTCCATTTTGTTTCCAAACAAAATGGAACTGCACAACACTGAGGCACAATTAATAAGGATTTTTTTATTGGTGTGTGAAAAAATTAATAATAATAATAATAATAATATCTCTTTATTATATGTTGGGAGTAGGCCTTCAATATAATTATAATAAAACACTATAAACTTTTCCCACGCCTAATAATAACTTTTAACACGACCTTACTCGACTAGTGGCGCCAACTGGTGAGCCTGAAAATGTTAGCCCTCATTGATATGTGCAATTTGATTTTCACAGATCTAATTTCTATTGCTGGATACTAAAAAATGTATTAAATCAATAATAGAATTTTTCTAACGTGTTGAACATTGTACACAATCAAACATGTTCTGTGCATGCTAAATGGTAAGTGAAAGTTCTTAAATATTTCTTACAAAAGAGAAATAAAATAAAATTCTACACTATATTTAAGCCTCGAAAATGTCGCCTTTATATACATATGCATTAAGGGTCAACTTCCAGTGTCAAGTATAGGCAATTAGTGTGTCATGACAGTAATACGTAGGTTGTATAATTATGTGACGTCACAACTAATAGCGTCTATTACTATAAAGCATGGTGTCCTAGTTAAGATATCATTCGCGATTTTCTCGGTAATATTCAAGAGAAATTCGTAATTCAAAAGTTAATGTGATGTAGTCTTTTCTGAGAAATTCGATGCAGCTAAGAAATAAACAATTGAACGTCGAACAAAAAGCTATTGCCGAAAAACCGAATTTTTCAAAAAAATCCAAGTGGCGGATTATTATGGTTTTTGTTATAGGGCATCATTGGAACAAATTTCATCTATTAAATTTTTTATATAACTTCCGGTTTGGCCGGATGTGAAATTTTGTTCCAAAAATTTTGTATCTCCTAATACATTTTGGTTGTATTCAACAGAACATTCAATTATCTATCAAAAATGCATACACGACTTTTGTGATAACTCTTAACAGTTTTCGAAATATTAACAGCTCATTGATTCTATCTCCATTTTATACTTACCAAACAGCACGCAGCCCGGCACGCAGTTTAAGTGACATCGCAGTTATCTGTAGTTAAGGCGTTTTGTAGAAATAATACCATTATTAAGGCCAAGGCCAACAAGGCAGGTATCAAACTAAGACAATAATAATTGCAAAACTGCACGTAAAATTGCCTTTATTGTTATATGGTTACGAAATCTTCAGTCAAACACTATTAATATCTCGAAATCGGTTAGAGATATCACAAACGTGCTTTACCTTTTTGATGGATAATTGAATGTTCTGTTGAATGCAACCAAAATATATTGGGGGATTGAAAATTGTTGAAAGAAAAAAATCATCTCGGGCCAAACCGGAAGTAATAAAAAAAACTGAATATACCGCCATTTTGATTTTTTTTAAATCGGTTTTTCAGCCTAATTTTTTTTTGTTTTATATACAATTGTTTCTTGCTTGGCGGCATCGCATTCCTCGGGAAAAATTACATAAACTAGTTTTTGAATTACGAATTTGTCTTGAAAATTACTGAGAAAATCGCAAGAGATATTCTAACTGGGACACCCTGTACTACATATATCGTTTTAAATAATAATAACAATCCATAATAAATAATTTTATGTTAAAAATATACCACATACCACCAGCTACCGGTTCCACACGAATTCATTAAAACAATACAATTAAAAAACTCGAAATCAAAGTTCACGATGACAATAGGTTAGTAATACACTGATCTGACCCAGTGGTTCTTTAGGATATTGCGTCATATTTAAGCAACGGAGGTTGGTTTATCATAACATTCATCATAACTTGATAGTCCAGGCACGTATTAATTTTTTCTCAGGATACCTCAACTTCCATATTTTTATGTTTTGGCCATGATTTCTATAAAAAACGCCTCTGTGCGTCTGTATTAAATAAAAAACATAATCAAGAACGAACTGTTACAAATGAAGCAGCTCAAGTTGAGGTATTAGAAAACGTTGAGATGGACAGGGCAATTGACTCATCAAACTGAAATATCTGAGACGTGTCCATGTAATTCTTAAGTTTGCAAAATTCCATCCTTATAAAATTAAACTTGTATAGGAGTTAAATGAAGATGACGATGACTACGAGGTCTCAGTTTTGCGAGATTATAACTGTTCAGATCCAGGAAAATCAAAATCTGTTGTAAAGCTTCTGCTTCTTCAATGAAAGTACTTTTAGCTTAGTGGGACTGTCAATAAATACAATTATTGGTTATTGTTCGCCACTAAAAGACGGGTGGTCTAAAGAAGACGCATTCTGTCACATAAAGTAAAGCGTAACATGCACTAGTGACATTGCAGTGTTAACGAATGTTTGAAACCGCTTGCTTAATAGTACGAGACTAGATGGCATTCCCTTCCTGAATCCGTAATTCCTGGGCGGACAATACTGGAGCGACGAAAATCCACATATTTGCAGGGAGCACTGCACCCAGAGATTTAAAAAATATTTGGGCCGGCATTCTGGAAGATCATATTGTAACCTCTTTCGTGGTAATCTAAATGAAATCACTTATTTCGATCTTCTAGTAAATGAGATAGACCTTATGATCAACGCAAGTATTGGAAAAAAAGAACAAAATCGTAGAAGATACACTATGGATTCAGATGGAGGTGGAACCTCGCCACATTTTGTTGTACCTATACAGGAATTTTTTAACCAGCCTTTTCCTGGTTGATATATTGAAAAATGAGCCGCAATGGAGTGGCCAGCTAGGCCACCTGAATTAATCCACTAGATTTTTTCTTCAAGGCCATCTCAAATCCAATGTCTACGTAACAAAACCCAAAAGTTTCGATTAGTTAAGAGCACCAATTGTCAAATATTTCATGCAATCATTTGAGAAACATTTCAAAGAGTTCGAGACAATTTTGACAAATGATTCCAGTATTGAATGGAAGTTAGAATTAGAGGTCTTCATTTTGAACAATAAGGTGATTTATATTGTGATTTGTCCAACGAAACGACATGCAATCTGGCATGCAAAACCTGGTATACGTATTACGCAATCACCCTAAATAGTCACACCTAATGTGTCGAATCTGCAACATTAAAACTCGAATATCTTGAATAACACTTGACCTCTATAAAAAAAATATCTGATGTGGCCAGCACATAACTTTCTTATATTAGTATACAGGGTGGGGCAATAGTGCGTCGGACCTCGATATCTCGAGCTCTACGATAGCTAGAAATTTTTTAAAAAATCGCAAGTAAACTAGATAAAAAAGTCTATAACTGGAAATTATTTTCGAACATACAGGGCGAGCCAAGACTAAATTACAGGACCAAGTGCCTTTTTTTTAAATGGAATGCTATGTATATCAGTACATTTTTTGAAGCCTCTTTCTAGGCTCTAATCATTCCTGTGTTATTATTGGCTATCTCCCAACCACTTTGATGTAATGAATTTTTTTGTGCATCTGCAGATGGATATTAAAAAAATCACCACAGTCACAATTATGGGTTTTAAGAAAAACTTATGGGAATACCAGTTACGAGACATCTAATTAATGTTTTTGAACCATTTTATTTCCTAAAAATGTACAGAGTAGCCAAAACTTAGTATTCAATTAAGAACTTTTTAAATTGAATTTTCTCAATTTTTTTTCAAATGAAACACCGTATATTTTTCGACGATGTGATGTAGAAATGAAAAACGAACATTTTTTGTAAGTTGCAACCATTTTCGTTTTATAAATAAATAAGTGTCAAATTCAAGAATAAACTTAAAAAAAGAGGTTCCCTTAAATAATTCATTAGAAAAATTTATAATAGGTGTTCTACGTGTTGCCCATTTTGATTGACACACGTCTTTATGCAATTTTGAAATGAGGCCATTTAGTGGGACCATTTCCATTGAAATGAGTAAATAGTATTTAACCAGTCCTTTCCTGTAATGTTTTTTTGTACATTTTTTTGCTGTTTTCGTTATTCGACAAGCAATAAACCCTCAGTTTGGTATAAATTGTCGTGTAGAAAGAAGCATTTATCACACTTATCGGTCGTTAGTTACAATTTGTATTGAATTTAAAATATTTGGAATTTTACAATATGAATTTTAATAAAGCGGAACGTAGACATGACTTTTGTTTTGGGCGAGTCAGACAGAAATTGTTTACTTGCCAATAGAATTTATCACCAACGTTATCCTGAAAGAAGGCTTCCTGATGTTAGCAGCTTCCAAAACCTTCTCAATAGATTTCTGGAAACTGGAAATGTCGAATATAAAAAAAGTGAAAGACTAAAACGTGTTGTGAACAAAGAAAATGAGTTTTCTGTGGTGCTGGCAACGGTTGAGAATCCCCATGTTAGTCAAAGAGAAGTGACTTCATTAGTAGGAATAAGTAGACGGTCTGTGGGTCGAATCTTAAAAACAAATAAGTTGCATGCATATCATATTCAAATGCACCAGGAATTATCTGATGACGATTTTCAAAAACGCCTACAATTTTGTAATTGGGCCAGAGGTAAAATCCAAGTTGATGTCAATTTTTTCAATAATGTTTTATTCACTGATGAGGCAACTTTTCATAAAAATGGATTTGTTAATAGGCACAATTTCCATTATTATGCTTCGGAAAATCCTCACTTTTTTATGCAAGTTGATAACCAACACAGATGGTCTATAAACGTTTGGGGAGGAATTATTGGACACATGTAATAGGGCCACATTCCTTTGATGGTACATTGACTGGAGCTATTTATCTTCATTTTTTGGAAAACTATCTGCCCCAATTATTGGTAAATCTCCCTGGAAGAATTCGAAATAGGATGTGGTTTCAGCAAGATGGTGCTCCACCACATTATTTAAATGCAGTTAGAGACCACTTAAATAATACCTACCCTCATCAATGGATTGGAAGAAATGGACCCACTAAATGGCCTGCTAGATCCCCAGATCTTACAAAAATGGATTTCTTTTTATGGGGATACGTGAAGAAAATTGTTTATAGAGACACACCGACAACAGTACAAAATATGAGGGAAAGAATAATAACTGCCTTTAGATCTATCACACCGGCAGTTTTAGGAACAGTGGGAACCTCATTTCAAAAGGGCATAGAGATGTGTGTTAATCAAACTGGCCAACATGTGGAACATTTATTATAATTTTTTCTACTGAGTTATTTGAAGAAACCTTTTTAGGTTTATTTTTGAATGTTGTAATTATTGCTCAATAAAACGAAAATGGTTGCAATTAGCCTAGGGAAGTACTTACAAAAAATGTTCATTTTTTGTTTTTACATCACATCGTTGAAAAATATACAGGGTGTTCCATTTGAAAAAATTGAGAAAATTCAATTAAAAAAGTTCTTAATTGAATACTAATTTTTGGCCACCCTGTACATTTTTAGGATATAAAATGATTCAAAAATATTAACTAGATGTCTCGTAACTGGTATTCACATAAGTTTTTCTTAAAACCCATAATTGTGACTGTGGTGATTTTTTTAATATCCATCTGCAGATGGCATTATTTCAACAAAAAAATTCATTACATCAAAGTGGTTGGGAGATAGCCAATAATAATATAGGAATGAATAGAGCCTAGAAAGAGGCTTCAAAAAAATTTACTGATATACATAGCATCCCATTTAAAAAAAGGCACTTGGTCCTGTAATTTCGTTTTGGCTCGCCGTGTATGTTCGAAAATAATTTCCAGTTATAGACTTTTTTATCTAGTTTGCTTGCAATTTTTTAAAAAATTTCTAGCTATCGTAGAACTCGGGATATCGAGGTCCGACGCACTATTGCCCCACCCTGTATATCATCCTGATCTAAAAAAAATCATTCTATTTAATTATTCACTTACCTCAATTAAATTTTAATAGCGTACCTTGAAATTTTCATTAATATTTTTAAATAGTTAATTATCAGCGTCATTCGATACTATCAATAATAATTCATATCATATATTTTAATAATTTCTTCTTATTGACATTTGATATTTTTGTAACAAAATTAGACCTTTCAAACGTCAAACTGTTAAATTTATCTTAACCCCATTTTATGAGGCCAAATATGTAGATAAAGAAACAATGTTGTATCAAACTGAATTTAAAGTAAAAACTGAAATGAGACAGAAAATATTTCAGTTTACATCAGCTTTATTTAAGTACTTGGAAAATATATCTTCATCAAGAATATATTTTTTTTGTAGTCAAATACAAAAAAAATTTGGGTCCCGTCTCGTGGACCCCCTCTTTCAGCTGGCCAATTTTGCTCATCACCGAATTTTTCATTCTCTTTGGCCTTTAGAACAAGTGTACCAAATTTGAAAGCTTTATTTCAAAAACTGTGGCTGCTATCGCGATACTACAGACATGCAGACAGATTTTTTTTTCATAAAGTTTTGTTTTTTCATTATAATTCATCGAGATTCGTCCAGAAATGCAATAAAAAATTTTTAATTTTTTTTCCGAAATTGTACAGGGTTATACATTATAAATTACCCACCCCTTATTATCGTTATTATTGCCTATAGAAAAAAAAGTTTTAAATAAAAGTTGTATGGTTATGACTGAATTTTGTTAAAATGCTATCAAAAGTACAGTAACGTGCAGATTTCAGTGGATACAAGAAATAATATTTTTTTTAATGGGATACCCTGTATATTATTAAATTTTTGGAATGATCCTTTGTTCCTGATTTCAAAAATATACCATATGTTATCCCTACCATATACGCAAATAAATATGGATGGGCTTACCTTCGAAATGAAGCTAGCTGTTCTTCCTGATTTGCTTGAACTACACGCTTTTTTCTACTAAAACTGGAGGTATTATTCACCTTTCGGTAAATACTTTTGAACGTATTTTCTGATCGTGTTGGACGATTTGGATACAACACCCTATATGCTCCTTTTGCTGCACGTTTATTTTTGTTATTTTGTATATAACAAGTAAATATTTGGACTTTTTCTTCCTCACCGTAAACCATTTTGATTATTCCATTAAAGAAATGTCACTTATCAAACATAACAGTTGTCATTTTCATAGCTCACTTTAATAATGTTAACTTTTCCATATTTACAGTAACTAGTTTAACTAAGATATTCGACGTTTAATAACTCAATAACGGTATATGGTAGGGGTAACATATGGTATATTTTTAAAATCAGGTACAAAAGATCATTCCAAAAATTTAATAATATACCATTTAAAAAAATATATATATTTTTTTGTATCCCCTGAAATCTGCATGCTACTGTACTTTTGATAGCATTTTAACAAAATTCAGCCATAACCACACAACTATTATTTAATTTTTTTTAATAATAACGATGATAAGGGATGGGTAATTTATAATGAATAACCCTGTACCTTTTTTCTTTTTTCATTTATTGTCTCTTCTGGTGGTACCACATTCACCAAATTTAGTGTGTAACCTAAAATGTTGTTGACAATCTTAACTGCCAAATTTGGAAAGTCTCCATTAACATTTTTTGAGTGAGTGTGTATCACGGATACACACATACACACACATCCACACACACGCACCGACATACATCATTCGGAAAATAGTCAGAATGGATTCAGAATGGTTCAAAGCGTACATATACATATATCAATCAAAATCTAGAGGTCGAAAAAAAATCACGATTACTATACTTCCTTATATTAGGTATAAGAAAGTAAAAACTATAGTTGTTGTAATCGCAATGGACAACCTTTTCATTGGTGTATCACTTGACCCTTATTCCCATTTGAAATTTTAAAGGGAGTGATTCTAGACGGTAGGGGGTTTTGAAGTAGCCAATCCCCTTTTATGTAAAATTATATCTTCCTCGCAATAAAAATTGACCCATTTTGGCAATTTTCCCTAAAATCATTTTTCCTGGAGATATTAGGGGGTTTTTTGTTTTAAATGGGACACCCTGTATATTTTGCACATTTTATGTTTGTACCTAAACTAGGAGCAACTTATAAAATAGGCAGGCTCGTAAATCTCTCAACCCAGTTTGCTTATTTCTAAGAAATAGCGGTCACGTGCTTGCATTAGACCCTGACTTCTACGCCGCGCTACGTGAACTTGATTAGAGCTTCAAATACCCTTGGTGGGAGTTGCCTAGCAACAGACTAATACCCTTGATCCAAAGCTGATAGTATTTCCCACAGAGTGGTCTGTGGTATTTCCCAACTGAAACCTATATGTATGAGATGAGAATATTACTATTACATTAAATGAATATAGTAAGCTCTTCATTTTTACACCGTATAAGTACTGTTTAGAATTTTAAAATATTATACAGTTCTCTCCAAAAATTATTAACTATACCCACTGTTCTTTGTTCCTTCGATCCTTACACATAAATGACGATCAATATTCAAGGTATAACAGGTAAAGACTTTACCGATCTCATATGTCACTTTACCTGACTAGACCAGTAAATACATATGTATTTTCCACTCAAAAAATATACCAAAAACTGTTAACTTTCTAGACAATTGCGGAAAAATATACATATTTTATTAAACATTCTTCAAGCACCATCGAGGAAAAGTCTCGAACAAAATGTACAGGGTTATTCATTATAAATTACCCAATGTGGGTAATTTATAATGAATAACCCTGTACAATGGTATGCTGTTCACAAAGCGCCTGGGACTAGAGATGTTTAAATATGTTTAATTAAGAGGACGGCTGCGGTTCATAAATATATTACTTATATTTTTAGATTTATTAAACTTGGAAGTATACTGTGATGTCATAATAATGACAATAAGGCCAATATTATCCAACGAGCATATAATGACGGCTATTATTCACGAAGCTGAAGTTAAGTAAATCACCCTAGTGGATAGTAGTCTTTACATAGGAGTCTATTACTATACTTTATCCACGACATAACAATTTTTAATAAAAATATAGTGTTTTCGTAAAATATCGAGATAAAATTTCTGACGTTTGTTTTTAATGTTTCAAATCAAATAGAAATTCTGCGCTTTGACTGACATTGACATGCCATGGCGTATTCAATGAACTTTTAATAATACATTTGAGAACCAGTTAATAATGAAATCATTATTCACTAGGGAATAATGGATAGCATCATCCTTGAGGAAACACGTACATAATAGATACATTTTTTATTAGTCGTGGATACAGAATTTTTTTAAACCATGTATTGTTAAACTTTATTATGGATCATAAATTTGCTGTAATATATTAATTAAAATTAAAAATTAATCAAAGTTTTATGTAGAAATCTTTAATTTTAGTACAGCCATGTCCTCTTAATAAAATGTCTATTCAAAGTTAATTGATGCCATCGCAAACAGCTGGCCAAATTCTAGCTGTTACAAGCCATTAGCGGATCGGTTGTATTATACACTTGATTCGTGTCGTTACATTTTTTATTACGCACTGTACGAGTATATTAATTATATAATCAATACAGGCTGGGCACCAAAATATAGATAAACCAAAAGCGTCATGATCAGAGGACAACCCGCTACTGTGGATTAAGAGTGGGCAAAGTTGTTGGTATTGAATACCTATCGATAGAATAGATGTGAAAAGTGTTTATACGCGTAAAAATATATCTTAATACAATTGAAAGTACAACACAAATAATGCAACCCGCTGTATTCCTGAAGGTACTTCAAGGTACTTTTTTTCGGGAAAGCGCTACATGTTTAGAGGCAATGGACACACCCAAATCTGAGTGTGCTAGGATTAATTTCTGCTTATAGAAAAATCTTCGATCGGGGATCGAACCGGGCATTCCGGAGTGAAAGGCAAATGTGCTAGGAGTTGGAATAACTTAAATTTGTATTGTCTGCAAATAATATGGCTTGCTATTTTCATTAATTGAAATGGGAAAATCATTAAATATAAATTAAGAAGATAATGGGCCCTAGAACAAGCCCTTGGTGAACGCCATGAGTAGTTGTATAATAGTATTGGCAGAAAGGGTGAATTTGATTAGTTGTGATTAAAGTCAACTACACATCTGGTTAACATATAGTGTGCAGATGTTAAACATCGGTGGTTAATGATCTGAGAAACGGATGTGGATGTGTGTGGGAACTTCAGAACACATGGGTAACATATGGTGTGTAAATGTTAGACATCTGGCGCAGGGGGGTCATGCATGTCTAGACATATGTGCTAATAACATTAGAAATAATAAAAATATTATTTTTCTTAGATAGAATGTTATCTACCGAATGCGGTAGAGAACATTTTTTGTTACTTTATTTTCGGATTTCTTTTCCTAACTTGATCGAAGTTTTTCATATTTCCATTGAGGTTATAAGTTATAAGCAGTTTTATCTCCTATAAAATAATTATTTTTTTACATAGCAGTTATTGCAGTACCAACTACGATATAATAACACCCTGTACATCGTACTTGAAATTTCATATAAGCCTTCATCTGGCTTATAGCTACTTGATAGAAATAGTTAGGACATATAGCGAAAGGCGCCATATTCAGGCTATTGACGTTTTATTATTTTTTTTTTGTCTATTCATACAAGGAAACGTTTACAGCATTAATAAAGTGTCGTGCTACATAGTTTTACAAGAAGCGAATTTTTTTTTTTTGAATATGTATATATTGACATACAGCGAAACAAAATGAAGCCAACACATCAAAAAATATTGTGAAAAAAGAAAGTATGTGAAATGGTATATCCATAACGATTTTAGAGTAAGTTTAATTAAACATTCTTAGTATACAAGACTCTCGAATTGTTGTCTAGAAATCTCGTCGGCCTAGTGCAACATAATCGAGTAATTTTGTTTTATTTAAAACAAATGTTATAAATAAAATATTGACGAAAGTAAATAAAAACTTGCAATAAAAATAGATTTAATTAACAATAACCCCACATGCAGAGGGTTTATTCAAACACGACTCCCTTTGCAAGAAAATGATAAAGTTTGCGGACATTTTTTATAAATAAAATATATGGAATTTAATATCCGAAATAAATATGTATATTATTTAAATGTTTTAATCGTTTTGACTACCTATTTTAAAAGATATATTTATGTATGTTATTTTGAATTCAAACTGCAATATTCTATTAAATATAAAAGATAATAAATATATTTTATTATATACATACCTACTGCAGAAGTTAAAAAAGGCGTTTCTAAGATTTTCTTGGTAGATCAATACCAGCTTTGTTTTGTTTTACCAACAAATCCCTGCAATATTATGAGTCCATAGAAACACCACATTTCGTCAACGGTAACTGGAGCCCATTTTCTTGCTCGAGAAAACTTTTTTATATTAATTTTGCAGCCGCAAGAAATTGGTCTGCGTAACGGTTTGATTCCGTTACAATTTGTTCTATTATGTCGTTATCTAAAAATGCTATTACATACTCTAGTATGTCCATAGTATCACTAGGTTGTACTTTTATACCCGTAGTTCCTGTAAATGGAAATATATGTGGTGTATTACCATCCGTATTAGATTTTACGACACACCACATGCGAGCAGCCAACGGTAAATTGTCAGAACTCCCCCCACTGGATGAATCACTGGTAACCTCGAAATCCTCATTGCTCTCATCTCTCTCACTTTCTTCAGATGACAATTATTGTTTATAATCACAATCAGGGTCTGAAAAAGCCTCGGAATTTTCGGAATCATCGCTTCGCGCGGTGGATGTATTTACACGAGACATTATATTTTCAAACAATAATCAGATCATTACGCAAAGAAGTACTGTACTGGTCACTGTCGACATTGCCGATTCTATCCCTCATCCTAAACTCTCTTACCCGCCTTTTGATCAAAATATTACGCCATATTATGAAATATATAAGAATTACGTTGGTTTAAAGAAGTCATGTAGCGGAAATCATAAATCACCTATATCTGACAGTTTGTTTATGTTATCTGTTATATTCACATAGAACTTCCTGGAATTGTAAACAAGTCTTGACACTTCGGTGATCTCGAAGCAAAAGTTGCGAAATTTTAACCTTGAATTACATTTGTTTACAATAAAGTCACGTTCACAGAAACACAACATAATTTATTACTTGACACAAAGAAGCCGCACTGGCAGAGGCGTCATGCTATGACGTCACTGTCTGTCTCAATCGACGCCATGTCTACTACAGTTAGTTGTTAACCACAGTTTAATGGCATTCTCTACTTCCCTTTGTGTAATTTCTTTGCACAGAGGTTATCTTCTTACAACAGCTGAAAATATTTATATTTTTAGTGCATGTTAGCAAATGCCAAAAATGAAATTAAAATAAAACAATCACTTGACTTAAGAACACTCCGTATATTCAAATATAAAATCTACTAATCTTTTTCAATCTTAAAAGCAGAATGAATAATCTCCGTTTGCAAAGCTGTTTCGTGACTTTTTTAATACTACGTTCCTTGTCAATATAATATGTATAACAGCTAATTTATGTTTTACAAAACAAACTTTGAATAAAGAAAACACAACTTATTGCGAAAAATAAACAAAACGTTCACATGCATAACTTCGACTTGCTCAATGTTGATATGATAACCTTTTTATTCAGTCAATGATTGAATTTATAGATTTCATAAAGAATAAATTCTTCTAACGGGTGTCATATTAATTTATTAATTTGTTTTTAACCTGTCTATGTGCGTAAATCTTACTTTTATTGGCTTTAAATGACATTTTGCTTTCGAATAAGTAGGTAACAAATTTTAAGTAATCCAAAGTTGAGATTGAGGTTATTAAAAACAATCCCACCCTTAGGGGAAGGGTTGTAAAATAAATTTAGAAAAAAAATAATAAGTATTAAAGTTTAATATAGTGAACTTGACTAATACACAGTATATGTTAGAATGAATTCACATTGAGTAAAAATAATATAGCCAAATCATCGGTTCCGAGAGTCGATAAATGTTTATAAACATTGATGTAATAAAGACGCTGAAAACTATTTGATCCCGCCTGGTCCCTCGGTTGTCATCTTATTTCATTTTCAAGCGGTCAAGGTCACCAGCTAACAGATTCGGCCTTCCTGACTTTCTGCTTGTCCTCAATCAGTCCTGTAAAAGAACAAATTGCAATTAAAGTTGGGATAAACTATACCTTCCTTTTAACAAGTAGTGAGCCATATTCGTCATTCCTGGTTCGAATTCCTTAGGAATTGTACAGGTTACGGACTTTACTCACTCACTCTTTCGTGTGCCTTCGGGTATATATGCACCGGACCTTCGATACAAATCATCGGTCATATTGTGCATATCAATACCATACACACTCTGCGTAAATTACGGCATCGTACATGCTTTCGGGCTTTCAAATGCCATACATGCTTACGGATGCGGCATCATACATGCTTTCGGGCGTTCCAGCCATGCATGCTTGCGGATGCACGTGAAATCTGATTAGGTTTGCGGGCATTGCCTCACGCATGATTCCGGGTATTATCGGATACCATAGATTCGGCTATCATTTACCATACATGCTTACAAATGCCATACCTACTTAACTTACTTGTTCCTTCAAGGTAATCCAAGGTTTTATTTGGTCAACTGTCACCACAGTTTTATGCTTACGTCTGCCCATCATCTGAGCCACTTCATACCGATCATTTGGTAACTTAGCAGTAACCTTAGCTGGTCCCTTGAACTTAGGATGGAGTTTTTTACTCTCCCCTGTGGAGGGTACACTGGTTATTCGAACTAGAACTAAATCGCCAACAGAATAATTTCTGGCTTTTCCTCTCTTAGAATCGAACCGTGCCTTTTGCTTTTTCTGATCATTATCCAAACGAACCTTTACCTCCTTACGTATTGAAGATAAATCTGCACGATTCATTTCGTCCTGTAGTTCATTCAATACTAGACTCTCTGATACAGAGCGTGGTTTCACACCAAATAACAATTCCGAAGGAGACATCCCTATGGCTCTATTTATTGTACAATTTAAACCCCGTTGTACATTCTTGACATGAACATCCCACGCGTCATCCTCCAAACCTCCATTTAATGCAGAGAGAGAACTAAGGATTGTTCGATTGTATCGTTCGCACTGACCATTTGCTCGTGGTGAGGCAACTGCATTTAAAATGTGTTTGATTCCTTTGTCTAAAAAAAACTTTCGAAATGACCGTGACGTAAAGGCCGATCCTCTGTCCGTTATTACTCGCACTGGTACCCCAAAAATGTCTATTAAATGGTTCAAGTTTTTAATAACATACCGCGCCGCAGTAGTTTTCACAGCTTCAATAATGCAGAATTTGGTAAAGCCATCGACTATGACCAACATTTGTGTATTCTTCCTTTTACTGGTAACAAATGGTCCCACATGATCAAGGTGCAAAGTGTGAAATGGTACTGTCACCTTATCAATGGGATGAAGCTCTCCCGGTTTTCGCCCTGATGGGGCCTTATAGTATAAACAATTTAAGCAGGCATTAACATATTTTGTAATAAAACGTCGCATACCCGGAAAATAATAATTTTCTTGAATTTTTGCTAATGTTTTCTCCACACCGAAGTGACCAATGTCATCATGACATAATTTGCATATCTGCCAGCGATTCGATTTTGGAACTAACCACCTAGTCGAACCATCTGGAAACTTTCTGTGCACTTTTCCTTCTTTTATTTCATATGATTCAAAATATTGTTTATTACTTGATTTATTATCTTTGCTTAACAAAATATTTCTAATCAAGCAGATCGTCTCATCTTGAAGTTGTGCTGCCAACAACCAATCGGCTTCTGTTACATTAATGACACTCAAAACTGTTTGAGGAGGATTACGACTGAGGCAATCTACATGATTCATTTTAGTACCTGACCTATACTCTATCTTAAAATTATAATCTTGTAATTCTAGCCACCATCGTGCCACACGTGGAATTATATCTTTCTTCTCGGACGTGTTTCGTATTGCAATGCAATCAGTTATCAAGGTAAATTGTATACCTACTAAATACACGCGAAAATGACGGAATGATTCAACAACAGCTAAGGTTTCGAGTAAATACGAATGATAATTTCGTTCCGTAGGTGAGGTTTGCCGACTATAATAAGATACAGCATGTCGCTTACCTGTTACTTCATGTATTTGAAATAAAATTCCGGCTACTCCTACTTTACTAGCATCTGTATGGACTTCTGTTTTCCACGTTGGATCAAAAATTTTTAAAATAGGTCTAGTAATCAATAGATCTTTAATGTGCTGGAAAGATTCAATTTGTTCACTATCAAATTTCCAAGGTACGTCCTTTTTTAATAAACGCGTCAGCGGTTCAGCAAGACCAGAGAAGTCTTTTATAAATCGACGAAAATAATCGGCTAGGCCAAGAAACTGGCGTAATTGCTTAATATTTGCTGGTCTTGGCATTTTCTTAACTGCTTCGATTTTCCGCACACCGGGGCGAACCCCGCTTTCCGAAATTTCTCGTCCCAAGTATTCTACTTTTGTAAGGAAAAACGTACACTTGGATAACTTCAAAGTTAAATGATGTTGTTGCAATCTATCTAGTATCATTTGCAATCTTGTCAAACCCTCTTCAAAATTTTTAGCAGGTATAATTATATCATCTATATACACCTGAGCAATTGTGTTGATATAATCTCCCAATACTAAATTCATTAATCTCTGAAACACACTTGGAGCGTTTGCGAGTCCAAATGGCATCCTTAGAAATTCGTAATGGCCATCTGGTGTCACAAACCCCGTCTTTGAAATAGAAGATTCGGCCATGGGTATTTGATAAAATCCCTGAGACAAATCAAGAGTAATAAAATATTTATGACCACCCAGGCGATCTATTTGATCTTCTATCAATGGAAGGGGAAACTTGTCTTTCAGTGTAACTTTATTTAGAGCGCGAAAATCTGCACACATACGATGACCACCATCCTTTTTATCTACTAAAAAGAATAGGGCTTGCGTACGGCGAATGTGACGAACGTATGATATTATTAATTAATAATTCATTAATAGTCTTTTTAACTATTTCTCGTTCCGCTAAGGATAAACGATATGGCCGATAAACAATGGGTTTCTCAGTTGTACACTTTATTGTCATGCTTGTTGTATTTGTTTTGCCTAATTGACTTGTTATAAAACAAAAGCGATCGTGATATTTTAAAAGTAACTGGCTAAGTTTGTTTTTTCCAGACTCGGAAATATCGCCACACATAAAATCTGATATAGTTTGTTTATTTAAAGACTCGTTAACACCCACGCAATTTATTGAATACTCAGAGCTCATATTCTGCGGTATTTCAGTGTTATCGGGTAACCTAGTAATTACTAAATGTTTAGCGCTATTTATAATCAAAACAGACGGATGATCTAACCAATTTTGACCGATTAATAAATCAAAGGCTAATGTATCATCACATAATATTATTATTTCTGATTGCACACTAACACCTTCGATATCAATAGTCGTGGAACTTTTCCACTTTGCGGTAACTTGAGAACCATTAAAGCCTCGTAAATATATAGGCTCTTTTAGTTTCTCTAGATCTAAGTTTATTTTCTGTGCTACACTATACCTCATTAACGTCAGTTCACTGCCCATGTCTATGACACAATTAACAGTTTGTTTATTTATTTTCGCCCTTTTATGGTACTTACTAGAATTTGTTTGGCCAACATATTTAATATCTCTCTTATTCTCATTGTTCGATTCTCGTAATTTAAGCCTACAATTATTAGTCGTGTGACCAAACTTATTACAAAATTTGCATTTATTGCTTTTATATTTAGGACATTCGACACGCTTATGACCTCTTTCTTTACACGAATAGCATGTTATTTCACTCTGTCTCTTTCCACTGGCAAAAAATTTAGTTTTTCGTTCATCAGCTATCGTTCGTTGCCTCGTGGCGGTACTCGTGCACGGAAAGTTTGTAACATACTCAGATAATTCGACGAAGGTGGAACACCGTGCTCCTTTTATGCTTAGTTTTACTTGTGAATCTTGAATACCTTCAACAATACAATCAACTATCTGACTTTGCGACAAATTCAATTCAAGTTTATTAAGTTTTGCCAGTTTATGAAAACAATAGTCATTCAAATCATGCCCTGGTTCAGCCTGATAGGTAGCGGCTTCGTAAAACAACTTACCAAAAGTAGTCTTACTTGGAAACATTTCACGTAGCATTTTTTCCCACTGAACCCATGAAAATTGAGTAGATTTCAACCCATTATACCAAATTCGGGCTGTCCCTCGTAATTTACCCAACGCCATATACATTTTCGTAACATCATCCCAATGATACATGTGAGCGCAGTCATTCACCTTGCGTAACCAGTCTTCAACACTTTGCATTAAATCTGAAGGATTAAATTCGGGAATTAAACGGTCGTCTTTAAAAATTGACCAGTTTGTAATTTTGGTCCCAGTCTCATCGCTCACAGGATCGTTTGAATGTTCACGAACAAAACTACTTGATTGTGTACTTACAAGTTGACTAGCTTCTGACAGTATACCTTGTAAATCCGCATCACTCTGTGGGGTACCAGGCTCTCTCTCACCTGCCAAACACAACTCATTTTGGTCGGATGGAACTCGTGTTGCAACTACACTGCCGGAGTGTCCATCACTAGTAGTGTCTTTGTTCAATCGTCGAACTTTTGGAGGCCGCCGACTCATGATTGTCACTTAACGAACTCACAATAACATTAAATTAGGGGGAGGGCATCCCACTTCTGAACTAAAAACAATCCCACCCTTAGGGAAGGGTTGTAAAATAAATTTAGAAAAAAATAATAAGTATTAAAGTTTAATATAGTGAACTTGACTAATACACAGTATATGTTAGAATGAATTCACATTGAGTAAAAATAATATAGCCAAATCATCGGTTCCGAGAGTCGATAAATGTTTAGAAACATTGATGTAATAAAGACGCTGAAAACTATTTGATCCCGCCTGGTCCCTCGGTTGTCATCTTATTTCATTTTCAAGCGGTCAAGGTCACCAGCTAACATTATGTTAAGTAAAGTAAACTAGCCGACCTAACTGATCTGTTTATATGTAGAAACGTTTGAGTTTTTTAACTCACCTGTTTAATAAATAAAAGGTGTTTCAATAAGAGCGCAATATTTGAATTGCGCGCCAGTTTGGCTGTCATGATGTCACAAGATTATGGCATGTCAGGTCGATAGGAGACAGATGGGAGTTAGTAAACATGGAGCATTACACGATAGAACAACGCGTCCTGATTGTTTAACATTATTATCAAAATGGTGAACGTTTGATTGCCACGATTCGTAAGTGCGTCCAATTTTCGGTCGAAATAATGTTGCACATTCATCTACTGTGAAAAGAATAATCGAAAAATTCGAAAGTACTGGTTCAGTGTGAAACACACGATACGAGCTCGTAGAAGTCGTTCAGAACAAAACATCACGGCAGTTCGCGAGAGCGTGGCCGAGAGTCCAGGGACGTCGATTCGTCATCGTGCGCAAGAATTGGACGTTACAACAGCCACTCTTCAGCGTATTCTCACTAAATATTTGCATCTCCATACCAGTTGACTTAACAACTTCTGCCAACAAACATGCACAGCGAAGAGAGTACAAACTGGATCCTTGAACAACAAGAAGTGAATGCCGATTTTGTGGACAAAATCATTTTCTGTGATGAGGCCTATTTTCACCTCGATAGTTTCGTTAATAGGCAAAACTGCCACATTTGGGGCTCAGAAAATCCACGAATGATTCATGAGAAAGCAATACATCCAAAACGTGTCACTGTTTGGTGTGCATTGTGGTCTGGAGGAATCATTGGGCCGTTTTTCTTCGAAGACGAGGCATGTAATGCAGTAACGGTGAATGGGGAACGTTCCGTTCCCGTATATCAACGAAATACCGCCACATGTATGCAACACCGTTATTCAAAATTTCGCCAAAAGAGTACGCATGTGCCAGCAAAGCCGTGGCGGCCATTTACCAGATGTTTTTCCATACGTAACTCCCAAATGTCTACATTATAATTCAATAAATATTTCAATACTTTGCTACAGAAAACTATGTTTTATTGAACCTTTAAATATAGCGCTTTTATTGAAACACCCTTTATAATCACAGCCAAAAAAAGTGAATCACAAAACAAATGGAACAATAGAAACAGTATGACGCTTGCGCGCACAGAACATTATAAACTATTTCTGATTTGTAGTCGGTTGAAGGTTTTCCGTCATTGGACCACCTGCATTACGTCATTCACGATAGTCATATGAATAACAACTTTTAGCCACTTGGTGGGCTTTTATTGCATCATTGTATACGTTTAAGATATGTATTTGGTATTAAACTCTAAAATTATATGAGGTTGATATAATTTGATGCCACATATTCTTTCTTGATATTTTTATATTTACAATATCCCCAAAACACGTCCACAAATGGTCATCCATAGGTCATCAGTATGAATATATATCTAAAGGATATTATTACATCGGATTATTATAGGACTAGAAAATCCTAAATAGATCTCCATAGGTTATCATTTGTGGACAACCTGAGGATACCCATATTTGGATTTTTAGAGGACAACGACATCCGATTATCTTAATCATAGGATAGCCATTGTTTATTCTTATATGGTATCCACCTATGACTAAATTAGGATATCCTAAGGAAATCTGGTGTTGTCTGGAGATATAATAATATACTTCAGTTAATCAAATGTCTTAATTCATAATTAAGCACACATAAATTTAGAAATAAATAAAAATATAAGGATAACACTGGTCGATAGATTTAAACTTTTTTTTCTATTGAATGGAAATGAAAAGCTGACTCTTATAATATTTTTTTGTGGATGCAGCCACCTCAGCTTCAATAAAATTCTCTTCAAATGCAGGATCATGGATCATCCATTATAGGCTATTAATATTTAAACCAAAATAGTCGAATAGGAAAAAAATATATAAAGTTTTGCTGCTTGGAGATTATACGCGTCATGTGAATATTTTGCGAAAACAAAAAAAGTTCCAAAGTAGAAAGTGGTCGCTTCACCCCCAAAAACCACCCCAAACCCACCCTGTCATAGTTTTCGAAGTTTTTCTCAGAAACCGTTCGTCCCACAAAAAAAAATATCAAGCAATTACCGATTGACATAAGGGGTATCTTTGAGCTTAGATTAATAAAATGACTATGTGGTCATAATACAATGGTATTGAATATTATCTGACAATTCCTCTTAATATTAATTTTTAAAAGAGATAAGCACTACCATACAAGAAGTTTCAAAAACAACACCCTTAAAAGAGTTTTCCAAAAATACCCCAAGTGACTTATTTTACCTTATTACATATTTTTAAATACATGTAATAAAATCTTTCACATTATTAATCTGGCACTTGGAAAATAAATTTCTGATTGAATAAAGATGTGTTCAAAGTATTCACGTCGCTAAATTTACCTGGGTAGACCCTCCACATTCAATAGGAGAGGTCGTCCTTGTGCTTGTTGAGTCGACGGAGGCGACATTGGCTAGTCAGTACCAGAGTTGCCAGATCTACTAATTTAGCAGTAGATCTACTGCTTTGTAACTTGATCTACTGTTATACTTGTTCTTCATAATTGAGACAGTCGACAGTCTGCCGTTGAAAGTTGAAATTCTGTGACCAACTGGTTGGGCGTTTAGTGTCGCTCCGGTGCTTCCCCTTATACGTGCGTTTAGAATCAGTAGCTGCTTTCGTTCGTGTCAATGATTCGTGAACAAAGTGATCATGATTTGTTCCAATACTTCAGAGAGTTCCCTAATTACCTTGCACAAAGAGCTCGTATTTCCTTGAGAGAAAATACGAAAGGGAGTCATGAATACTTTGTTCACTACGAACGAAAGCAGCTAGTGAATCCAGTTCAGTGTTCAGTGAATCTTACATTCATACATCGTATACGCCACTCGGATTATTTGATTCCCCATTTTTACTAAAGTTATTGTGCACTGAAATAAGGTGAGTTTTTAAATTATTTTATTTATTTCATTTATTTTGCGTTCAAACATATATTTTCTGTTGTATTGTTTTTAAATACTGTCACTTGAAAAAAATTTTACTGTTTTTATATAGCAATCTACGGCTTTCCTGTCAGTCTTTCTACTGTTCAGCTGAAAAATGATCAGGCAACACTGGTCAGTACGGTTTCGTCACTTCAAACGCATAGTTTGACGAGAAATTAAAAAGGTTTAGGCCTCCTGGGGAAACCACTTAAAAAAACGCGAGAACAGCTCCACCTCAAGGGTGGTGTGGATATGAGCTCCAACTTCAAAAGGCACCATCGTACAAAAAAATTTAAAACAATGTAAAAAAAAAAGCATAGGAAGATAATACGAAACGCGCGTCGAGTTTCATGTAATCCTCTTTTTCAATCGCTCATTGCTCGAAATCCATTGCACTCATTGACTCCAGTAATAGAATCTTTTTTGTATCAAATTTTATAAGGAATATTTTCTGTAAGTATAAATTTTTGTGGAGCCAACGGTTTCTGAGAAAAACGCCGAAAACTACGACAGGGTGTGTTTGGGGTGGTTTTTGAGGGTGAAGCGACCACTTTCTGCTTTGGACCTTTTTGATTTTGAAAACTATCCATTTGACACGTATAATCCCCAAACGCCAAAATTTTATAATTATTTTTCCCATTTATGCTAATGTTAATGGATTAGTTACATTATTTGTGGACCGACAAATATGCCCAACTTGATCTTCGCATCAATTATTCTAGGAAACTTGTCCCTAAAAAAGGAGGCTTTGACCGTTACAACCTATCATTTTGACAAAATGTTTCTTCAAACCTAACTTGATACGTAAAGGTGAAAGATACACTTTCTTTTTTGGTACAAATGGCTCACTTTTAACATTCATCTATCCCGCAATGAGTGCATCTCTCTTTGCCACTGCTTTTGGATGTAGTGTTTTCCTCTGACTACTGCCCCATTTACACAGGAAGCAACACAGGTGTGTGTATCCAAGAATAGTAAACTAAGAAGATAGTTTATAAGCGCTATTTTATCGGCGAGGGGTCGTGGCTATGATGACGTAGACGACTGGCCAGAATTTGAATTCAGAGTAATATAATATATAGGCTAATAACTGCAATTTTTGGCTTACACGCTGCAGCAGAAAGATATTAACATAATATAAAAATCAAAGGTGAATATTATAAAAATATGAGCCCGAATATAAATATTATTGTTTAAAACACGTATTTAGGTGTAAGGAATAATCAGTTTAAATATACTAGCGTGGGATCTGGTAAATCTGAAAGTCGGGGAATTTTGTAATTGTTAAAGTTTCAGGAAGACACTAAAAGTTCATAAAAGTCAGAACTACTCATCTTACAAATTTGATGAAAATATTGGTCGATAAAGACCTGATAAAATTAGGGATACGACCATTATTCGTAGCAAGTTGATTTGTACTTTGTAATACCGATTTTTTAAATTTAGCTACTTATAAAATCATAACTAAAATATTTACCACCCTTGGTAAGCTTTGAATTTAAAGGCAATAATGATATTTCTTTGGCAAAACTATGTTAAACTTTATAGTGAGTATGGAAAAATATCTGTTTAGTCAGATGAGAAATAAATTGGTCCCCCACCACAGCTAATAAGAAAGGTAACTAAAAAAAAGCAAATATTTTTTAAAATTATTTATTAAACTAATTACCAACAAATAAAATAATAAAATGTTCTTTAATTAACAATCTTTTTTATTTTTTTTACGTGTTCTGCGGTTTTCATCGTTGGAAAGGATCATAATTTTTTAGTAGATCATTATACTTTTTTTCAAAGAATCAAGTGAACGACTAGACATCGAGTCAGAAGTAGAAAGTTGTGGTTCACACTCTGGAGCATCCGGCATAGTAGGTTTCTCACAAAGTTCATTTTTAGAACTTGTTCCTTTAATATGGTTTGTACTGAATCTCTTCTTTCTTTCTGGGTATGCCTATCTTGTCTACCTGAGACGACATCCACCTTTTTCGTTTTTACAAATATATTTAATGTGGGAACAGCAGTTTTCTTTAAAATTTTCTTTAAAGGCAAACCTACAAATTAAAATTATTTGTACCTAAATATACACCAACCATAACTTTTGTTAGGTAAGTATTTAAAATTTATCATCTTACCTAACAGTTCATTTTGCAGAGCCCTTTCATAATCATTTTGTGTAAAAGGAACAGAACAAATCACACTTGAACTGGGATTAAATTTATCTGCATGTTTACAGCAATTAATCCATTCTTTAATCGTAGTCGTAGAAACAAAATCTTTTTCTTTCGGGAAAGAATGATAAACAATTTTTGTATTGCCGCCTTTTGTAACCACACTCCTATTATTGCATCCATACATCGCACATCTATAGCCAGGCATAATTTTAATCTAGAGTCTCTGAAATAATTAATTACTTTTATACACATATCTATGAAGTTTAAGGCAAAATAAAATAACTTACAATAAACAGCAGAAAATACCTAAACACAAACTTACAGTTGATTTATTTTAGTTACTTATTTTAAAGTCTTATTTATTTTATAGTCTATTTAAAACAAAGAACACTTAAAATTAGTTTTGAAACACAGTAAACACATGCAGAATCACAAAGTAGAGTCAATTTTGTCTTTAAAAGTTCTAAAACACGGCTAAACAGTAGTAAACACACGTATAAGCAAGCATAAACAATGCCGGTACGCCAGACGGTGACGTCGCCAACTAGATCGCAAGCCGATCGGAGAGCCAACATACGTTCTTATGGGAATAAACTATCCTTCTTAGTTTACTATTCTTGGTGTGTATCCTAGTCGTCATCTAAGTAAAACAGCTATTACCTTGAAATCTCTACAAATATGTCAAGGTTATTTCTCATACTTTATACATGTCAGCAAATGTCTCATATTTTCTTACAATTCCTTCATGTGAGCCACATAAGCAAGGAGAGTCTCTCAATCTTGAAGACTTGAAAACCTGAGATCAAAAACCAAATCATTTATTTCTGCCTGATTAATTAATTGAGGTTCAGTAAACGCCGTCTGAAAGTCAGAGCTTAGCCTCAGGGTAGTATTTTATGGACGATAAGAATGGTCTGTTATAAAAAAATGGAAACTGACTTCATATTCAGAATCAACACTTTCGGAAATAGAAAAAGCAGCAAAAATTGTGCATTTAACAAAACCACTGACGACTACGGTAATTAGTCCAATTTAACTCAAGTACTGCCAAGATGGCTATCTCAACCTGGGCTGAAAGGCAAACTCTCCAGTATTGGCAAGAGTTACCAGGATTAGTTCATTCGAAGGCGTTTATAAAATACCCTTTGAAATCAAGAGCTAAGAAACTTTTAGAGTCAGACAGGGTAAACCTGAAAACTCTAACAGGCCTATATACCGGGAACTGCCGACTATCATCTGCATAAACTCGGCCTAGCGGAAAACGCCGAGTACCGTCTATGCCTGGAGGATGAGAAGGCAGACCACATCTTACGCACCTGTCCCGCTGTGGAGAGGATCCGATTCTCAATATTTGGCAAAGGGCAACTGCTGCCAGAGGATCTAGACACATTCTCACCCAATAAAGTTATCAGTTTCATTAAGAGACTGAACTTATTGGGTGAAATATAATTAGGCGTGAGCCATAATAGGCCTGCTGATGGCCGCAGTGGAGGGTCTACTGAGACCCACTCACAGCCTAGCCTAACCTAACCTATTTAACAACTATCAAAAATAAAGTTCTAATGTATTGCGAGGTATTTAATAATTTTTCGGAGGTAATGAAATCTGCGACTGGAAGGTCAACGTTTTAGCTTAACCTTTGACGAGTGAAGAGTGGACATCCACAGCAAATAATGTGTTTAGGACCAAATCATTAAAATTTGGAATATCGGATTAATACGAACCAAAGGGTCTATGTCTGCAGAGACGTGTTATTATTATTATTATTATTATTTTATACCGCTAACGAGGAACGGGAGTCGGGTCTAAAGTGCTCTGGTGGCCGCGACGAATTTTTTACGTAAAAGGGGTGCATTTGCGCACATTTTGCCCTCATAAAGTCACATGGTTTGTCCGTGCGTTTTCGCGGGGATGGGGGGTGAATTTTAAAATAATCGTTTTTTCCAAAAAAATGGTTCCCTCAGTGTCCGCATGGGACGACTAGACGAGTACAACGCCATCGAGATCACTTCGATAGCTCTTCCCGTTGCCGAGACATAAGCCCCGGAAAATTTTCCTCCCCCTTGCCCCCCCAGTGAGCAGTTGTTATCTGGTGCAGCGACTTTTCGAGCTCCGTTTTGACCCCGTGGGTGGCCATGGGGGCGATACGAGATGAAAAAATTGCCATCTCGACCCACCCCCCACCATTGGGGTGCGTGGAGGGGGGGTGCTACATCCCCCGAGTTCAGACGAGGGGGGTCGCTACCCATCCTATAGGAAGGCAAATGGTCTGGCCTACAAAAAAAGTATAAAGGTGCGGTACGCGTACGACGCTCCGTTTGACCTGTAGGCGGATCAAATCGATCGCTTTTTCGCGTTTTTTTTCAAACGGGCGGGAAAAATACCAAATATGCATATTAAGGAACGCGCTTTCGTGGAGGGCCGTCGTTCGTTGAGAGGTTTTAGAAAAAAAATCGAGGGGGGCTGGGGGTTCGGGGAGGGGGTTCTAATTTTGGAAAACGCCTTTTCGGCAAATTCGCGCGCGGCATGTCGTTCTACGTCGCGGACGACGTAAAAAAAGTCGTATGATCGAATTCGATCCAACGCGTCATAACGGCGTGGCGGCCTTCGGCCCGCCGAAAATTTTCGATCGTTCGAAAAAAATACGTAGTCGACAGATTAAGGAGCGCGCTCCCGTGGGCGGACATTTTTCGAGGTGAGGTTTTCGTTAAAAAAATTGGGGGGGTAGTGGGTCGGGGAGGGGGTGGTAGTGGGGAGGGGAGGGGGCTAATTTCGGAAAACGCCCATTCGGCAAATTCACTGACGGCGTGCCGTTCTACGTCGCCAACGGCGCACAAAAGTCTAATGACCGATTTCGATCCGACGCATCGTAACAGCGTGGCGGCCGTCGGCGCGGCGAAAACGTTTGAACGGTCGCAAAAAATACAAAGGTTGGAAGATTAAAGAGTGCGCTCCCCTGGGGACATACCGTTAGACGATAGGTTGGCGAAAACAATTAGAGGGCAGGGAGAGGGGGGTTTTCAAAAAAATACGACGAAAATGTTATGGAACCGCTTGTTACTTATATCAGTCTCTAAACGTATCTATTAGTGGTTTATTGATTTAGAGCAGTGTTACCATACTTAGGGCCAATTTTTCCATCTCCCATTCAATCTATTAGATAACTAAGTTTCATGGAAACAATTATACCCAAGGAAACTACAGAATAAATTTAAAAGTAGATGGAAAGATTAGCTCTTAGTTCAATTAGATTTACATTTTATTAACAGAAAAAACATTTGGGTCATTTCTAACTAATGAGCCTGATTTTTATTACATTAATAGAGTAAAACACTTGGGTTATCTCTAACTAATGAACCCAATTTTTATGCTGATTTCAAAACAACACAAAAAATTTAACTATTTAAAATTTCGCATGACAGCTGGCGAAACCGTAACCCTAATAATTATATAGCTATAAGCACGCACTGTAGTGTCTTCAGGAATTTGGCATTCACGTAAATTGGAGAATCTTGTGAAATGAAATGGAAATGCGTTACCTAACCTACATGGCTTGTTCCTAGTACTTATGAGGAATGGAATTTTACGTCTGAATGTTGCGATCATATTTTACCGTTACTTCCATTTTGTGATATTGTGAATCGTACTTATTAGTGATTATTTATTTACTGTTGTGTAGAAATGGTTAATTAGACGAACATTGAAAGAGTGCATGCTACTACTATAAATTCATTGGAAAATTTGGGTGTCCATGTTGAAAATGCAGCAAAAACTAAGGGTGAGATGCGAATACGAATAATTGGAATATTCGAATATTCGCCTATTTGTTT